>PPLP02000022.1:0-273261 GCA_003706525.2 Suhomyces canberraensis
AACACCCAGACTTCAATACTAGAGAACACCCAGACTTCAATACTAGAGAACACCCAGACTTCAATACTAGAGAACACCCAGACTTCAATACTAGAGAACACCCATACTGCAATACTAGAGAAACTAGAGAACACCCATACTGCAATACTAGAGGTTCGGAAAGTGTTCAACTTGAGGAGTTTGAGTTGGATGTTGAAACTCAATTCAATTTGACCCTCTTGGATGAACTGCATTTCATTGAGACCAAATATTTAGAGCCTTATTCAGCCTCTATTCAAGCAGAACAGCAGACCACCGCAAAAGAGGGGGTGGAACCAGAAAAGCCCCAATCTGAGAGAGAGCTTGACACATTTAAGCAAAGTAGACCTTCTTTGGTGTTGTCTTCTGAAATTGAATCCGGTTTTGACGAAGAATTGCATCAAAAGATAATCAAAGGATACGTTCCCAGGAGAAGAACCGTGAAATTGATGGGGCACAAATATGGGATCTCAAATGCCTTAGTTACACCTCACGTTCCTGTGAACTTCAATCCATTCCAAGCAATCTATAACTTGGTTACTTCTCCGGTGATGCTGCTTATTTCAAAGGTTAGAGGTTTCTTTAGATTACCTAGACGGGAAAGAAACTCTGTTGACAATATGGTATAATGACAAGAAAGATTTTATAGGTTAGATAAGGGTTAAAAATTAAAATGTTATAAAAGAAAAATAGTTTGTATTTGTACTTGCAAGTTTTGGGATACTTGGTAATTGGGGATATTCAGTTGCGCGCTATTCGGTTTTCAAAGTCGATGGGAATTTCTATCGTGTTCCATTTTGAGTAGTGTGTTCTCTTATTTGCAAAATTTTAATTTTTTTGCTTTTTCGCACCCAAATTGTCAAAGCAAGCCTCGCTTTCTACCTCGGATTTAATGTGGAGATAACCATTCTCTAACATCACGTCCAATTTGATGGAAACCTATATAGTTGTACACACCCATACTGACGAGCCTAGCGAAATAGTCTATCAAGACTATATATTGGTATATTATGAAGCTGCTCATATATATTTATAGCAGTACAGCTTTAACTTTGATACATCGTTCACACCCATACTCCAATACTAGAAAAATTGTATATTGGTATATTATAAAACTGCTTATATATATTGTTTAGAGTAGTACAGCTTCAAGTTTGAAACGTACCGTTCACACCCAGATTTCAATACTAGAGAAAACCACCACAGCCATTAGCTCTGTTGGAAACACAAATGTCCACTTCAGTATCATTCACGTCGTCATTGTAATTTTCACAACTTTTACCTCCGGAAATACATTGCAGTTCGCAATTAGTGACTCTTTGGTTTAATGCAGAGAAAGTTGGGTAAACAATTACAGACCAGGAAACGCAACAACCTGAGTAGCAATAAGATCTAGGAGTAGTTCTAGCAACCGTATTAGGTGTGCTCATAAGGTATCCGGTTAATGATTGACAAGAACTCAAAGTTGGCACATGGTTAGAAGAACAAACAGTTTCAGTATCATAAGTACCCCTCTTTTTGACGGCAGGTGCAGGTGCGGGTAAAGTATACTTTCCACTGACGTATTCATCTAAAAAGTCAGAAAATTCTTCAATAGTAGTAGAATTCTTGAGCTCTTCGAGGTAACTTGGGCCGTAAGATGCTACTGCACTGGCCAATTCTGCTTCCAACTCCCCACCTTGAACAAATTCGACAGAGTCGGATTGACCATTGTGTATAGCTAAATTGTAATAGTAGAAAAGATCACCATGGTTTGCACTTTGGGCAGCTTCGGTAGCACTATTGGTAGCGTTAAGAACAACGTCATAGTTATCGATGGAAATTATCCCAATTGCCCCATAATAGGGGGAGCCTGAAGCAGGTCTGACTAAGCTATCAATTGGAGATTGAATTGATTCTAAGGCATTGATACTGACAAGGGCCGAGAAGATTGAAATGAGAACCTTAAATTGCATTATTGAAGATGATTTGAAATGTGTTGAGGATGATATTGATAATTGCAAAATTTGTTCACTTTATATACTGTACTCGAGCACCAATTTATGCAACTTGTAGCATCTGCAGTAGTACACATGTCAATAATTATTATGTCAAGTCTTGTAATTGCTTTTCTTTGTTTTATTTTCGACTAATTATAATTGGTTGACAGCAAGTCATATCCTCAATTAGTTTTCATTAACTAGCCATGTTTGTTTTAATACTGGATACCTGCACATTTTAGACTTTTTGTATTTTGTGGAATCTTGTAGACCATAAGCCCCTCAAGTTTGTTGTGCTAGACGTAAAAGTAACATGCAGTCCAAAAAAAAAGAAAAAGATTTGCAACTACTGCATTAGCCGTACTCTTGTTCAACCCTAATCATAATCAGATTTGAAGCACTTACTAATCGGTAAGCGTGCTGGCCTATCACAGAGTTGCTCAATTCTCGTAATCTGTTTAATCGTCTACAAATTGATCTTCAAGATCAACGTTACATACATCATACTAAAAAGCTGATCGATTCATTAACAAAAAAATTGCCTAGCTAACAGGTAGAGCCTAGATTTGTTTTTCCCAAGGGTGATTTTCCTCAAAATGTCCTATTATCTACTAAAACAATTGATAATTGGGAGGGTTCTGGATTGTTAAACGTTTATAACAATGCTTAACACTGCAATGGAACATTAGCTTACCCAGCACAAATTGACAGTTCCAGATCAATTGTTTAAACCAAACTATTCCTTTACTTTAAATCATATATACTAATATTAATTATTCCACATCACTTTAAATCATTGTTTTTGATTGTCAAGTTTATAAGTCTGTGTGAATAATTAGGACCAGGTAATTTTGTTTGGATTTTTGCACTTTCTGATTATGATTCAAAATTAAACCATAAATATTTCTTGCCCATATAACTTTTTTTTCAAACCGTTTTAAGAATGTCTGCAGAAAAGAGTTTATTTATCATAATAATTCAATGTTACTATTGTAGTTTTCACTATATCGCAAAGAGAATAGCCTGGATAGTATTGTTCATCTCTGGTGTTTGGCCTTTCTTGCAGTAACTGGAAACTTGAAATTAGTATTTTAACACCCTGGACTCAAGAACGTAGTAGATGCGAATGGGTGATGAGTGCGCAGAGAGGATTCTCAGTGCAGCCACTCTCGAATTCAAATTAGCAATGGTGGGAAACAATGCTTGAAAGATAAATGCTTTGGAGATTGGGATTAGTTTGACTGGCGTGGGACCATGTAATTCCTGAATCTCTGGTATAAAAGAGTTTCTTCTATTGACAAAATTTGCAAGCATCAACATTTGCAGTATGGAGTGTTTCTTATGATAAATTGATGGCAAATTCTAGAGTTTTAGGGTCTGGCAAGTTTGTTTGATATACGAGTCCTGATATGACTGGAGTGAATCATTTTTGGTGATATCGGTCTTTTATGCTGATACAACGCTTACACTTAGAACTTTAGAGTTGTAGGTGCAGGGAAACTTGCCCAACATTAAGCCTACTTGAATTTCATAGCTAGTTGTCGTGGGAATTATGAGGTTTTGGAGGTTGAACTTCAACTTGAACTTGAATCTTGTTAACTATCGATTTTATTTATTTATTTATTTATTTATTAATCTTAAAAAAATGAAAATATGGAGAGTTGCATCCATGGCAACACTCTGATCATTCCTTCGATCTTCCAGAAAAGCGATTAATTAAATTTATTCAACGATAGGAGCATATGTGTTATCCTTCTATTTCTGGAGCTTAATCAATTTGTCAAATAAGCTCAAGCTCCGTAAGAGTAGTTCTGTTCATTCCGTGTTCTTTAAAGCTGGAAATTTTATTACCAAGCACCAAATCATCACATTTTGACACATTTCGTCAAAGAGGGCTTATTTTTGACTCTGCTTAATCCATGCATTCCCCATCCCGTCAACCTCGCCAAGCCCGTATACGCATACGCATCTATCATTACATCATAGCTACCTTCCTCTAGGACCTTTTTTGGGTTCCACACTCCTTTTCTTTTTGTGAGTTTTAGTGGGTAGTAAAGACTCTTTTGGTAAGGAGTTCTTTGAGTCCCACACTGTTCATTATCTGACTTACTGGCTAATGTGCGTATGCCAAGGTATTCCCTATAACATCCACCATCTCTCCATGTCTTAGTACATAGTAAATACACAGATGTAAAAAAAAAATAGTCATTCGATTACTCCTAAAACTTACTACTATATGCATGTACTAACTCTTGAAAAACGTGGCACTTGCTTTTATGAGTATCATAAATCATATTACTATTCTTACCTATGTTGGCCACAAAGTTCGAAAGTTAGGTATTGTCACAAGTACCTCTGAATAGAAATTGGAGAATTATCAACATATATCAAGCTACTCCATTATACAGATCAAAAAAAGAGTATAGTTAAAAAGTATACCTAGACTCTATGTTGTCTAATAAACTTGATATCATTTTTCAAAGCATTTTGTAAAATAAATGAAAAATTGGCTAATATTCAAATGTGAATAAGTAGTCACTTAGGTAAGCTTTGACTTTCATTTAATTGGCTATATATGAAAAATCAGTGAACTCCTTATAGTGATTGAACAAGAATTTTGGCAATACTGGGATGTTCGGAGTACCGTTTCCTGAATTTCTGAAGAGCCAAATTTCAAAGTTAATGACATATTTTAACGGATACTTCAGTCCCTGTTGTATTTTGAGTAAGTACTTCAGAGTTAAATGCGAAAAGAAAAGATCGAGATTTTTGATTAAAAGCTAATTCTTAATGTAACTGAGTACATATCATTAGTCTGTTGAAAAGAACGCAAAGGAGAGATGATCTTTCACTGTGTAATCATATAGTTCATTCAGCATTGGACACATTTGATTTCAGAAAACGACGCTTTATTCGAATTATCAACACTGTCTAATTAAATAAAACACACATACTTCAATACTAGTAATAATAGAGATACTTAATTCGTATGATTCACTAAACAATTTAATTTCAAATATTAAGTGTATACATTTACTACTCAAAACCTGTCAGAGAGCTCTTCAATCACAATTAAGTACAACCACTGGCTCTGTTTGAAACACAAATATCCAAGGTGGTGTTAAGGTAAGAAACAGAGTGAAGTTCACAACTAAACTTGAACTCAGTACAAGCTTGTCCACAAGCAACAACTTCGCTTTGCAAGAAACCACCGGTTGCGACAAAGACCTTAGACCAAGAAACACAACAGGAACCGACACAAATAGATCTTGGAGACAGAGCAACAGTTTCATTAGATTCGCTACTGAGCAAATTTTCCAAACTTGAGCAATCAGTAGCATTTGGAACATGGTCTCCGGAACATGTGTCGTATTGTCTCTTCTTGTTTGCTGGAGTTGGCAATGTGAACTCACCAGAAGCATACTTGCTCAACCAATCAGAAAGATTAGAGTTGGTAGCAGAGCTAGCCAAAACACCAAGGTAGGAGGTACCGTGGGCAGCAACAGCATCGGCCAATTCAGCTTCCAAGTCACCACCTTGTACGAAAGGAAGAGAATCATTTTGACCGTTGTATTGGGCCAAGTTATAGTAGTAGAAGAAATCACCAAACTTACCATTTGCAATGGCATCAGTTGCTTGATCCACCAAGTCGGAAACGACATCAGAATTGTCGACAGACCAGACGTTGATATCTTCATAGTATCCACCACCAACTTGAGCCAAAGATTGAACATTATTCAATGTTACAACTGTACCGTTCAAGGCAAGAGCAGAAGCGACAGTGGTCAAAGTAGCGATTAAAGTAGAGAATTTCATAGTGATGGTTGGTGAGGAAAAATAGTTGCAATCAAGTCACAGTTTATACTTTTTGAAATAGGAGACGAAGTAGTATAATTTTGATTGGAATTATAGTATTATGCTGCTGAACCCAAAGATCTTCCGCCAAGCGTTCTAGTTACCATGGTTGTAAAACACTGCTTAACTGAATTATTGTTTGCAATCGTATGGTTCTGGATTGCATTTCTCGCATTGTTAAAAAATATTTCATTGATGCATGCCATAAACGAAAATATGCACATTGCAGTCAAACTATTCATATTCCATGTAAGTTAATCTCCGCTCTTTTCCGATAGAAGGTAGCTATTATATGAGCGGGGCTCCGCAATCAAAAGCAACTGTTTTTCTGTATGTAGCGGCATAATTTAGAAAGAATACAATACTCAATGTTGTTTCTAAAACAATAGAGTCATAACGATCAACGAATCTTTTAATTTCATGTAAAAATACATTACAACTCGACTATTTGGTTGTATTTTCTAACCGCATAGTACAGCGATTTTGGAAACCACTAAAGTAGGGTACTGATCCTGGTAGAACAATAATGAGAAACTTCAAACACGGGTATTTGCATTACTTTGGGTTGAGTACCTCATAAACGCTGTTTTGTTGCAACTTAGATGCAGGTGTTTTCGTCTCGAAGATTCATTAAACCGATCAATATTGGGGCTTATCTTACTAATAAAATGATTTTTATCAGTCGATGCAATCGTGTCCCCCCGTATAGATACAATAAATTGAGGCCTCCACACGATGATTGATCGACGATTTAATCTAGAGGCACTACTAACAATAGAGCATTATCAATTGAACTATTTTAGATAAATCTCTCGAAAGTAATAGCCGTTATAGACTCATCAATAGTCTTGCATATGCGAGGTACTCCAGGCACCCAACAGGGTGACTTAATTCGCAGATACGAAAGTAGGTACATCCGATAAATTTTGACGATCCTGGTGCGATCCTGAAGTTTATTCACAAATCCGATTAGCTACACTACTCTTAAGGGTTTTTTCAGTCCATTCCATCAATAATGTCAAAGCTGAAGTAGAGATAGGGATTTGGGATCAAATAAACTCCAATATTCACTTCACAGATAACTAGACATGCATATGCCTACATATCTTTGGTAGAGATCGAAGATAATTTCGAGTTTCTAGAACCTTCCGTATGGTTTTCGGCTATAACATGCATACAGGATTAGGAACCTTGCATCATAAAAAATATTTATAGGTGAAGTAGGCTACATTAGTTTCGGTGACAGGCACAATAGTTAAAAATGATTTGAACTCAAGTGATGCTTATTTGATCACTTTCTCAAGTATATGATTAAAAATCAAAACTTTTCGAATACTTTAAGAAATCTGGTTGATTATATCTTCAATAAAATCACCTTTGAAATTGAAATAATATTGACTAAGTAGCACTACAGTATTTGAAAATTGTTCATATATTCAAACTAACCGAAAGTATAAGTCAAAAAACAATAAGAGTGGCCCAATCTCCACAATATAGATTGACACATTTTCTAAACTATTCGTGCAAAATAATCAAGAGATACTTTAGATTGACTATTTGGTGCAACATTTAAGTACAACCAGTAGCTCTGTTAGAAAGACAAATGTCTAACTGGGTGTTAAGGTAAACACTGGAGTAAATTTCACAACTCAAACCGAACTGGGTACAGGCACCAACACAAGTGTTAATTTGACCACTTAAGAATCCACCAGTTGCAGTGAAAGGCTTGGACCAGGAAACACAACAATCACCGTAACAGATAGATCTTGGAGATTCACTAACGGTTTCCAGGGCTTGGGCTGCAACTTCAGATTGCAAAGCTTCACAGTCACCGTTACCTGGAACATGATTTCTGGAGCAAACAGTGTCCGATCTCTTGGAGGTGGATGCAGCTGGCAAGAATTTAGCTCCAGAAATGTAATCTTCCAAAAAGTCAGCAAATTCTCCAATGGTGGTGGAGTTCTTAAGTTCTTCAAGATATCCTGAACCGTAAGATGCAACTGCATTGGCCAATTCAATTTCTAAGTCACCGCCAGAGACGAAAGCAAGAGAGCTGGTTTGACCGTTGTACTGAGCCAAGTTGTAGTAGTAGAAAAGGTCACCGTGGTTGCCTTCAGTGGCAGCAGCACTAGCAGAATCAGTAGCATTCTTAACAGTATCAACATTATCAAGAGACCAGACGCTAATTGAGTCATAGTAAGAAGCGCTAGAACCATCCTTGATCAAGTTACTGATTGCGGATTCAATGTATTGACCGCGAAGAGCGTGAATGGTAGTGATAACGGAACAGATTGAAAAGAGAGTCTTGAATTGCATTTTGAAGTGATTGATTGAATTGATTGATTGAATTGAATGATAAAAATCCTTGAAATGGTTCTCTTTATATACGTTTTGATTCTTTATCTCTCGATAGAAGCTATGTACGAACGCATTCTCGTTTCGAGATAATAATACAATATTCAAACTTCCTATTTTCTTGTACCCTAGCACAAGCATCAATTCACTTTAACCGGTATTTTGGATTTACTATTTCGCATCTATTGTTGGTTGTGCATTTTTATTAAAAAAACAAATCCATTTATTGTAATTTTTGATTCTCGGTCTGCATTGACATGTATCAATTATTTGACACTAAAGTACTCTTGGTCTCATAATGTAGATTTTCGCAGTAAACCTTCTTTGTCTAAATTTGACACGAACTTGAAAAAGATCCAATAATTTAATAGGATCACGTTTCTAAAGCAATAAGCCATTTAGGATAGATACGATTCCCTTTCACACTCTATTTGCAACCTTGATTCTCGGGCGATCTTTCTAAGTTAGTTCAAACTTTAGATATTACATTAGACGACCCCTTTTGCAATATGGAAATCGATATGCTTGTTAGTTAAAAAATTTCAAAAAGGGTTTTACAAATTTAAGATTTATCGTAACAATCCCCTAAACGAAGTGGTGGCAAGCGATACCTTAGAGCACTTTTCCAATTGGAAACTGTTAACAATGGGAAAACGGTTTGATAAATTGGAATGCGATAAATTGGAGAGCCTTATCTATAATATGTCAATACACAAGCGAAGTTTACCGAAGTGATAGAATTATCCAAACCATATTCCACACTTGTATTCCAATAAGAGAACAATTCAATATTTAATCTCTGTAAATAAACCTCTCGGTTGACCAGCTTACTTATGTAAAGTAAAAAGTAACGATTCTTATCATACTTCTCTAAGTAAGCAAAATTACATATACATTTTTAAGGAATTTCATTTTCCGATTATACGTCAACGCGCATAAACAACCTAACCGGTAACTATTGTATGTAAGAAGAGAAACATTTTTCTAAATCCAAATTTCACATACCAAAAGAAATCTATTAACCATGTCAATTTATCTACAAGCGAAATCTAGTAAGCATATCTATTTACTTCGACGGTTAGTAAGAGTACGACTTCACACTATAGCTTTAACATTAAAAACCTCTTATCCCCAAACAAGATCATGTCAAAATGTTTGAGTCAACAATGCACATAACGGGGAGAATCTCTATTATCTGAATTACGACATAACGTGTTGAAATTCTTGTCATAATTCAGGAACAATTATATCGACCGTTACGAGAATTCACTAAATTGCATAATTGGTAAACCGCAAAATAGATTTACTCGTACTGATTTATTATTACATATCAGGAGACTTCACATTCAATGTGGGTACCGAGTTGAGTAAAATTAAAAAGTTGTCTCAATTAATAGGCTACTCAAACACGCACACAATATAGAGTAAATACGGAAGGATCCCTCTAATTGACATGACTTTATTTTGTTTCGAGGCTTGATCTTATTATTAACACCTAATATTACTGAACAAAAAGATAAACCCACGCCGGGAGTCGAACCCGGAATCTTTTGATTAGAAGTCAAACGCGTTAACCATTACGCTACGCAGGCTTTTTCGTTGTTGTGAAAAATGCCTCTGTTTCTCTCACCCCGTAAAAATCCTGCATCAGTCACATGCAGTGAAGAATTACGTGAGCCAATATTTCCACGTGGATAAGCACGTGACCTTGTCTTATAGCCCGGCAAAAGACATACTCCACGATCAACTTTACATTTCATTGAGTGAAAGTCACACTTAGTGGACTATTCGATCTGATTAAATTCTTACATTGGCATTTTTCATTAATTCTATTCTTTATATTCTGTAGTCTGGGTGTTTCTCAGCCACTAATTTTTTGTATTTTATTGATTTATTCTGAAAAAATGTAAATTTTCTGGATTCAAGTCTTAAAGTACCGATTTATAACATTTCCAGGTTCTTTTCTTCACTTTTCAGGACACATCGAAATTCAATGGATTCGTCAGTCATTACTTTTTGAATAACACGCGGTCCATATGTTGAGGGAACGTGTTCAACGCTGGTTAAAGGATTCATAGGAACGCTTGGCGCGATCGTAAGCGGAAAAAAAAGGAATCTCAAACAATAGTCGAATTTCCGACATTTCCCGGTGTTCCGAAATAAGCTGTGGAGACGTAAATTACCTTAAACTAACATAATTATTGCGAAGATTACAGTTGCATTAGATAGCCTTCAACTGATGTAAGTGCTTAGGGAAAGCCATACAGAAGCAACACCGGTACAATATCAATAATCCATGCTCATATCTAGTGAAAAACATATAAATCTTAAAGGCTGTCCAAAATTATTATATGTTTGACAATTACAGTAGGGTCCAAAGTTATCATATGTTTTATAATTACAGTGTGGGTGAGGAACGTACCCTACATTGCACTATGGTGGTAACAACATGAAGACAAAATTACATTGCCATCGATACCCCTAAACCAGTCATACTGCTGTTCCATTCCCGAAGCAAGCTATTGTCTTTTCACATTCTTTATTGTTTCAAGGAGCCGTTGACTACTGCTACTTTTTGTTCGTTACAAGTACACTGAGTTCTCAAACTTCCAACTTCCTAAGCACACTCTACCCATATAAAACACCCTATTTTCATTACGTTTCTTCTCTTGTCCGTTACCTTTCAGATTTCAAGTGCTACATTTTCAGCCCAGTTTCTTTTTTTCAGAGTCTCCAATCGTAAAAGTTTATTCAGGCTCAAAAATTAACTTCCCCGCCCAAAATGCCGCGCCCATCTCGTAATTATAGCTTCTATACATTCGCTTATGTACGTATGAGTGGTCTGACTCATGATATCAGCTCACATCTTATCCATCTTATCCCAACATCTCTAAATTAGCCTACAATCTTGAACTTATAAAACAAATGTCCTCTTGTAAAAAAATCCAATGACCTCTAAAATTTCGTCATGGTAACATTTGTTGTTGCGGTTCTTGTTCCAGATTTCATTTTATCTCCGCCGTATATTACATGAGATCCGTGATGCCCGCGTCTTGCTGAAGTTTCCGTATAAGTTATGGAAACTTATATAGATACACATTAGTGCATAGTATCATTGAACGTTACACCATCGACTTGAATTACTCCCACGTGTCTAATTTGAAATAGCTTGAGAATACACCATTCTCTTTACGCAATCAATATATTCCATACTAGTATAGTAAACACTATACTAAAACATCTATCCAAGATATGACGATATAACATGGGGCTCTTTTCCAGAAACAAGAAGAAGACCAAAACCCCAGAGCAGACAAGGGATGAAGATGAAGAAAAAGAGGACGAAGAGCTCATTGATGAGGAACTCCCCAGGTCCAGACGGTTCCGTGATTTTGCTCATCGAGTATACCTCCGTTTACTCCCTGTTTTAAAGTTTATTGTTCCTGACTTCAGAGCAGCTCACAATTGCTACATCATTCTCATGGCTTTCTTGTGTTCGTTTATCATTTTCCCCAATAGAAACCTCAAGTATATTGATACATTGTTTATGTCCAGTGGTGCGGTAACTCAGACTGGATTGACGTCTATTGATGCCACCACAATGCATGTGTATCAGCAAATCGCCATCTATATGTTTACTTTCATGACAACCCCGATATTTATTAGTGGTGTTATTTTATCTTTTCGTTTATACATGTTTGAAAGATATTTCGATGGAATTCAAGAGAAATCAATATTGAACTTCAGAATGAGAAAATCAAGCGAATCACATCGGGATAACGAGTCAGGAGTCTTAGGCCCACATAATATCAATACTCCTAATGTTGATGGTCAAAGCGAAAAACATATAGACAAAGATGATGTGAATGTGGAAGAAAACTCATCTCAATCGTCGGTCACTAGAAAAGGGGATTCAGAAAATGAACAAAAATGCGATGATTCCTCGAAACCAAAGGTTTCCGTCGAATCAGATAATAATGTACATGATTTCGTTGGTCAAGATACAGATATAATAGATCAAAAACCTTCTGCAAAAAAGGTGGATGGTGAAAAGGCTGATGCGGTTTTGAGAAGAATCAATAAGCTAACAAATAATCAGCAACCTGATGAAGTTGTTGATAATCAGGATAGGTTAATCGATGCCGAACTAGATGAAGAGGAACTGAATCATAAGAAAAAGTTTAATGCTCCAAAGCGAATGGCCTTCAAATATCTTTCATGGGATGCTATTGTTGGTAAGAACTCTACTTTCATACATCTTAATGAAGAACAAAAGGAAGAGTTGGGAGGTGTGGAATATAGAGCAATCAAAGTTTTAATCAAAATTCTATTATCATACTATATTGGATTCAATCTTATTTGCATGGTATTTTTACTACCATACATATTAAGAGATCAGACATATAGACTGTTGGTTGAAGATGCTGGAATCTCTCCTACTTGGTGGGCCTTTTTTACTGCCAATTCAGCATTTGCCAACTTGGGAATCACTCTAACCGATGATTCGATGAGATCCTTTAATCAATCGGTATACTTGATGATTGTCATCTCCGTTTTCGTGGTGATTGGAAATACTGGGTTTCCTATTATGCTAAGACTTGTTGTTTGGATTCTTTGTAAAACAGCAAGACCTGATACTTTATACAAAGAATCGTTACAGTTTCTTTTGGACCATCCAAGACGTCTTTTCACGATGATGTTTCCATCGCGTCCGACTTGGTGGTTGTTAGTCAAGTTGATTGTGTTGAACTTCATTGATACGTTATTATTTGTGGTTTTGAATCTTAACAATCCCATATTGACAACCTACTCAACAGGACTTCAAATCTTACAAGGTATTTTCCAATCAACTAATATCAGAACAGCTGGGTTTTCTGTTGTTGAGTTAAACCAGTTACACCCTTCTGTCCAAGTCAGTTACATGGCGATGATGTTTATCTCAATGTTCCCTTTGGCTATTTCCATCAGAGAGACAAATGTGTATGAAGAACAAACTATTGGTGTTTATCTTAAAGATGAAAATTCTGACGTAAAACATCTAGATAAACAACCTAGACAATATAAAACGACTCATTTGAGAAATCAAGTGTCATATGATTTATGGTTTATCATAGTTGGACTATTCATCATTTGTATTTGTGAAGGCAATAAGTTGGAAAAACTTGAATCCCAATTCGATGTTTTCGGTATATTGTTTGAAATTATCAGTGCCTACGGAACAGTCGGATTATCATTGGGGTACCCAGGAATTCAGACTTCATTATCCACAAAGTTTACTGTAATTTCAAAGCTTGTCATTATTGCAATGATGATCAGAGGAAGACATAGAGGTTTACCTTATTCTTTGGATAGAGCTGTTGTTTTTCCGAGCGAAAAAATGGACACGAATGACGAATTACAACAACACCATGCTATCACCTACTTTCATGACGAAGACGATGATGGTGAAGTTGCCAATTTGTTCTATAGAATGAAATCTGCTGTGGAGAACGGATCAAAATTTCTCATTGGATAAGCTGCTTTTTCAAATCTACTTTAAAATCAAAAGATTACAAACAAAGTAAGCTTTTCGTCAAAGACACATATTATTAGTAAAAAACATAGTTGAAGTTTAATAAATTCTAGAAATTCTAGTCTTAAAATAATGTACCATATTCAGGATCAGAAACCTTGTTATACCATGGGATAGTCCACTTTCTAAATCTCTTACCATAAATAATGATAATAATAAAACTTCCATTGATCAACAAAGATAACATGAACATTAACCAAGTGGTTAACTTGAAGCCATCTCTATCCAACCAAGGTTCAATAGCAAAGGTGAATGCCATACCAATCAAGTTTCTAGCGAAAAGCATCAAAACCAAACCTTCACTAGCAATTTTATCGTAACTGTCTACGGCGTAAGCCAAGCAAATAGAACCAGAACTACTCATTGCAAAACCAAGGAATCCTTGACCAATAACAACAGGGATAGCCCAGTGAGCTCCATTGGCAGAGCCCAAGCCATAAGCCAATATTCCTGCTGCATTTATAACAGTAGGTACTGCCATGGCCCAAATTCTGAATTCAGGTTCGAGTATACCATTGTTTCTTCTTGCCAACTTAATGACTAACCAATCGACAAAATATCCCCCGTAGAACATTCCAATGAGACTTCCGATAAACGCAGCAAGATTAGTCAAACCAACCGTGTTTGGTGACCAGTGGTATGGAGAAGCAGAGTATACCAAAGATTGAGTATTGGCTAATAATGATAACCACATCATCTGAGCACCATAGATAACACCACCCCAAACGAACGCAGGAATAGAAACCAACAAAAAGGGGCGGGAAAATATAGTGAACCAGCTTCTCGTATCGTTATACTCAAATTCCATGAGTCTCATTTTTTGCCAGTATGTTCTCTTTGGGATTGAATAATCAATGGAACTGTCATCAGTGGAGTCCTGCTCTGAAACACTGATCACATGAGTTCCTTTTTCACTATTGCCTTTAGTCATTCCATCATCATGTGCAATATTAACTGTTTCTCTTGACTTTATTTCCCGAAGAATTTCATTTTCCAAGTCTTCTTGTTGATATTCTCTTCTAAAAGTTGTATCTTCCATTAAAAACAATTGAATTGCAAGTAAGACAGCATAAATGATGATCTGGATATAGAATGCCCATCTCCATCCGATTCCATCCGCAACGTAACCACAAGCAACAGGACCCAAATCATTTCCAGCATATAATGCTAAAATCAATAAGGAAATAGCCGTAGATCTTTGGTGAACAAAAAATACATCAGTAGATGAAATTTCAACCAAAGAATCAACAGGAGCAGCTGCAAACCCAGAAAAGAAATTGAATGGGTACATGTAAGCCATAGACTTAGCCTGGGATCCAATAATAAGAGATACGATCACAATGATGGTACAAAGGAGGTAAACGAATCTACGCCCTAATTTAAGGGCTGTAGGTTGAAGAAATAAACACCCGAGACCCAAACCCAAGAAAGTAAGAGCCGAACCATTACCGAGATCATTCAAGGTTGTATGAAGATCAGTGGTCCATTCAGTCCAAAGAGGTCCGCTAAACCCCACTGAAAGTGCTAAAAAAAACGACCTGCAGTTAGTATATTTAGTTGATGCATGTACCCCGTATTTTCGACTGCGCGGAAATTTGCTTCTTTTCCAAGAAACAGTATTACAGCAATCGAGATAAGACCTATGACGTACCATACCCATAATAAGGCAAATTGAAGCACCTTCTTCCGATTAGACCATCTCAATGGATCATTGATGTTGGTGCTCGGTTGTGGTTGAAGAATAATATCCCCGTGTTCTTTTTTGACGTGTAAATTTCCCTCCACGTCAATAAGGTGGATGGTTCCTGGAATGCGTTCTGCTTCCAAGGTAATTGGCTTTTCTGCGGAAGACATGTGAAGTTTGTGCTGAGCAGTTGTCATAGACTGGGGGGATTTTGCAGTCTTTATATATCTCCATTTTTCATATTCCGCTGATATCCGTTTTATCGTCTTTTTAGATATGATATCCCTAATAATATGATTAACGATAGACGGAATGTGAACATGGTAACAATAAGCCCCACGATCTACTTGATTAGCTCGTGCCTTATCTGTATCTAGTGATAAAGTCATGGTTATCAAAAGCTGACACTCCACATGAATTAGTCTGTTGTCGCGCACCTTTCCCAATTAGGAATTAGGCGCGGTAACGGTTTTTTTTGTATATTCCAGAGCATCCGCACTATGGGGGTTTTAGCATTTAGCGGCGGTAGAAGCACCCATCATCATGAACAGCAGCAACCCCCCACCACGAAGTGGAAAGGGATACTCAACCAAGCTTGGGAGTTCTTGGTGGAAGAACACCAAAATCAAGAAATCGTCAGCATAAAACCAAGTACATGAATATTATCGTACTCAAGAGGTAAATCCTTCAAGTTTTATTTTGAAGACAAATCTTCAACTTTTTAATCGATCAGAATTCAAAAGACAAAACTCCAACGGATATATCTCCAACGGAAATGCTCCATGATGAGTTTTGAAACGCTAAGTTAACTACTGGTATCTCCTTCTTGTTCCGCACAGCCCCGTGAATTTTTCCAACGGCCCTGATCGGTTAGACATCCGAACGGTTTGTTCGGCGAAGACCTACTTCCAGTTGTGGGTCCGGTTAAAGTGTGGGCCAGGAGTTTTGATTTATATAGGGTTTCGTTTGGAAGATTTGGTGCTGAAAAGGAAATAAGCCAGAGGCTCCAGAGGATGGTCCAAAGCCCATTACCCCGCAAAATCGCCTGTCAAATCCCGTGTCTTATGACAGGCACAGCTTATGAACTCACAGGATAACTTCGGCAATGGCTTGTTCGTGAACAATCGTCGGAGTCGCGAATCGCACAAGCCACCAGGAGACAACAAATCTAACTGTGACTCGGTATTAACTAAAAAGCCAGAATATCTAGTTTAAAGTTTGTTTTAAGTCTCCAAGCAGATTGAAAATTCGGGCCCCAACACCACAATTATTCTCCTATTGTTTCCTCCTCTTTTCAGTTCCTAAAGCTTCTGTTCTTGAAGATGCCGGTGGCTGTTTTTTCTGCAGATTTCCGATGCGTGCAGTTAAGTCCGCTTATATCCCTGCCGAAACGTTTGACCGATGTGATCGGATATAATTGAACCAAAGTAAGACATTTAAGGATGCAAATATCGAGATTTCTGAGTCCAACAAATGTCTGAAGTTACCAAAGAAAAGAACTTTTTGGAAAGTGATGCCGGAGACGGAACAAAAAGAGAAGACCAGTATCTCCATGGTTCCAAGCTAGTGATGTGCTATTCATCTCTAGCTATTTGTGTGTTTTTAAGCGCCTTGGATCAAACTATCGTCACCACTCTTCTTTCCACCGTGGGTGCCAAGTTTAACTCCTTTGAAAATGTGGGTTGGTTATCCACAGGTTTTCTTTTGGCTTCTGCTGTTTTCCTTCAACCAATAAGTAAATTGTCCATTGTCATCGGTAGAAAATGGACTATGCTTGCATCGGTCTTCATATTTGAGCTTGGGTCCTTGATCTGTGCTCTTTCCACCAGTATGAATATGTTGATTGGAGGAAGAGCAGTGGCCGGTATTGGTGCTGCGGGGATTCAATCCATGTCCTACGTTATCCAATCTGAAATTATAAGTATAGACAGAAGAGCTTTGGGAATGGCTTTGATCAGTAGTACCTTTGCTGTGGCCTCTGTTCTTGGTCCCGTCTTGGGAGGTATTTTCACTACAAAAGTCACTTGGAGATGGTGTTTCTACATAAACTTACCATTGGGTGGTCTTGCAATGTTGTTGTTTTTCTTTTCCTTTAACCCTCCAAAAGTTAGCGTGGATATCAAACACAGACTTGTGACTTTTGATTATATGGGTACCTTCCTCATGATTGGTGGAATCGTGGTATTTCTTTTGGCTATTACTTTTGGTGGTAATAATTATGCGTGGAATTCTGGTCCAGTTATTGCATGTTTTGTCGTGGGACCCATTACATTTGGAGCATTTTGGATGTGGGAGTGGTTCGTTGCTGGTGATCCAATTATTCCCCCAAATATTGTTACCGTGCCTCAGATCGTGGCTGCCGCTTTGACCACTGGTACAATGTACGCTGCATTCATTGCAAGTTTAATCTATCTTGCTATTTATTTCCAAATCATTTGGGGTGCTAGTGCTTTGCAATCAGGTTTGCACATGCTTCCAAATATCATCACTGTGGTGATCACAGCTTCAATTTCCGGTGTTTTGATCCAGAAAACCAGAATGGTCAAGGTTTGGTCTGTTGCTGCAGCTGCAATTGGACCTGTGGGTATGGGATTGCTTGCTTTACTTGGAACTCATTCTACCAGTTCTCAAAAAATTGGGTTATTGATTATTTCAGGAATCGCTCCAGGAATTCAAATTCCCGCATGTGCTATTAGTGCTCAATTATCTGCTCCCAAAACACCAGGTAGTACAATTTTGACTACATCGTTTGTCAATTTCAATCGTTCATTATTTAGTGCTATTGCGGCCTGTTTATCGGATGCTGTGTACACAGTTTCCTTGAATAATGTCTTTAAAAAGGCCGTTGCCAAAGAAACAAATCAAGCAATATTGAAAGAATTAGAAACATTGGATATCAAGGCAATCATTGTCAACAACGATTTGATCAAAACCTTGAGTCCTGTGGCTCAAGAGTTTGTAAAAGATCAAATGATGATAGCAATTAGAAATGTCTTTTACATGTGTATCGGCTTTTCTTGCATATCTTTCCTTAGTTCCATATTCCTTTCCAACAAAACGTTACCACCCAGAGAAAAGAAGGCAACAAAAGCTGATGAGGAAACTGAAATTGAAAACACCGATTAGTGTACAAAACTTTGAAACCCATACTCAACAAAATGACGCTGCAAGTCATTCGAAGAGCATTAATAAACATATAGACTAAGGGATCAAATTGGAATCCGAATAACGGCTTTAATACAACTACTGGATCAATTCTAATATCAATATGAATCCTATGACCTAACGAGAGCCTTAACTAATAATATATAATTTAATTTAATTTAATCTAATTACTAAATAGTTGAACAATCTGTAAATTCTATTCATTTTTCGAACTAGTCCTTCTCAGTTTCATGCTTGAACAAAGAACCTCAATGCCCAACATCCAATTATCCAAATCTTCAACAGAGAAGCCGCGATTTCTGATAATTCTTATAAACTTGTGAAATTCGTCTGCAATATATTCAGTAGTTCCATAACTCTGAAATCTCCATAGCAATCTCTTTTTCAATGTGTAATACAAAGATTTGTGATTGACAGACCACCCTGGCTTGACACATGCATCGAAGAAATTTAACGGAAATAAATCACCTTCCTCAATAGTCAATGGATAGCTGGGTAGTTGTGTTGACAAATTATTTGAGACCTGTTCAATGCTCGTAGTATAAATGAAATCTTCTTTGAAAGGATTTGATATTGAATCAAAAAGCAAACTGCTTGTTCTAGATGTACGGTAGATTGATTTATATACATTTAAAAGAAACTTCTCATCTTCTTGTAGTTTGGAATAACCAGCAAAACTAAGTAAATTGAAAAACCATACTGCATTTTTAACAGAATTTTTAATAGGAAAGAAGTGTGGAGAAGATTTTGGCGGGTTGAATGTAATAGTTTTTCTACTCATAACATTATTCCGAACAGAATAGCCATCTCTTTTTGTTTTCGAAAAATGGATTGGACATGGCGGGTTGCGAACCCTTGTACTTTCACCGATCTTATATTGAGTTGTATTATCTGAGGGTAGTTGTTGGGAGCCTATAGATATAAACATGGTAGTCAGATCTAAGTCGGAGTCATTTTGAAAAGAAGAAAGTCCAAGTAAGCTACCATTTTTGTATTTAGATAGTTTCTTTTTGGGAAAGAATTCTCTGTATAGCTTCTTAAAGGATTTTTTGAATTTTGTGAGTCTCTTGCTTCTTGATATGTGAAATGCAGTATCAGATTTATTCTCTCTTGAGCAAATTTTAAGTTGAACTGCATCCACTTTTGCATTTTCTGAAAAAGTTGGGTTCTGAGTATTTACTTGAACATTTGGAATGTCACAATCTAGGCTTTGTTCATCATTAGTCAATTGAACAGAGTCTATTTCCGTTTTTGCGAAATTGATTTTTGCATTCTTATGATCAGAAATAAATGAATTGTGTTGTTTAATTTCTGGGAAAACTTGGAGGGACCTGTCAATTTTGTTTTCATACAATAGACCGGTCCGTTCCAAGCTGTACGATTCTGACGAAATGTTGTAATTTTCATTTGTCCCTATTGAGAGATCCGATGGTGTTTCCCTCAACCAATTTTTTGAAGGATGTAACAAAACAGGGTTCTGAGGTAGAATGTTAGGGATTCTATTTAGCTCGTCCCAGGTCTGCGTATAAGGCGTATATTGAACATTTTGTTTGGTATGGCTTCGCAAATCATTGCTATTGTTTAGAGAAGTAGGATTCTTGGAATTGGAATTAAGTGTAGATATTCTTTTCAACAGGAGCATAACCCTAAGCGTCTTTGGTTTCTATTTCTAAAGGTAAAGTTTCAAAGTTATTCTCAATGTTCACAAATGGCAAAAATCATTACTGCTACAAAAGGTTTACAAACAGAAAAAGTTGCACCCACTAAAATAAGGGAGCACGATATACATCATTACGTATAAATAATAGCTAACACAAAAAGCTCGGTCTAATGGAGAATATAATGCAGTATTACTTGAATTTGCACCCACGATGGGCATTCTGCACAGAGGAAAGAACCGGACGGGGAGGGGCAAGATAGTGGTAGGTCGTGGGTGCTACAAACCACCAAGACAATCGTATACGATAATTGCTGCCGAAAGACCTATTGATTAATTGATAATAATAGTTTTGTACAGTACGTCTAGACTTGTGAAGAGTTAGCTAAAAATCTGCATAAATCAAATTTGTATTCTAGAATTTGGCTAAAGCAACGCTTATTTGCTCGATAATCCTTAAAATATCACTAATGAAAAATCCTTCTATTACGGGTAATCAGCAAGCAACACTAGAAAGATTGTTCCCGGGACTCCACAATCATGCCCCCCGGACTTCTTAATTCTGTACATGATTCGCCACGATTGTTGGCCCTGAGTCTATGACTAATTTCGCCTAGCCTTAATTGATCTGCGCTCCGACTCAAAACGAGTAACAATACAGATATATGCCGATTTCACAGGTTCAACGCCGGTTATGAACATCATGTGTTTTCGTACATGGACCAGACAACTCAACAAGAATCATCACAGGAAAACAAAACACACATGCTAACGGCCAGAGTGATTATTTTATGGCGATAATAGATAAGAGCCGCATTGAAAATCCATTGATTATACCAAAAAATCAGCTTTATTGCGGTCACAATAGTGAATACGAACGTATTAACGGTCAATTAGCCACAGCCTGCATGACTATTAGTCCCAATTAAGAAGTGTATTCTTCCACCAATAGTAATACCGTACGGCCATTATGAGCTAACTTCACCCACGATAAGACCCTGTAATGCCAAGCCCCTCCCCGCTGATAAGCAGAGACTTCCGATACCGGCCTGTGACGGCATTATTAAATGTGTCGTATATTGTCGTGTATGGGCCTATCGCGTCTTCCAACGGAGTATGTCTTAGTTGACTTTGATGGGACACACATTACCACAACTTGGACCAATTGCGACTGTACTCCAAAACATAAAAGGTCATGATCACAAGCACATGAAATTGCACGATTTTGTGGCTTTCCATTTCCTCCGATCGGGGTTCCCCGGCCAATTTTTTAGATCCTTTTTTTGTATTGGGTCCTGCCCAGAAAAGGCGTTTCTTGCTCCTGCACAGTGCTTATCAGACCATTAAGCCTCTTCGCATTTGATTGGTTCTCACATACAATGATAGACAGCCCTAATATATATAAAATACACAGATCCTCCATGTAGATCGTCAGCAATGTCAACCGCCAATTTTACAGGAACAGGGACCGGGGGTAACATCCTCAAGGTCGACCTTAACCAGCAATTCGACAAGGGTGACATGGCCTGGATTGGTGTCGCTTCTGCCTTAGTGTGGATTATGATTCCAGGTGTCGGGTTATTGTACTCTGGTCTTTCGAGAAAAAAGCACGCGCTTTCCCTCATGTGGGCTTCCATTATGGCTGCCTGTCTTACTGGATTCCAATGGTTTTTCTGGGGTTATTCCCTTTCATTTAGTCACACTGGTTCCAGTTTCCTTGGTACTTTGGACAACTTCTCCTTGATGAAGGTGTTTGGTGCTCCAAGTGTGGTTTCCACTGTCCCAGATATCTTGTTCTGTTTCTACCAAGGAATGTTCGCTGCCACCACCGCTGTTTTGATGGTTGGTGCTGGTTGCGAACGTGCTCGTTTGGGACCAATGATGGTTTTCCTTTTCATCTGGTTGACTGTTGTCTACTGTCCAATTGCTTACTGGACCTGGAACCCTAATGGATGGATGGCCAAGTTGGGTACTCTTGATTTCGCCGGTGGTGGTCCAGTGCACGAAAACTCTGGTTTTGCCGCCTTGGCCTACTCTCTCTGGTTAGGTAAGAGACATGACCCAGTTGCTACTGGTAAGGTTCCAAAGTACAAGCCACACTCGGTTTCTTCCATTGTTCTTGGTACCGTTTTCCTTTGGTTCGGATGGTTTGGTTTCAACGGTGGTTCCACCGGAAACGCCACCATCAGATCCTGGTACGCTTGTGTCAACTCCAACGTCGCTGCTGCTTGCGGTGGTTTGACATGGATGTTTGTTGACTACTTCAGAACCGGTGGAAAGTGGTCCACTGTTGGTTTGTGTACTGGTGCCATTGCCGGTTTGGTTGGTATTACCCCAGCTGCCGGTTACGTTCCTGTCTACACCTCCATTATCTTTGGTGTTGTTCCAGCAATTGTCTGTAACTTTGCAGTCGATCTTAAAAACGTGTTGCAAATCGATGATGGTATGGATGTTTTCGCCTTACACGGTATTGGTGGTATGTGTGGGTCTCTTTTGACTGGTTTGTTTGCTACCAACTATGTCACTGCATCCGATGGTTCTGTTGCTGCCAACCCAGCTGCTGAAATCGCCGGTGGTTGGATGAACCACCACTACATTCAATTGGGTTACCAATTGGCCGGTGCTACTTCTATTGGTGCTTGGTCTTTTGTTGTCACTTCCATTCTCTTGTTGGCTATGGACAGAATTCCAAAGTTGAGAATCAGATTGCATGAAGACGAAGAGCTTTTGGGTACCGACTTGGCTCAAATTGGTGAACACGCCTACTATGAAGAAGACGGAGAAATCAACAGTCCTTACGTCATTGAACCAATTAGATCCACTGATGCCAGACTCGCTAAATTAAAGAGCATTGCTTCCAACAAGCACGATTCCGATGAGCCACAAACATTTGATGGTTTTGCCGCTAACGGTACAGGAGCTTTGAGTCCTGATGATGGAACTGTGAGCGACCATTCCAAAAGATAATTCAATTCTGTGTACTACTTGTGACTAATATTTAATATAATATTTATAATAGCTGGATGTAGTCTGGATGTCTCTAGTATTGCAGTGTATTTGTGACTAATATTTAATATAATATTTATAATAGATGGATGTAGTCTGGATGTTCTCTATATTGCAGTCTGGGTCTTTTCTCACTATAAACTGCAAAGTTCGAGATCGGAGGTAATGTTCTTTCTGCGCAGGAAAAGTACCAATTTGTGCAAAAGTGAGGATGCACCCCACTACCACTACTTGGAACTTGGCATTTCGGAACCGAACCACTTCCGTCATGCTCGACGGATTTAGAGACAAAATAGGGTTTGATGTGCATGAAACTAAATTTCAGAAAATACATTGCATGAACTTTTTATTTCTTGTCTGCATGAAATATAACCAATCGGAGATATCGGATGGCTAGAGCGAACTTCTTGGTTAGTGGCGAAGTAAATTTTGCAGCCGATGATGTGATATTACAAACAAGACAGCAATTACTAAGTTGACAAATATGCAACAGCAACGGTAAATTAATCAAGCTAGTGTTAATGGAAATAAGAGAGTTCTATTGGGAAGACTAAATCAAAATTGGAGTAAAACTAATTAAAATAGCTTACATTAAAGTACATGAGGTGTTGATTATTTTAAATAAAAACTATATAATATTTTTCCTTGAAAACCCGTAACTTAGTATGATTCACTATAGCAATAAATATCTGGAGAGTCTTTGACCCAGCGAGCTTTTTGACACTCTACCTTAATGGCGCTGGTGAATAAACTAGGTCCACAAGAGCACACTGCCATCGATTTAGTGTTCAGTGCATCTGAAATTAAAGAAGAATGAGTCTGAATAATTTTAGATAAATCGGGACGTCCATAAAACCTCTCGATACCATTAGTTTCAATAGAGCTAGTAGCCTGTTCATCAAAACTAGTAATGGATTCTTTAAATTTTCTGAATTTTTCTTCCTTAGAAGAAACCTCACTTGAACTCTCTGGCGAATCTTCAGTAAGATATATTGAGAGCTTGAGTCTTCCTTCCATGATGTATGGAACCAACAAATTGATTATATGATCATACCATATTTCATTTGCTCTCTTCTTTATGACCCATACCAAATGTACCGTCTGGTTGGCTGGTCTAAATAAATAGTCCTGTTCTTCATCCTTTTTCTTGATACTTTGAAGAAGGTCAAGAGCAACTGGAAAGATATAAGAGCCACCAGAACCTGCTCCCATAAACAAACAACTATCAAAAGTTCCAAGTGGTTGATGCTTAGAACCAAATGGACCAATAAACCGGACCTTCAATTTGAGTTTCTTCAGGTTGTCACTAGAAATCTGATATTCTTCATCCATGTTACCACTTGAACTTCCTTCAACAGACAAATCAGTGTTTAATTCTTTAATTTCAATTGATTCAATGTTTTTGTTAGTTTCTTCGTTGTCATTTCCTTTTTCTGATTTAACAAGTTTATCATATAACTTCTTTGCAAAGTTTTTCTTTGTGCTTAATAATTCAGTTTCACTTGATTCCGAATTTTTGCTAGTCACTTCGTTTTCATTTTCTTCTGCCATTTTAACAAGTTTGTTGTATAACTTCTTTGTGAATCCCTTCTTCTTTTTAACTAATAATTTGATTTCTCTAGTATCAGCTAAACTAGCGATGGTGAATGGATGATATTGAAGGAAACTGATCTTGGCAACATTGAGATAAACATGTTGACCTGCATTCCAGGTACTAAACTTGGGTAAGATTCTTGTCCACCAAGTATCGTCTGCCCATTTAGTTCTAGTCACAGGAATAGTAACCATGATGTTTTCATCATCTAAAAGTTCAAATTCACACATTCCCTTATCTGGAGAAAATCTGTAATGAACGTATCCTAAAACCTTCATAAGAACCCTATCAATAACCAATAAATGGACAGAAATAATGGCTGAAGCACGGTTTCCAGGATTATGGAAAAGAGCAAATAACAACATAATAAACGAGAACACTCTATGTTGAATTAAGAAGAACTCATAGGCATATTTTCTTATCCATTTATTACTTGCCCAAATCAACATCGAAAAGGCTCCGTAAGCAATCATACCAAAAATTTGTGGAGGAATGAATAACATAATTGCAAAATTCAAGTGTAACCAGTACTTGCAAGCTAAAATCAAATGAGTTGTGGTTAAAGTCCACATTGTACGACTTAACCATTTATGAAGGAAAACGAGTCTATCATGCTGCAAACCACTGATAGCTGTAACAAGATCATTCTTCAACAACATAAGGAAAATCATAGGAAGGTGACCAGTCGCTACTCTCAGAAGTCTCTTGCAGATGATATATTGTCTTGGTTGATAATTCAAATCTTTAGTTTGAACAAAGGAAAGAACCCCAATGATTGCAGCATATATGACGAAAAGGAAAACCAAACTGGGCTGGAAATACACCTTCCGTTTCTTATAAGGAAGTTTTATGCCCACACAATTCGTAGACAAATCCCACCATTTGATGAATTTGTGATAACGGATTCTTGCGGGAGTATTTGGATCCTTGTGTGATCGTAAGTACCTTGGGATCCAATGGAATAGTAAGCCATGAAGCGCTAATGTTAACACCATCAAGACAAATACCAACCATTCATAGGTGGTATTTCTCTTTAGCTCAGTAAAATATTGTAAATTATATGGAATCGCCATATTTAGAATAAATCTGATGATGACAATGATTTGGTTCTAATCAGTTTTTATCAAATATGGGGGCCTCCAGAAAAAATGAACCTTCCAAGACTCCTTTCAGGAGTTATCGGGTGGTAATTTCTTTACTACAAAAGGTTTAAGTGGGAAAGATGCGCCATTGGCTGGAATTTTAATTTTACTGATGGATCAGATAAAAATTTCTCGGTATGCTCAATCAGTCATGGTGCATCGATTTGCAGTGTAGGCATTGGCATGCACATGCAAGTCAACCAAGACATGGATGTAACCAGGCTTAGAGGTTACTGTAACCGTCGTGGTTCGCCTCATTCGACACGCCCTGAAGCATGTAAAACACTAGTGTGGGCTAGAGTGTCTCTCGTATTGCACGTTGGGAGTGGGCCAAGTATCCATCTCTAGCCTTGGCAGATTCAAGGTCTCAAACAAGGGGTTCTGTCATGCATGGTTGGTGCACCGTGCATAAAAATGTCGCACGGCTCCATACATGCCATGCCAAAAATTATCTAAACGATCATTCAATGTCTCCACATCGGTTCCCGACCGGATGCAAGCGCTTTGGGCGTATTCCGCTTCAACCGATGTAGTTACCTAGCTACGTAAGCACCGGTTTCTTTTCTTCTTTTATTTAACCATTTCATACCCTTGAATTCTCCAAATCATCCATATTCAATGAAGCTTTTTGTCCTTTCATTCTTAGCATCTCAGGCTTTCGCAGTCAACTACGCTACATACCCACAGGTCCCACAAACCGCCAGTATCAACGGGTTTGCTGATCCTATATACTCATTACTCCCATCATGTGCTCAATCGTGTGTTAAAGTTAGCACTGGTAATACCCCATGTCCATACTGGGACACTGGTTGTTTGTGTGTGATGCCCCAATGGTCCGGTGAGGTTGCCCAGTGTATCGCTTCGCAGTGTGCCGGTTCCGAAGTTGTCCTGGCCACTTCTTTGGCCACTTCTTTGTGCTACTTAGTGGGTGCCAACACCTGGATGATGCCTGCCTCCATTTCTACTGAGCTTTCTGTTGCTGCTGATAATGCTGTGGCAGCCACTGCTACTGAAACTGGAGCTGAAACCGAAGCTGTTGAAACAGGTTCAGCCTCCGCCTCAGCTACTTCTTCAAGTGGACCTTCCTCTACTAGTGCTAGTTCAAGTGCCTCAGTTTCTGGCTCTGGTTCTCAATCTGGTTCTATCACTAGTACCGGCAGTTCGTCCTCCACATCTACCGGTAAGACTTCTTCTTCTTCTTCAGGCTCATCTACTTCCAGTTCTGCTTCCAAGAGTGGCTCGTCGTCATCTAATGCTGCTGGCCTCATTTCTACGGGAATTTTCGCTATGGTTCTCTCGTCGGTTCTTTCTATCTTAATCTAAGTAGTTGTACAAATAAAAGACCAAGAGTGCACTCATTAGCTCGGCATTCCTTTCCCTTTCAAAACTGATTCGTAGAAAACGGCTTTGTTAATGCCAAGACTAGAAAACCGATTTGTTGGTACGACTTAATTAGATTCTAATAAATTAATGCAACCTTCGTTTTGTAAAACCCAATCGTCTTTCCCGATTGATGATGGGACCCTATTCTGGCTATAAACATCAGTTCCGTTTCCAATTCGCCTATTAATCATTGGGGCGTACTAATGAGTAATATGAATTTTACAGTCAGCCAACTCCTTTTCGGTTCTAGGCGCAAAATTTTCTTGAGATATTTTCTGGGCAATGTTTCTCCGCTTGACAACATTGCATCGGCTGGGTTTAAGCTTTTAGTATCGATGCGGTTAACAATGTCAATCGAAGTGTACGTTCGTAAGTAAGAAGATACCAACGATTATGACCCATGGAGCTTGGTGTATTCTGCAATTTCATTCACAGATTTCAGGCGTGAGATTGTCCGAAATTAGTGGAGGCTTTGAAGTCTTAGTAGATTAACGGAGAGCAAGTTTAGAAGTTACCAAGACCGGCAATATCTGGTGGTAAGTTATCTAAAATATCTAATCGTCACAAAAACAGAGTGTGCATTGTTTTAACAATTGGAAGAAAATTAAATAATGGAAATCACTCGTTTTTCGACTTGTTTCGGGGCTTGTGTGCAGAAACATCAGCGCCAAGCTGCAAAATATAAAAGGCATTTGTGCAGCGTGCATGAAAAATGTCGCGCAGCAAGTTATCTATAAGATCACCGGATGGCTCTCCGACGGCATTCCCGATGTTTCCACCACTTGTAGTAAACCCGTCAGGTTAATTACTGTGTCTGGAGTATCATGCAAGGTTTGCAGCGCTTATTAGTCAAGAATCCGTGTGGCAGATCCGCTTGAGCCGCTACCGTACATGCGAGGTGGGACTTGCTTCTTTGGGCACATAAACGAAAGCCGAACCCTAGACCCGCTATCATTGGTCCATCCCAAAGAAGACCAAGATCACCCAATTCCGTAAACCTGTAATTCCGGCCTTGTTTCCAAGGTTTTTCATTACTATAAATGATACATTATTTCCCCATAATTGTTCTTCATTCCAAAAGTCAATCGCTCAATCACAATGAAGTACCAACTCGTCGCTATCTCCGTCCTTACCCTCGCCACTGATGCATTTGCAGCAAGCACCAACAATCCTTATGCCACTTACCCACAAGTCCCACAAACTGCCTCTATCAACGGTTTCGCTGACCCAATCTACGCCGAAATCCCAGAATGTGCCCAAGCTTGTGTCAGTGAATCCACTGGAAGCACCCCATGCCCATACTGGGACACTGGTTGTTTGTGTGTCATGCCACAATTCGGTGGTGCTGTTGGTGACTGTGTTGCCTCTGCTTGTCAAGGTTCCAACGTTGAAGAATTCACTTCTTTGGCCATCTCCCTTTGTTCCTCTGCTGGTGCCCCATCTCCATACTGGGCCATTCCAGCTTCCGTTTCTGCTGAATTAGCCAGTGCCGAAGCCGCTCAAGCCACCACCACCTCTTCTGAAGCCCCAGCTCCAACTACCAGCTCCACTGAAGCTTCTTCCACCACTGCTGAAGAAACCTCTTCTACTTCTGCTGACGACGAAACCACTTCTGCTCCACCAACCACCTCTGCTCCAGAATCCTCTGCTCCAGCTTCCACTGAAGCTCCAGAATCTTCTGCTCCAGAATCCTCCGCCCCAGAATCCTCTGCCCCAGAATCTTCTGCTCCAGAATCCTCTGCTCCAGAATCTTCTGCTGAATCTTCTTCTGCTGCTGAATCCTCTTCTGCTGCTGAATCTTCCTCTGCCGCTGAATCTTCCTCTGCTGCTGAATCTTCTGCTGAATCTTCTTCTGCTGCTGCTTCTTCTTCATCTGCTGCTCCATCCAGCAGTGCTTCCGTCACCCAAGCCAACGGTGCCAACAACGTGCCAGCCTACGTTATCTCTGTTGCCGGTGCTTTCGCTGCCATTGCTATGATCTAAGCGAGTTTCACTTCCTCGTCTTTCGGTTACATACGAATTGTGTGAATGCTAATTCTTAATGGAGATAAAACCTATTCACATGTTCCTGTTAATAAAATGTTTTTTTGAATAAACTGTTAATTTTTCATCTTGTAGAATAAAGAAAATAGAAAGAAACAAAAGAAAATATTATTATTTCGCGTTTCTAGTATTGCACTATGGAGGTTTCTCACTACTAATTTCCGTTATTTTGCTTGTTGTTTTGGCTGCGAAAATTTAAAACTCCCAGACTGCGGATATTTCAGGGGATGTATTGATCCTTTAGATTAAAGTTATAAGCGATAGTTTGAACTTGGGGCTCAAATCAAGCATGTGCTTGAGTGTTTTCATCCTAATTGTACAGATATATTCCCTATTTGAACAAAATGTAAATATTTCAGTTCGCTACTCAATTGAGAATGCTGGAAATTTTTCTCTTTTCGCTCATATTTAGTAAAATATTTCAAAAAACAGCGAATGAGACACTATTTTGAAAAAACGGAAATCTATATTGACATTAGTTCCCATTAGGTACAACAATTGCTTTTTTAATTAGTACAGGCTCTTTGAAATTGGAAATATCCGATAGCAAGGAACACTTGTCCAAGAAAGCAATCGGAACATTTGTTTCAGGAAAACTTGTCCACGGAAGCTACCGGAACAATTCATTTCAACTTCTAGCAAGGAAAGTGTGCATATATCAATAAGAACGAAGTTGTTGATGATAATATACCCTTTATGGTAACTAAATTCTGACTGTTTTCCGGACCTCAGGGGTGAACGGGTACCCTAAAATCCCTTGAAAATCCCTAAGAAATGGATTAGATTCATCAAATGTTGCCTCGGGATTCAAAAAGTGGGAAGACGAGCCCATACTTCAATTCTAGAAAACACCCATGAATGCTGTTGTCTCACCGTGCGAATACCTCCATTGCCTTACTTGGGCATCCAAAGGAAGATAGCGCCGGATCAATTGGTTGACCTCTGGGGTTTGTTAACTTGCCGGTACATTCTAAGAACCATTCTCCAAAGCCAAGGAACTGAGTATGTACCCTTAGAATTCCTAAGATTCCACATTTGTTAGGTAAGTTATTATAATATCGACTGTGAACCTTTGGAGAAGCTGGTCATAAGTCAAATATCTTGACTATCCCGAAAGTACGATAAAAGCTCACTCTTGACCAACAACTATATAGCCGTATACCCATACTTCCATACTAGAGATCTCAGTTAAGCACCTGTGCAGAAACGAGGTGATGTTGGTGTACCAATTGCACATCAGTAGTGGAGGTATTCCGTTGATTTGCAAATTGGTCGAATAATCCTGTGACAGTGTTGGTTGATTCTGGAAGCTCCAATTATGTGTGGTCAATAACAGTGTCTCAATGGAGTCAGTTGTGCCCAAGAAGGAACCTGTGACACTCCTCCACCTCCAAGGATGTGAATCTTCTTTTTTACGATGGTTACATTGATGCAAGGGTAAATTTGTCACTGACGACGTTACCCTACCCGGTGGTATCATCATAAAAAACCAACAGTTTAGGGACGTGAATGCTACAACCACTATGAAGGAATCCTCGGCCTTACAATCTTAACAATTATCACGGACAAGGTGCGTACCCCAACCTTCTTCAACAATTGACGGATTTTCTACACTTAATTCCAATTCCAAGAATCCTAGTTCCCTAAACTTTTTACGATGGTTACACTGATGGATTTACGTTGCACCTTTAAAGGGGCGTTTTCCACTCGTATCACTATCGCTCTTTTCAGATCCTTAAAGTGGCGTTTTTCCGCTCTTATCACTATGCCTCTTTTCTGACCCTTAGGAGGCTTTTAATCTCTAATTTTCAAGAATAATAATTGCTCATAGTGTCTTAGCCCGATAGTTATTATGCGCACATCGGAATTTCCACGCTAATCTATTGTCTTGGACAAGCCACATTATTGTTAATCTCCAAAGGCTTGGTTATTACGCGGAGAAACGTCTCGGCTAATTCTGTCATATGTACCAATTGTCTCAGAGCTATGCTAGTATACGAGCTTGAACGTTCATTTAGTACGTTCTAGTCTGTATACAGCTATACAGCCACTTCAAACGTTGCTCTTGACACAGTCAGAATTGAGAACTCGATAATTGGCAAAATGTCCAGTACTGAGATAAGACCCATACTTCAATACTAGAGACTGCTGATGTCCCCTTCCTACTTGTATTCAAGTTCCACCATCTCAGATTACCTTTCTGGGCCAATTGCATTGGTTCCACCTATGACCTGCTCTACTCTCCTACCCTTATTGAATGGAATAAGAAGTCTTCTTCACATATCCTTATAGTAACTCCCAGAACCCCTAAGCCAGCAATCGCACCCCGCCAGTTAACGTTCGTAACACAGCAGAGGCACTAGATTTATAATGACCCATACTGCAATACGAGGCACCAGATTTGATAAATGACGAAAATGAAGACCCCCTATTGACACTCCTCCCTAAGAACTGTGTAATACATTTAATAGTACACTAAATTCACCAATTCCATCAACATTAGCTGCGCTACCAAGTTCTATATAATACTATGATTCTTTGCGACTACCTCTGATTCTTATACAATTGAATCCTAAACTAAACATCCAAGCTATGTGAATACACAAGCAACACAGGTCCGTCCAACGGAACTTACCGGTCAAAGTGTGCACTAATTTCCCTTCTCTCTAGTATTGAATATGGGTGTTTCTTAGTTCATAGTAAATACACAGATGAAAAAAACACTTTGGACCATCAATTTGAAATTAATTCAACATAAATATAAAGAAAACGCTTCGTACAATCAGATGGCCCACTGAAATCCTGTGTTTTGTGGCTACAGCCAACTCCCCACCGATCCACTACAACAAACCCACTCCGTGTAGCTCCTCCACTTTATGCGCCCCCAAACACGTGACCCGTGCCCCACGGAAGAAACGGCCTCCACGAGCAAATCCTCTACCCATCTTCTACACCAAATGTCGGACAATCCCCACGGCGACGCTGCCTTCGCCACCACCATCTTGACGTCCAAGACGCCCCAACAAGCCGCCAACATTCTTCCCAATAGTTTGGACTCTTCCACCAAGTTAGTGGACGAAAAGCTCATCAATTGGTTCAACCATTACACGGCAGCAATCAGGAACCACAATCAAGCTCTTCAGCATCTTCATGAAGAAGGATCCCTGTTTTTCGGCGAAGAACAGTATTTCGGAGAGTATGGCAATTTTCCCCGGATTTGGAACTGTTTATTGAGCTCTCTCCAAGTGGAACAAGCCAATAACGAAATCTTGTACAAGAACCTTAAACTCGATGTTCTTGGTCCATTGAAGGACGTGATCGATAAGGACGTCAGATTGTCTGAATTGTTGATCAATAGTCAAGAACTTCAGGAAATTAGCGCCAAATTGGCTGGAAATGACTCCAATGCTGAAATTGAATGGAATTACAAAGCTCCACAATCCTTTACCAATTTGGAAAACTTCAAGACTTTCGAAATCCAATTGTTGTTTGATGTTGTTTTGAATTTCTTCCACTTTCAAAGTACTAGACTTAACAAGGACTCGGAAAATAATGTTAATTCTACAAACTATCTCTTGAACAACTTCAAATTATCTAACGAATTGAGCCATTATTTGGAGTTTGTCGTTGGTACTGATTTCAAGCCTTCCAAGGAGAATGGATTCGTTAAGCAACAACACAATCTTCAAAAGAAACAGCAACAATCGTATTCCAAACAGAGCAAAAGATTGAGCACTTTCAACAAACCAGACAATCACTCAATTGTTTCTGGTGGAAGCTCCTCTGCTCCCACCAAAAAGACTTCCAAAATTAGGTCCAAGGTGGGCTCGATTTTCGGCCGTAAGTCCAAGGCTGATAAGAAAAGTTTCAATGCCGATACTATTCCAGAAACAGAATCCATTAACACAACCTCTTCTAATCAATACCCTACATCTGGAGCTTACAACCAAAGACAACAGACTCCGGATTTGAGCAGAAACCCTTCTGTATCTAGAAATAATTCTGTCAGAAGACCTTCCTCTGTGGACTTATATGGTAACCCATCTCGAGTTCCAGCTCAACAATTGAACAAGCCTGTTCCTAATGCTCCAGAATCCAAGCAATCGAACTTGCCTCCTTTGAATACTAATAGAGATGTCGCTGCAGCTTCATCCAATTCTCAGGCTTTCCCATCTCCAAAATATTACACCAATCCTGGTCAAAGTCTTCAATCCCAAACTTCTCAAAACTTCAATTCTGCTGCTATTTCTAGTTCCACCACTCCATTGGTTGCAAGTAAGCCAACTACTGCTACTCCGGCTGTGGTCAACCCTCCAGTTCCTGCTGTTACTACACCTGCTCCTGAAGAACAAAACCAGCCATTTGAGTCACCAAATGTCGTTCCTTACGGCAGATCAGACTCTTCTTCTGATGACGAAGAACCTGAAGATGTTGCAAATAATGGTAGAAGATTGTCTATGCTTCAAAGACACGATTTAGCTCCAACTGAACCTCCAGCAAGACCACCAATGTTCCAAGAGGACGAGCAAAATCAAATTTCAACTGATTCACGTTTGCCTGTGCCTAGATCAAGACAAAGTAGTTCCGGCAAGTACAGCTTTGAAGCTGGAGATGATAACACTCCTATTGAAACCAGTCCAAGACAGCCCAATGTATTTGAATCGGCCCTGTCTCTTCCTGAACCAGAAATTGTTGATAGTTCACCAGCAAAAACCCCACAAACTTTGGCTCCACCTCCTCCACCATCCAGAAAAGTCGTTCATCATGAAGAACTTCCTCCAATTAGAGCTCAAGAAGAAGCTGTGGCACCAGCACCAGCACCAGTTTCAGCTTCTGCAGCTCCTACCAGAAACAGAAAGGACATTCAATCTCAAATTTTCCACAATTTACCATCTGCTCGTGAGTCATTCATTCAACCCGTTGGTGGTTTCAATGGATTAAGTTCTCCTACCACATTGATTTCTCAAAATACCGGAAATTCTTTATTGAAGAACAATGTTTTCAAGCACTTTGATACCAGACAAGCCGAACTTTCTGGTCTCAATTCGTCTGTTGCGGAAGTTGTCAATGTGACTTTTAACGATGGGGTTATTACCAAGTCTCAGGTCATTGGAGAAATTGCTTTCAACTACAATGCCAGCAATGGACAATCGGCAAATGAACCAATCATTCTTAGAATTCCTAACAAATTCGAAAAGACCATCTTGAACACTACTTTCATTGACCAGGTCTCAGAAGATCAATATGTTGTTAATGCTGCGCACATCATATCCAAAACCTTGGGAGGATTGAAGTATTTGGCCAAATTAAACGAAAGTCAAGTTCCTCTTGTTGTTCAACACGTGTGGAAGTACGAAGCTCACCAAGCTAGTTTGATGATCAACTTGAAGTTGAACCCAAGCATTCAAGGAAGAGTGGTGTTCAATAATGTTCTTATTTCGGTAGCATTGAATTTGGACGTTCCTACTGTTTCCGCCTCTTCCAAGCCAACCGGTTCATTCAATAAGGATAAGAGTAGAATCACCTGGAGATACACCAATCCTCTTGTATTGGGCGAGGGAGTTACTGAAGAAAGATTAATTGCCAGATTCATTACGCAAGGTATTGCTTCTGAGCATGAATCCGGAGTCCAACTCAAGTTCCAAATCGAGGACCCATACCTTCAAAATACCGTGATATACGATGCGACGGGAAGTGAGATTCCTGTGGTTAGAAACTTGATTAGTGGTAGCTACAGTGGCCACACTTCTTGATGATTTTATTTCGATTTGTTGTTAGTATGATATATGAGACAAGGTCTTGTAAAAAGTAGAGATGTTTTGTAATAAATAAAATGTATGAACAATTTAAACTGTACCCATATCATGTATATAAATGAAATGTATCACTCAAACTGTCCAACCATATCATGTATTAATAATTGAATGATACTATCAACAATATTCAGACGGTACCAACAATAAAGAAAATGAATGAACAATTTTCAGACTGTACCAACCATATTAATAAATACAATGTATCAACAATACTCAGACTTACCACTCATATCATGTATTAAGAAATAAGCTGTACGAACAATATTCAAACTGTACCAACCATATTATGTATTGATAATTAAAATGTACAGTATTCAAACTGTTCCAATCATATTAATAATGAAACCGTATGAACAATTCGAACTGTACCAACTATATCAAGTATAAATAAAATGTGTGAGCAATATTCACTCTGTATCTACCATATCATGTAAATAGTAAAATCTATCATTCAAATTGTACCAACCATCATGTATTAATTGATTAAGATGTATGAACAATATTAAAACCAACCATATCATGTATTAATAAATAAAAGGTATCAACAATATAACTGTAACAACCATATCATGTATCAATAATTAATATTCAAAGAGTACCAACCATGTCATAGCTTAATTAATAAAATGTATCATTCGAACTGTACCAACCATATCATGTATTAAATGTATCAAATCATTTAAACTGTGTCAGTCTATAATGATTAAATATATTGTATCAAATTATTCAAACTGTACCCATATCATGTATTATTAAATAAATTGTATCAAAATATTCAAACTGTACCCATATCATGTATTAATAAATATATATTTAATCTGGCGTATATACTCAATCAACCCAAGCCCATAGTTTTTCCCGAAAGAAAACCTCCATAAAGATGCATATATCTCTATCTGCTCAGCATATTAGACTTCAAAAAAGTCGACAGATACGATAATAGGACCACCAAAATCAACAGATTCAGTCCTTCTTGCTTCCAGAACTTCCTGGAGTCAAACTATCGTATGCCTTTTGCAATCCCTGGACTTGTTTCTTCAACACTTCGATATCTTGCTCCTTCACTTTAATCAATTGCTCGTACTTGGTCACTTCCCCTTGCTCATCGTATTTTTCCTTCTTACCTCCAGCATTAAGCTTTCTATATTCAGATTCCTTGGCCACCAAGTTTCTAACCGTCTTATCCACAGTGAAAATCACCAAGTTAAGATACAAAACTGCCCCTGTCAAATAAAGGTTTCTTTGGGCATAGAACTTGCTAGCCAGTTGTTCATGTGTCAATGTGTCTCCTGGCGCAGAGTAACGCTTTAATTTGTTCAAACAGTCAAGAAACTGCATTCCAAGAAGAACAATGCTGAAAACAACGCCAACTTTGAAGTTCTGGTTGTTCTCTAAAGTAACGCTAAGTTTCACGAGTTTGGATCTGAAAACATGGGGTAAAGGCAGAAGTTGAATCACGAGAAACGCCATTTGCAGGACAAGCGTCGCAAAGATAAGCAGCATTTGGATACTCATGATGAAGACAAGTGAATTGAATGTGAATTGTACGTGAATTGAACGGGATTTCACGGTAATAGCTCCGCCTGAAACGCCTAGGTGTCTCGTGGGAAATGTCACGTGACCATTGAGATTACGTCATCGGTTTTTGGTCAAATACCAACAAGATTACATTTTAGCAATTCACCTTCTCTAATCTTTTATGTCTGGATTTACAAGCCCGGGTCTTTAGTGGGTTTATAGAGTAAATATCAAATTTTAATTGAACATTTTCTTTAAAAAAGAACATTTATTTTCCCTGGATTTATATGTGTTGGTAGAGTAGTGGAATTAGTGTACTAGTAAGTGTATATTACTCAATTCTAGGTAATCTGGTCGCTATAAAAGTTAAAGGTGACCGGAATAGTAAATTGTATGTTCAGTAGATATAACCTTGATGTTAACTAGTAGTTGCCTAATTTGATTGTGCTTCTAAGACGTATCAATAAGCCAATATCACAGATGTGAATTTAGTTCTTTTTGGTTAGTCCAAACCTTTTATGCTTTTCCGATCGGGGATGGAAATTGTGTTAATCCTCAGAGTGATCAATTCTGAGTTTTCCACAATTCCCGGTTCACATTGGTTCACATTGCTTCCAATATGATTTACTACTACTTACAATAACCATGATATAAATTTTGAGTTTATTGTCTAGACTCTCAACAATTTACCATGGGTTCACACACCAACATGTCATGTACATTTTGGTAGTATAAATTTTAGTACGTAAATTTTGGTAGTGTAAATCCTGTGAATAATTAAACTATTAACTTTACCAATTTATTAAATTCTGGTACCTTGGCAAGATACCGATATTATCACGTCACAGCAAAATAAAATTACTGATCTTTATCACGTCACAGCAAAATTACTGATCTTTATCTATGCTTAATAAGTTGTTTATGACCGTGATTTTATTAGTACGCCTTCGTTTTTAAACCGTGCAATTCTTATAACCCAGTCACCTTCTTTGCATAATTATATCCTATGATACTGAAAATTATCATACTTCCCACAATACACCAGAACCAGGCTAGACCCGGATAATCTTGGCCTGGAACAACACAATTCATACCCCATAAACCAGTCACAACATTGATAGGCAACACAATTGTACCCAAAATGGTGATCTTACCTAAAACATCATTCGTATCATTATTAACCTTGGTCATATCAATATTGATCTGGGCCAAGTAATTGGAATGGAACCGAGCAAGCAATTTTTCATAATGGTTCAAAGATTGGATCATCGTAACAACATGATCTTGGATATCTCCCAAATACATTTCGAGTTCCGTCTTTTTATCATTCCTAGTTTCTTGAATACTCTCTCCGAATCTCTTGCTGAATCCCTTAATAACATCAGCTTTAGACCCTAATAATCTTAATACAGACATGACTCTCTTACGACATTCTCCAATTCTTCTAAGCATATCTCCCTTTCTTTTCCAACCAATTGTTTTGGATTGGGTCTTGGAACTACTAGTTTTAGAACTTCCTGAAGCAATAGAAGCCAATCGACTTTGCTTGAATCTACTCACAGCTCCCTGATCCACCGTAGATTTGGTTCTCTGTCTTCTGAAGAATATATTTTCTGTCTTTTTCACACTTTCATTACTTCTCTTTCTTCTCCGAGATCTATGAAGGCGTCCATGATGAGATTCTTCGTCTGATTCCAGATCATCGTCCAGATCGGAATCGGAATCGGAATCAGAGTCTCCAGCGTGCATCTTTAAAATTGCATCCTCTATCGCATTCACCTCCACTTCAATACTTTCAATCATGGGTGCAAAAGAATCAGTGATATCATCAATCAAGGCATAACAAATCCAATCAGAAGAAACAGTCAAGTAATCTTTGAGTAGACGGGCACGTCTTCTCACATTAATTGGATGTGGAGTGACTGAAAAATGGAATGTAATAACTGCATTCTTAAAAACAATCATGTACATGTTCAAAGGCAGCAATTCACCTTCTCTAATCTTTTTATGTCTGGATTTTACAGAACCAGAGTTTTTAGTAGGTACTCTATTAAATGATTGAGAATTAGACCTTTTGGCAAGTTCGGCAGACTTTTTATTCACCATTCCTTTGAACATTCCCCATACTTTAGATTTCTTTTCGGGAGATCCAAATAAACTATTTGTATCACCATCATTGCCAGTATTATCATACATTTCTTGAAGTTTATTAAGCTTCTTTTCCTGTTCCTTTTGTCTTTGTTTTCTTCTTTCATAAACCACATCAAATGAAGTAAAGCAAATGAAATAATATGATTTGAAAAGTTCGACTTTTTCACGAGTTTCACCTAAAAAGATATCTTCTGTGGTTAAAGGATGAATTCCAAAAGTCTTTGATAATACCTTCATTTCTTCTTCTGTAGGATCCAAAACATCCAACCAGTAGGTTGCTGGAGGAGATCTTTCAATGGTAGGAGCTATAGATCCTCCGCCACCTTCAAATAAAGGTGTTTCAGTTCCTTTGGAACTCTGTTTGACAATTTTTGTTAATGGTGTCAAGTTGGTTCCATTAACATTGAGACCGTTCCCGTTATGAGGACTTGGGCTGGCCATGTTGGATACACTAGCACTGGAAGGTGATTTTGAAAATGCAGGAGGTTGCTTGGGTCTGAATAAAGCTTCAAGCTTTGAAAGAATGCTATCATCATCGATATCATCATCAACAACGGATTCAGAAAGAGTGGGTTTTGTAGATTTGACAGCTTTAATTTCAGGTTGGTTATCTTCGTCAGGAAGTTCTCCTGTGATTAATCCACTGATGGAAGGAGAATGAATAGTAGTATCAAGATCTTCCCTGAAATAAGTGAATCTGTACTGTTTTGCATCGTGTTTCAATGGTTTAGTGATCCTTTGGAAGCCTTGGCCGCTGCTTTGGTTAACCAAAATGGTTTCGATTTCTTGTCTTGATTTCTCCCATGGTTGGATTGGTGTGGGCCTGATTCTTAATGGATTGTTGGCCAGATCTAAGGATTCAACTTCATTCACATGGTAACTATTTAATAAGGGAGTATCTTCATTGCTTTCGCTTAGTTTTTGTCTTGAAGTAGGCAGGCCAGCTGGACTTTCTATATTATGCAGAGCTTTCAGCAGGTACTCCAAATTGAAATGGACCTGCTCTTCCTCCTTAGAAGCTTCCATGTATTCTTCCAATTCTTCTTTGATGTATTCTTCCAAGACTTTCAAATCGGGCCATTCGTAGCTTTCTTTGCTGTCTGCACGGTTTATATCATAATAATCGGGGAAACACACATCATCCAAGGATGTGGAATCACTCGAATGTTCCGAAGAAGGGTTTGAAGCTCCAAATTCGTAAGAATTGAGCGAAAGCCGATCATCTGCTTCATTATCTCCAGAAATGCCATTTTTACCACTATCACTCTCACCAAAAGGATTGCTAAGATCTTGAGATTTGGCAAGATGAGACTGTTCTTTTGCATATTGGTCCATATCCAAAGCAACGCTACGGTAGGTGCTTTTTCTTGCTTCGGTTTTGGGAGAATTGCCCTGAATCAAGTTCTGTAGATTCTGGTTCGTCAAGGGCAAAATGGGCACATTTTGTTCATGTTGAGTATTGTGATCACGTTGGAACTGTTGGCTATCTTTTCTTCTTCTTGAACGACCTGGAGCCGAGTGTTTGAATGGCAAATCATCATGGTTTCTATGATCAATATAGACTCCCAGATTGAGGAAATCCTCCGAAGAACTTTGTCTCGAGTGCTCTTTCAAGTGCTCTTTGGCTGTAGGGCCCGTTCTTTCGTTTTGAGGCTTGGGTTGTTTTTGCCCATGGCCATTGGGCCGTTTGTATTTGTTCTTATGATTTGTCATGGCTGCTCAAAACCATCAGATAAGGCACATAGAATACACCAACAAAAACACGCAAATGACACTTAATCCCACTGGAAATGATCCACGGTTGATTTCTCGTTACAATCCAAGCGTTTCGTTGATAAATCGTCACTAACGTTCCGAAATGTGAGATTCTTCAAGATTTCAATAAATTTATCCACCTTAATTGCTACGCGCAATCTGGAGCTTATATGGAGCAGATGCGCGGCTACAGAGAGAACCAAATAGGTGCGCAAGAGCTCTAAATATTTGAAATGGAGTCATGGGTGTTCCAGATCAGCCTCGGGAGTTATGGTGGGGGAGTTACAGTGGAGGGGAACGGGGTCCTGGATGAGTTGCGTGTGTAGTTGATGAAGGAGGAAATTCGCTAGAGAGAGTGGGGCGGCTGTGGGGCCGTGATTCGGGCGGCTCATGACTGTCGATTTGTAAGTGGTTAGTAAAGAAGGAGGTAGAGTAGGGTGTTACGGTTCCGCTAACGTGGTAATGTTGGGTGGAAAGAGTGGAATCTGATCATCAGACCGTAGATGAACAGTTAATATTGTTTATTGGAGTAGTTAATCAGTTTTGAAGTAGTTAATCAGTATTGAGCTAATAATCAGTATTGAGCTAGTTAATCAGTATTTAACTGTTAATCCTGTCTTTGGAGTATTACATCAGTATCTGAGTTGTTTAATTTATCTGTATACTCCGATAAATTGTACTCGTCTATTGGACCTGTGTCCAGTATATTTAGAGTTTAGGCTAATTTATTAAAGTACTGTTCGAACATTAGAATAGATAATACTAAAGTAGCTGGGATAATTATCAGACAGTATAATAAACTAGTTAAAACACTATTGAACTATTTAGTCCAGTATTTTAAGTATTACATCAGTATCTGAGTTTTCTATTATTGTTATTCCAGTAAATTTTACTACTCTATTGAATCTGTCTTCCGGTATATTATAGAATTTCTTAGACTAATTTCTTAGAGTACTCCTTTCGATTATTAGAATAGATAATAGTAGTAGCTCTATAGACATTAAACTCGATTATTAGACGTTTACTTATAGACTGAGACCGCTGGTGTAGACATTATAACCATATAGTTGAACAGCCATAGATTTATTTACAATGTATTGAATTAGTTGGGCTATACCATATTATAGTGTCTTTATATAGATTCTTTTATACCATGTTATAGGTCCTTATTATAGACCCTCATTATATACTCTTTATTGGACCCTTATTATAGACTCTAAGTATAGACCCTTATTATATACTCTTTATTAGACCCTTATTATAAACCCTTATTATAGACTTTACTATAGACTCTCTAGTATGACCCTTTTGTTATAGGCTCTTTAGTTAAAATCTCTTTAGTATGTCTCTTTAGTATGACGCTTTAGTATGACGCTTTAGTATGACGCTTTATTAGAGACTCTTTATTATAGACTCTTATTATAGACTCAAAGACGTTCTATTAAAATTCATTAAAGTTGTTACAACTCAGACTTTATTATACCTAATTATAGACATATATTTCATATATTTAACCCTAGCAAGTTGGCCAGCCTTTTGACTTGTTCCTATTTTTTTATATACTTAATCTCTCACTCAGCCATATTGACGAGACCTGATTCATTAAAACCCCCTCAACTCTGCTCGATAATACCCAATTCATCAATCTTCTTCACTTTCGTTCCCTCCTTCTCCCTCATCCTCCTTCTTGGTTTCCTGTTCATCCTCCTTCTTGGCCTCCTTCTTGGCCTTCTTTGTGCTGGATCCATCCAATTCCTCCAATGCAGCCTCAATCTCCTTTGCAGACTCAAGCAACTTCTTCCATACCTCCTGAGTCAAAGAAATCCCCTTGCTTCCAGGCTTTTTGTCTCCACTGTTCTTGTCAATGTAGAACTCACGAATGTCCACCAATTTGATGTTGTTGAACTTTCTGACAGTGACACGTTTCTTGTTGTCCAATTCGATGGTGGTCTCTGGACCCGAAGGTTCATTGGATGCCTTGAAGTTACGTTTGTAGGCCATGTTGTGGAGAAGACGCGTAGTTGGATTGCAAAAAGTGTGCAATTTAAAGTGAAGAATAGTGAAAAATAGTGAAAAATAGTGAGAGTATAAAAATGGTGATAGTGATAACCTATAAATAACGGATTGTATGATGAATATTGAAGTATGGGACCAACTGGACTTCAGATTGATTAGATTTCGTTTTAATTAGCTGGATTCAATGGCATTGAATCAGAAATTTATTTTGATTTATATTTGTTTAGGAATTAATTTGATCATAAGTTTGTCTATTATTCTCTAGAGTATTTATACTAGATTATTGAATAATATCGTTGCTTTGGTTAGAAGTTAATTTTGATCATAAGTTTGTCTATTATTCTTCAGGATTTTTATTCTAGATCATTGAATAATATGCTATTTAATATACTATTGCTTCGCAATAGTGGCCTATATCAATCTATTGAGTTCTATCTACACCACTTGGCCAAACTTCATTAAAGTGTTTCTCACCAAGAAGTTCCTTCACCTTCTCAAACAAAACATCGTCTTTATCATTGACATTGTCTACATTTTTCTTCACCTCCCAGTAACTGGCAATAGCCACATCCAATTCGCCAACGTTGGATACACCCAACACAATAGAGGTGGCCTTGTTCCAAGCAAGTTCATCTCCTTCTTTTTCTTTCTTGGTATCAAATAACCAACTTCTGAGAGCGAATCTGGTGGCCAAATCGGCCAATTCCACATTATGTTCCTTCTTCAAATATTGTGCAACATCGTACACCTTATCTTTTAATTCCTGAGAAGCAGGGTGGAAAGAATGGGTGATGTCTGATCTTAACAACGACATACTCAAAATGGATCCGTTCATCAATTTTCTAACTCCACATTCCTTATGGAGTTTTTCATAGTAATCAAACAATCTGACATTTTGAATACATCCGTTGGAATAGGACAAAATTGCATCCAAAGGACCAATTTCGGCATTCTGGGAGCTTCCCAACGCAATTTCATAGAGCAATTCTACAGGGTAGCCCGAAACACCGAAATTCTTGATCAAACCTTCATCCTTGAGAGTCTTCAATTCCTTCAAGGCCTCGTAAATATCGGCACTCTTGACAAACTCGATATCATGCATGTACACCAAATCAAGATGAGTCGTTCCCAACCGTTGTAAGGATCTCAAGACCGAAGCACGGACATTTGCTCTACTATAGTCAAATTCATCCAACCGGATTCTACCTGCTTTGGTACAGATATAGTACTGATCTCTGGAGAAATCCAACTGTTTTAAAGCGTGTCCCAATAACTCTTCCGATGGTCCGTAATATGGAGAAGTGTCGATGGCATTTAATCCAAGGGCAAATGCCTTATTGAGAATGTCTTTGATAGGTAAGTTTTGGGGATTGCTGGAGTACTGATGGTTGAACACAGCACCACCAATAATCAAAGGAGTGATATTGGTGATGGAGTATGGTCTCTGGACTGTGGTGGGTCCTATAGGAATGAAGCCAGTCATGGAGGATGGAGAATGGAGGATAGACGTTGGTCTAGTTAAGTTGAACGTGCGCTTACAATTAATTTACGCCTGTGAGCCTCAGTATGATAGAGAGATAACGACGTCATATCTTTCTGCGACCTACTAATAAATCCAACTAGACTAGCTATGAATCCAACTAGACCAACTAATAAATCCAACTAGACCGGAGACTAATGGAGAATAGTGTAATTTTTATAATGAATTGTAACATTAGTATATGTTGTAATTATGGTTATATCTGAAAGTCCGCTTACAGCTTATAAACCTTTATTTCAAATTAATATTAAAACAATCTTAGCTTATAGTGGATTATTAATTTTTGATTATATTTTATTATCATAATCCTAATTTTCTACTTAGTTTTTTCTATTCAGCTTCTTCTGAATGGTTCATAACTACAGGAAATTTGACGTAATTTTTGACAAATAGTCGCAAAATATAAAAGATTCCATATCCTTACAACAATAGGTGGTCTGAATTGTGTAAATTGTATAACTGCAAAACTGTAAAGTAAGTAAATGTTGTAATTATTGTTAATATTTGAAATGTCTGCTTACCTAATGTTCATAACTTCACGAAATTTGACGTAATTTTGACAGTTGCAAATTTAAAAAATTCCAATCCTTACAACAAAGCAGATTCATCATACATTTATTATGCCTATCTAATACACTTTTGAACTAAAACATCTCCGGACCCTCAATAAGATAATTACCTGGGACCAAACCCACCAGACCCACCATATCGGCACAATTACCGGCCAATTCACAGAGGAACCAATTGTCCTCTTGCTTGTGTAAAACATACATATTCCAGCCCTTCTTGAAGTATAATTCTCCGTGATGTTGGGGTTTGTAGGAGTATCTTGCCTTGGCTTTGGCCACATAAGGACGGCCAGTGGATGGGGCCTTATTTGTATCAATTATGGAATGAAGATTGGTGTATGATTTTGTTGGTGACTTCAGCAATGTTCTTCTAGGACGTTGGTCAGTCTTCACAATGCACGTGGTGGCCAGATCATTATGGTCGAACGATGGCTCGTATGGATCAAGCATCGATTTGGGTCTGCCCATGGAAGGAGTCGTTTTCATTTGGGATGGAACAAATGGTTCCAACATCGATTTAGGTCTCAGTTTGGTGGCTCCATATTGGTTATTATTGGGTCCTGGTGTGGAGAAGTTGATCGATTCATACCGAGTAGCAACCTCGGTATGGTCATCAACATAATCGGATGCTGGTCTGTATGGTGTAGTTGGTGCAGATTTGGAACTTTGACTTGTGGCCTGCTCCTGAGCCTTTGCTCTACGTACTGATCTTCTGTATTGGGATATGTCACCATTACCTCCAGAATTTAAATCTTCCAAAGCCTTGGCTATAAAGTCGATGGAGAAATCCTTCATGATAGAAACATTCTTTGTATCGTCCTGATCTGCCGAAAGTTTGGGTATAGATGCCAAAGGAGGCAATTCTTTCGATTTGAGGTTGATTTGTTCCTGGAATTGATTCAATTGTTTTTCCTTTCTTCTTGGAGAAGCCCAATGTCTTTCGGTGGTTGAGTAATTCGATGAAGAGTAATTGGTTGGGTTGGAATAGTTGGATGAGCCATTACTTCTAGCCATCTCATCTTCTATCTTATCAGGGATTGAAAAGACGTCATTCTTGTCTTCTGGAGAAGAAGAATACACCGAGCCAGACTTTGGTTTAATTAGAGGGTAATCAAGTAATCCATTTTCCATGGGGATGTGGCCAATGTTTGTGCTTGGAGGTGGTTTTCTTGAAGGAGATGGAGTTTTTGGTGGAGACTGTGATAATTCTGGTGGAGGTAATGAAACAGTTGGAAGTGGCTTTGCATTCAATGGTGGGGCAAGTGGAGGTAAATTCTTATGTTGACTAGGACTGGACCTAGGAGGAGATGCTTGCGATGCATGAGAGTATGTGGAATAGGATCTGGAAAGAATTGGTTGATAATCTGGAGTATCATAGTTTGCGGTGGTAAAGTTTTTGGAACTCGACTCTTCATCATCGTAACCATTCATAAAATCGATGAATTTAGGCTCCTTGAAAATCTTATCACCTGTACCGTAAGTCATACCAAAATCATGAAGATCTTTTGGTGGTTGGATCTTTGCAAAGATCGATCTTGCCACATCTACTGATTGATCATGATCAACACATAATGTAGCAATATTATTACAGAAATTGAAGCAATTGACTTTGCACAATTGGATTCTTTCGATTTCCAATTTGTAGAAATCTTGTAATGCAATAGACCAATCCTGAATGTAAATATCATTCAATTCTTTGTATTGGGTCAATGCCAATTGATAAGCCTTTCTGGAATGAGAGACCGATTGGGTGACTTTGCTCAATTTCGATTCGTTTTTCTCCAATTCTTTTCCCCAAGTGGTTTGACAGCTTAATTGGAGAGATTTGATTCCAATACAATCTTCCTGGAATTTTGCTTTGGTGGACTCAAGAGATTTCAAGGCGTCGTTTCTTTTGGAAATGATCTTACTCATGTGATGATCGATTTTTGCCACTTTCTTACCATAGATCACATAGAAATCATTCAAGTTCTCATAGTTAACTTGAGTAACGGATTTGATAAACTTGTTGTTATATTTGTTCATTTGAGAGTTTTCAGTCGATAATTTGTCGAGGGATTTCTTGAGAGAACCTGTCTCATGAGATCCAAGAAGAGTCTTCAGATTTAACTTATCGAGTTTCTTGGAATATTCCTTCTCAATAGCAATCCTGTCCTGGAAATAATCAAGTAATTCTTGTAGGGTGGAAAGGGAATCTTTGATTTTTGTTTGAATGGCTCTGAAGCCGGAGTCCGTGGGGCCCCAGAAGTTGTTGACAAACGAATTGTCTTCATTCCGAATAGGACCTAGACGGCTCATTCTTGGTGATTATTATAGTAAACTGACAGACTTGGAGTAAAGTGTTGAAAACAAGTGGTGAAATGTAAAAAAGCTCTCTGTGATGAGAAGAACAGAGAGAAGCAAAAGGAAGAACAACTAGATACAGATCTATAACAATTCCTGTCTTTGTTGACGATGATACACTGGCTGTGAACAGGGATTTCCGCATTGGGACCATCGCATAACAGATGACTCAGCCCTTACGTAAGCCGCATTCCCCGATGTTTAGAACCGTTGAGTGATGTCAGGGACGTCAGGTGAGAGGCAAATGCGTAGTGGGCTAATAATATGGAAGATGCTCATCTATTGCTGGATTAGGATAATTAATGACCAGTATTTTGGAGGGTTCTGGTGGGTTTTGGTGCAGTGAAAATGGGGGAGATTGCAAAAAGTATCAATTTGGGGGTAGAACGGAGGTTTCTTGCTGTGCATTGCTTGAGAGCAATGGTTGTAGTAGGGTGGGGATCGGCTTTCGATTCTTGCTGTCAACAAGGGTATGGACGGATTGGGACCTGGGGTGCCCCAAATGGACTGAGGTAGGGGTAGATGAATGGTTTTGATTGTTAGGGGGTAAGATGAAAGTGGTTTGTGAAGAATTACATATTAGAGTTAATTGTTAGTGGTAGTCAAGTGGGAAGTATTAGAGTTGATTGTTAGTGGTAGTCAGGAGTGGGGTAGTGGGGTAGTGGGGTAGTGAGGTAGTGTTGGGTGTAGTCTAGAAGGGTTAGTTTAAAGTGGACATCAAATGGGAAGAACGGTTTCTCCGATGGGTGCAAATTCGAGATAGTCAACTAATACCGAAGGTTTAGTATAGTATCGAGAGATACTGAATGTTTACTATAATATCAAGAGAACTTAAGTTCTCTTGTACTTTTAAACCAGTGCAGTTAATTCGCATAATAGCTATATCTTAACTGCGCAGTTAGTCAGGAGATTCTGAAGGTTTAGGTTAATATCAAGAACTACTGAAGGTGTACTATAATATTAACAGAACTTGGGTTCTACTTTTAACTAGTGCACTGTTAATGTCTCATAATAGCTACCAATAACTGCGCAGTTGGTCAATAATAGAAGGTACGATAATAGCAAGAACTACCGAAGGACTACTATAAGATCAACAGACACTGAAGGTACGATAAATTCAAGAATACTGAAGGTTTACAATAATACTAAGCGTATTTGGGTTATACTTCTAAAAAGTGCAAACTTAATTTCTCATAATAGCTATAAGTATGGAGTAGTTTGCATTTTTCTAGAATATTCACATTCCATAAATTTTCAATTTTCAAATCTTTTCACTTCCAATTCTACCTTTCGGTATTCTATGAATCTCTCAGTGTACAATACCTTTGTCTTATCATATCCCAGCCAAAGTGCTTTAAAAGTGCTCGGTCATCGCATCTCGCAATTACTTCATTTAAGCACATATTACGAATTCGCACTGAAAATCATTTCGGAAGCTTCCCGTTATTAGGCAATATAATGTGATGCGCAAGAGTCTCTGCCCAGCTCCAATTCCATGATCCATACCGTTTTACTCTCCCGAATGCCGGAAAACCAACAACGACGTAGTGTAGTACAAGTCATTTTCCAAAATTCCTACCACAAACTAGTACAACAGTTTCCATTGATGGGTCTCACTGGATAGTGTGGCTTCCTCTAATTACTATAAATCTTTATCCTACTAATTCTGTACCTAGCTATCGATCTCTTGGCATTCTGGAACTCTAACCGCACAAAATTCTCGGAACGAAAGGCGTGTGGTCTACAGACTGGCAGAAAGTCTCGTATTCTCTAGTATTGAAGTATGGGTCTTACTTTTTCACAGTATAAGCAGTATGGGTGTTTTAGGCTCTGCTGTCTCAGTTGCCGCAAATGACGTCTCTCTCACGGCCCGATTCTCCTGCTAATTGGTACTGCTAATTGTACTTCGGAATGGTACATCGGAATGGGACCCGAGACTCTACACCTTCAGTTTCCATCACTTACACCAGCACATAGTCACCCATACGTATTCTGCCAGGGTCTTGAGGAAAGTTTGCGGAACCGATCCGATGCGCACACCCAAACTACGTGAAATCCTCGGAACTTTCTCCGTACTATCACTGCGGTATTGCTAGGTACTGCACCTAGCATCTGTCAAGGTATAGCCTTTCATGATATTGTGAATTACAGATTTTACTATATATACTCCATAGAAACCGCAATAATTGGATAGAGGCCATAATCTGCCAGAGCCTTTGATTCCAAATGTCTGTCAAAAATCAACAAATTCAACAGTATCCTCCTGAGCATCCACCAGTGGATCAAGAGGTTCCCATAGCTCTTCCAGATACCGCTACAGGCTTCAAGAGTTCCAAATCATACACAACCTTGAAGAAAGTGAGCTCGTTTTTGGTGGCCCAGTGGTTCTTCATCGGGTTGGCCATTTTCGTGGTCATTGCCAGATTTGCTCCCAACTTTGCTAGACTGGGTGGTTTAATCAGAGCAGAGTATACCATTGGATATGGTGCTGTGGCTATCATTTTCCTCATTTCTGGGTTGTCCATGCCCACCAAGGACTTGTTCAGAAACTTCTCCAACTGGAGAGCGCATATTACGGTTCTTTCGCTTTCGTTTTTGATCACTTCTTCCATTATCTATGGTCTTGCTAATGCTATCAAAAGAGCCCATAATGGTCAAATCAACGATTGGGTTCTTGTGGGGATGATCATCACCCACGCATGCCCAACCACCGTGTCTTCCAACGTGGTGATGACAAAATTAGCCCATGGTAACGATATTCTTACCTTGTGTGAAGTTATCTTGGGGAACATTTTGGGTGCGTTCATCACCCCTGCTTTGTTGCAATTGTATATGAGAGGCGCCTGGGAATTCGGAAACCCATCTCATCAAGGTAGCATTGATATTCCAATTTCCGACTTGTACAGACACACCATGCAACAATTGGGATGTTCCGTTTTCGTTCCATTATTTGTGGGACAGGTGGTTCAAAATCTTTGGGCTGCCAAAACCAAATGGGTCGTCAAAACCTTCTACTTGGCCAAGGTTGGTTCTTTCATGTTGTTGCTTATTATGTTCCAATCGTTCTCCACTGCTTTCTACCAACATGCATTCACTTCTGTTTCACATCTCTCCATTGTTTTCCTTGTTTTCTTCAACATTGGGATCTACTTGTTCTTCACTGGTCTTTCCTTGGTTTACGCAAGACCATGGCCTGTCAAGTATTTCCTCAGTCAACCTCCAGATGAAAATTCCACCAGAGCTTATACAATTACATACAAGATATTTAGACCATTCTACTACAACAGAAGAGATACCGTTGCCATTTTATTGTGTGGTCCAGCCAAGACTGCTGCATTGGGTGTTTCTTTGGTCACTTCTCAATATGGAGCTTCCAACCCACACTTGGGTCTTTTATTGGTTCCTTTGGTGTTGTACCAATCCGAACAAGTCATTACAGCCCAAATTTTGGTAAATTTCATGAGACGTTGGATCGAGTCCGAAGAACTTCCTAAAAATGATCAAGAAGCACAACCGGTGATTACTCCCGAAGAATTTCAAACTGCTGAAGAAGAGCCAGAACAAGGTGAAGCGGATGAAAGAGTGAGTGATTCTACATTCCAACGTGACGTAACCAGCATTTCTACATCTCAAGATTCTAGAAAGGGTAGACCTTGAGGTCTACGATTATTTATTCATTTTTTAGACACGAGTTAGGTATTCAAATACCGGGCCGGAGTTGACCAGAAATCCTAATAATTATTCTTGCTCTTTTAATTTCCAGAGGGCAGAAGGATGTACATTTCATTCAATTTATGAGCTTAATGATAATGAGTGTAGACGAGTATTGGCTATGATTAAGGAAATAGTCAATTAAACCGATGTAGGTAATGAAAATTCTGAATTGCCTACTCGGTGAATCTAGACCGATTAGACGAAGTAAATTTGTATGAGTAATAATCTATTCGATGGAGCTTTAGACATATTTAGTCGGGGACTATTGATTAATGGTACTGGGATTCGTGTAAATTAATTAAATTAGTTATTTGGTGATTATTGGATGTTATTATCTGGTATTCGGTATTGTAATTAGGTTTATTAGCGATCACTTGTATTTAAAGTGTGAATCAAGATGGGTTTTAGTATTGATTATATAGTACGTGACTATTTAGATATTGGATATTAATTATTCAAGTATAGATTACTGGATACGATTATTTAGGTATCGATTACCGGAAATGATTAATTAGCTATTCATTACTGAATATTCTTATTGGTATCAATGATTATATGTATTGCTTATTGGATATGATTATTTAGATATTGATCATTGGATATTATTATTTGGATATCGATCACTAAATATGATTAATTAGTTACCGAATACCGAATATGATAATTAATCATCGACCACCGTATATCAATTAGTTCTTAATATTTGTATTCATTTGACCTACATACCATAAGGACCCTCTAATCGAACGTTTATTAGCAATAAATATGGTCAGCTTCCTAATCCAACTTTTGCACCAAACCTTCCAAAACCTTGCCCAAGTCCAAGTTTGGATCTTCCCAGTTGATGGCACCTTCAGTCTTGGTGACCTTTGGAGCATTGAGCTTGGCGTATTCGGCCTTGGCTTGCTTGATCAACTTTTCTTCCTTCTTCCATTGCTTCAAGGTTTCTTGTTCATGGTGCTCGCTTTCCAAGCTGTATCTGTGGAAGGCACCGTAGAAGAGACCGGCCCCAAGGAATGAGTATCTTAACACGTTGAAAGTAGACATGAGAACTGGATGCTTAGACTCTAACTAACTTATTTCCAAATCTGTGCTCACCATCAATTTTTCACGCACGCACCGTTTTGATTGGCCAGAACCGCGGCCCACCATGAGACTCTGGAAAGTGGTAGCTTTAGTCCTATTGCTGATGTTGTTATCGTTTGTAAGTAAAAGAGGTGTTCAGGCCACCCGGGCCGCTACCGGGAAGCGCATGTTTAGCTGGTCTTCCATGGGATCTATGGGAATGGGCGGCGGCTCTTCCGGTTCCTCCAGTATGCGTGGGGGTGCTGCTGCCTTTGGCACTAAGAGAGCAGGGTTCTCTACGGCTGCTGCTGCTGCCACTGCTGCTGCTGTTTCCAAGAACTTTGATGATTACACACAGTTATCACAATACTCCATAGCTGTGGCGTACCAGCCCAAGGATAGAGAAGAATCCAATCTTTTCAAGAAGAAACATAACGAGCCGCTGCCTGCCATTTTATCACCAACTGGTGAAGACAATGCATTTGTGTCGATACACGAGAACGGATCCATTGCCGTGGGTGTGGCTGATGGAGTGGGTGGATGGGCCGATGCCGGTTACGACTCATCTGCCATTTCTAGAGAATTATGTGCAGCCATTAAAAACAACTTCAAGACAAATGACCAGATTCCTCCAAAGCAATTATTGCAGGAAGCCTTTACAGAAATATTGGAATCTCCAAAGGTCCAGATCGGAGGAACCACCGCATGTTTGGGAGTGATTGCTGACCACAAGTTACGCGTGGCCAATCTTGGAGATTCGTGGTGTGGTGTTTTCAGAGACTACAAGTTAGTGAAGGAAACATCATTCCAGACCCATAAGTTCAACACTCCGTTCCAATTGGCCAAGATTCCTCCTCAAATCCTTAGACAGGCAGAATTGGAGGGGAGAAGATATATTAGAGATACGCCAAGCCAGGCAGATGAGTACGAATGGGACTTGCAAAAAGATGATATCGTTCTTTTTGCCACCGATGGTGTCACAGACAATGTTGTTCCACAAGATATCGAGATCTTTTTGAAAGACCAGTTGGACGGCAAGAAACACGACTTGGAGGCAGTCTCCAACTTATTTGTCAAGGAAGTGGTGAAGGTATCCAAAGATACCAACTTTCCAAGTGCATTTGCCCAAGAGCTCTCGACATTAACAGGCCAGAAGTATTTGGGAGGGAAGGAAGATGACATAACCGTCGTTATGGTCAAGATTAACTAGACTCACAGAATATCGCAATGGTCAAGGTTAACCAGCATTACTCGGTATCAAGGCTAACTAGAATTACTCATATATATCGCAGTGGTCAAGGTAAATTAGCATTACTCAGTATGGTCAAGGGTAACTAGCACTACTCATATATATCGCAATGGTCGAGGTCTAGCACTACTCATATATATCGCAATGGTCGAGGTCTAGCATTACTCACAGTATATATCGCAATGCTAACAAAGCAATAGAGTTGTACTACCTCTGATTTATTATACTAATTGTAGAAGATGGAAAGACGGTACATATACTTCCAGTAAGCCAATAATGGAAGTAAATATTAAAAATGGATGAAACCACCAATAAATCCTAAGATAGAAGTACTCATTAAATTAATAATTAAGGAACCTAAGATTAACATTGTAAAATTTCTAATACAACATCATAATTTAATAGATCATTAAATATTTGACTCATTGATGGAAAGACGGTTTATCTGTTTCCAGTAAGCCAATGATAGAATTGATGGAAAACGGTTTATATATTTGCAATAAGCCAATAACGTAATAGGTACTCTATATGGAACTGCTCATAATTATTTGTAGTGAAGTAGAATAATCACTAGCAACAAGAACTTACCCGAAATAGCTCAGTAAATCAACTATAACCCGGCCATTGCAAATCAACTATATCCCCGTCCTTATCCATTGATCTAAATCATTTCTTATGTCTTCTCTTACTAACTTCATTTCATCATGATCTTACATAAGCCCTCGTATTCCTTATCATTACATAATGTCCACTATTCTCTACCATGTCCTTGACTGTCAATAAACTGACCAAGAGGATCTTGGGGTCTCCATTCAAGTCGCCCCAGAACTCCTCAGGCCTGGCCAAGGACCATACTAGCGGTCTTCGATATCCGCAGCCTCCGGTTGATGATTCCAGTCCTACTCCAAGCCGCCAGAACCCCACAACCAAACCCAATCTCACGGTCCAAACGATAAGTGAAGAAGAAAATGAACCGGTCGACTACTCGTGTCCAATGTGTGGCGAGTCCATGATCAATATTTATCAATTGAATCGTCATATTGATGATGCCCATGGAATCCAAGAAGAAGACTCTACCAACGCCATTAGCCGGCTAATGAACAACGACTTTATTAATAATGATATCAAGAAATGGTTTTCCAGTAAAATCGTGGACTCTCCCGTGTCGAAAAGCCCCAGTCCATTAAGTCCTCTGAAGAGAAAGAATATTAAACTCGATTTATATGATAATAATAAAGGATTTGGATTGAGTGATGGAGATATTCGAGAATCGAACCAGATTCAACAGATCCGGTCTCAGAACACATCCCCTACAAAATTTAAGAATAGACTCATGAGATCTCACTGGAAACTCCCTACTTCTTCGTCCACTTGTTCCTATCCTAATTGTGGCAAAACATTAAGTGTGCGAAATGGAATAGTCAATTGCCGTAAATGTGGTGATTTATTCTGTAATGAACATACTCATCATAAAATACGGTTAAGAAATCCCGAAGAAGGTGAAAAATTGCCGCAATATGACCTTACAAAAAATGGAATATGGTCCAGAAGTTGTCCAAATTGTTATTCCAATAAGCCAGATCTTTTAGAGGGAACTAGAGTAAACAGTAATGATTTAACGCAGTTATTTATGAAAAAAAGACAGGAAAAAGTGGACTTGCATCAATTGGAAAGAAGTAAAATAGTTCAAAGATTTATCAAATTATCCAATATATTAGTGGAGAGACAAATACAAGAAAAACCCAGCCTTTGGTCCAATATAACATCCATATATAACAAGGATACAGACTTGCTTGATAACGAATGGGACGACAATAGCATAAGTCATTGTACGATCTGCCTAGTTAAATTCGGATTAATTATTCGAAAGCATCATTGCCGATTATGTGGAAAAATTGTTTGTGACGATCCAGAAGGAATTAGAAAAGGTTGTTCTATTCTTGTGCCGTTATCAAAATTAATTGAAAAGTTACCATTGTTGAACTATTCAACTCAAATTAAACAAAATTTTAATGAGGTGGTCCAAAATGATCTGGCAAAATTCAGATGTTGTCTGTCATGCAAAAACTCATTGCTTTACAATTGGAAGTTTGAAAAGCTTAAAAACGATGATGCAAATGAGGTGTTGCAACGATACGAGAACTTATTGTTAGCAAAGAGTCAAATCGATGTTTTGTTTCCTAAATACGAACATTTGCTCACAGGAGATGCGGAATTTTCATCAGAAGAAATAATCAATAAGTTGAGAAATAAATTGATGAGAGCATTGAAGGATTTTGAGGGCATGAGTATTCAGTTCAAAAATGAATTTTTCACTTTGGTCAACGATAAGCTTCAAATCAAGCCAAGCCATCAGGACCAAGCCAGATTGATCAATAACATGTACCAAAGCCTCATATTATATTTGCAGGAAAGAGTTACTGAATTTAAAACCATGAGTAGTGTCTACCAGGAAAGAGAAGAAAATAAGCTTAAGGAAGCAAAGGAATCCAAAAAACGGATTGGAGCTGTTACTCAAGTACAAGCAGAACCGGAAACCGAAGTACAAAAATTAACCAAAAAGCAAATCAGAGAATTAAGAGAACAATTGATGGTGATGAATGAACAGAAATTTTTGGTGGAAAACTTGATTGAAGATTACACGAAATTGAGAAAGTTTGAAGAGTTGGACTCGCTCATTAATAACAAGAACGAGTTGAGTCATATGATAGAAGAACTAGAGAAACAGTTGGGGGATTTTGGTTTCTAGCGAACCTATACAAATTGCATTGGACGTATATAATAGATTAATAAAACATTAGAGATATTACGTATACTTGCCCAGACAGTGTCCAGTTGTCTAAACATCTCTATCCACCTTCAAACACACAGATAAACAGCCTTAGCTTATTGGTATCACCCATACGTTATGCTCCCCCACATTATATCACGTGACCCAAGACGCACCTCTTCCTCGGCCTAATTCGTACCAAAGACCATTCATCTTATCATGTCCAGGCCCAACTCCAGAGCATTGCCGTTTGCAGATGCTGCAACTATAGGTAAGTAATCCATCAAACAACCAATCAGAACTAACAGCCAGTGAGAGCGCACCAAAAAGACGCTTATTTCGAGTCTTCCTATAGGTCACAGATCCAGGATGTACTTCAAATAATCAAAGGCCAAAGGTTTATCCATACACATCCAGAAGAAATTACAGTGTTTACCAAGTCAGTGTACCTTGCACTCACTACTTTGATAGGAGCACGGACTCTTGGAGAAGAGTATGTGGATTTGATCTATGTGAATAGATCTGGACAAAAGTTACCCAAGGTTCTTCCACGAATTGGGTTTATTTTATCGTATGCATTGATTCCTTACTTGGTGACCAAGTTTGTTCGGAAATTGCGTCCCAAAAAAGAAGAAAATGGACCAAAAGACTCCAAAAGTGCCATATTAAACTTCTTATCTTCGTACCATAAAGTGCTAGATACCATCATGAATGTACATATAGCACTTTTCTACTTCCAGGGAGAGTTTTACCTGTTATCCAAAAGAATTTTTGGATTACGTTACGCATTTGGACACGGTAAAGAGCCCAAGAAATTGAAGCAAGCAGGAAATTATTCACTTTTGGGTGGCATTATTCTCTTACAATTTGTGCTAAAGGGCATCATTTACCTCAAGAGTTACTCTGATGAAGCTCAATCGAGTAAAAAAGACAAACTCGGTGACAAAACGAAAGATACCGACTCTTTGCAAATTGAGAGTATTGATCAATTAAAAGGTATGAATCTTCAATATTCGACTATTGTGGATCTTGAGGACCCAAGACAGTTACCGTACCTCCCATCCAATGCTCGTTCGTGTATGTTGTGTCTTTCATCGATGGTGAATCCTTCGGCAGCGGTGTGTGGCCATCTTTTCTGCTGGGATTGTATAGTTGATTGGTTAAGAGAGCATCCGGAATGTCCCTTGTGCCGTCAGCTGTGCGTGGAACAAAACTTGCTTCCATTGAAGTAGAAGAGATGAAACCGATTCATTCTCCAGAATGAATTGAGATAATGACCGATATTAATACCTATTAATCAATATATAAATCATTTAATGGTTTTATCTTAATATCTCTATTTAATTAAGATGTAAAGTGGTATTTGTCCCAGATAATTGAATTAAGATGTAAGTGTACATTTCCCCAGATCAATATAATTCAAATCATAAGAAACTGATTTACTTCAAGGCAGTCCGATTGATGCAAATATATGGTCATTCTCCATATTCGCGGACTATAGTATATATTGATATCTGAATAACCAATTCTCAACCAACAAATGAATGGAGAAACTTGGAAATAACACTCCTGGCCAAAGATCAGAGGTGTTGCCATGAACCAGTTGATCACCCTCATGGGGTAACTATCAACATATTGGTAGGCTTCTACTATTTCCAGGGTCCCGTTGCTGGTCAAAATGCTGGTTCTTCTGTACGTGGTACTCAAAAAATTAGGTATAATTTAAATTCGTTATTCGTTAACATATATAGTACGACAAACAAGCTATCTGACGAGTGACGTAAAACAACAGGCTCATAGACATGAGTAGGAAAGTAACAATTAATGTAGAATCGAAGCGTAATTGTAATTATATTATAAAAATAATAAATAAAAGAGATAATTAAGTATATTTTAAATATATAAAATTAATTATTGCAGTATGGGAGTACGAACGGTAATCTATGCAGTAAATGGTATTTTTCGCTGAGACACCATAATAAGGTGGTCCAGAACGGGTAATCTGTGAAAGAAATGCGATTTTACATGGAAAGGTAGCCAGGAGCGTAATGTATAAAATTATTATTGTCAAATCCACTTTTAGTAATTACAAACACCCTAAGGATCACTCCGTATATTTCGCCATTAATCACTACGTAACTTTTCACTTGATCTCTCCATAGTCAACAGACCTGCACATAACCTATCATCTATATACAGGAAAACAATAACGATTCATTCATATACTATTTTAGGTAGCTCCATTTCCCGTTGGTCTTCGACGTTTTGGCCCAATAATCAAACACGCCAAATTTTATTCCCCCGAATCTCATTGCCCCCTTTACCCACTCATAACCTCAAACACCTCTACTTCATTAGTAGATACCGGAACACGTCAGAACGTGCCACGTGACGCGTCCGCGCTAGTGAAAATCAACAACGATAACCACCACCGCATCTTATGGCTTCAAACACAGGGTTTGCCTTACCGTATTCGAGTCTGAATGATTTGAAAAACGACGCAATGACCGCAGAATACTCCAAAACGTTCAAGCCCAACAAAAAACTGTCCATTGTTGGGTCACTTACTTCCATAATACAACAGACGTTGAGACCGGTGACTGAGTTTGCCTTGAAGTACAAAAAGTTACTGATTGTGTTGTTGACACTTGCATGTCTTTCTCTTTTGACGTCCATACCATTTGTTCCACACTTGAGAAGTTCCAGTCCCAAAGTGGTGATCATATTGGCGGCCAACGAAGGAGGAGGTGTTTTGAAGTGGAAGTCACCACAGGAGTGGTCGGTGGAAAGATCGTCCATAGCCAACAAAAAACACTATGCCAAGCTCCACGGGTATGGGTTGACCATCAAGGATATGACGATCAAGAAGAGATACTCTCACGAATGGAGAGAATCGTGGGAAAAGGTGGACATCATGAAACAAACCATGAGACAATTTCCCGATACCGAATGGTTCTGGTGGTTGGATTTACACACGTACATCATGGAGCCTCAGATCTCGTTGGAAGAGCATTTCCTCAACGATTTAAACAATGCCACCTATAGAAGCTTGGAAACCTTTAATCCGTTGAGATTACCTACCGACATCCCTTACACTGATTTTAGCCAAGAAATCGACATGATAATCACCCAGGACTGTGGTGGGTTCAATTTGGGCTCCTTTTTGATGAGACGCTCCAGCTGGAGTGAAATGCTTCTTGATATCTGGTGGGACCCTGCCATGTACGAACAAATGCATATGCAATGGGAACACAAGGAGCAAGACGCTTTAGAGACCTTGTACTCCACGCAAGCATGGATTCGTGAAAAGGTGGGTTTCTTGCCGTTGAGAAAGATTAATGCCTTTCCTCCTGGAGCCTGTTCTGATAAGGCTGACGATCCACAGTACTTCTACCACAACCACGACTTTGTGATCAACATGGCCGGTTGTGAGTGGGGAAGAGACTGTTGGGGCGAAATGGAGCACTACAAGGCGTTATCCAAGAAGTTGCAAAAGAAGTGGTGGAAGTTCTGGCAATAGAGTCGAATTTATAGACACCATGGGGTATTTAGTATTATTAGATAATAGTCATGCCACCGTGTAGATCCAGCGAAGCTTATAACAACATATTAAACTATGTTATTCATGAAGTCATAAATTCACGATAGATGATATTTATGATCCATGATCTTTTTGTTAAAGAAAATATTCAAGAAGCGATTAACACTGTATGAAGGAGGGAATGCAGTCAAAGGGAACACTGAACAGTGTTAATTCTGCCCACTAAAACCCCCAGAAGGTTGAAGAAGAAGAAGAGGAAGAATTATTAGATGACATTGAAAGAATTGGCCATATTTCAAGAATTCAACACTAAAGCTACTTCCATTAAAAGCACAAAATAGAAGGTATTACCCTTACCAGAATCAATTCGGCTTCACTAATCAATTCTTGAAAAAACCATAAATTGTGTCAATAAAATTATGATTGAACCAGGAAACAATCTCTTATCGGTTCAAAGTGTTAAGAAATAATGATCCTAAAGGATCACCAAATAGATCTAAGAAAAAACGAGTAGTATTAGTAGAGTCAAATGAGCATACTACCTTACACTAAATACCATACTAAACCGTATTAATACTTTACGAAGTAATCAGACCACCACTTCATAGAAATGATACTTGAACAACTCCACTCTAAATACCATGCGATACAATATATCTACACTACCTACCATACAATTAGTATAATAAATATTTACACTCGTTACTATACAATAGAAATCATACACTACTTTCCATACGATAAATATAATGAATATCTACAGTAGAACAAACAGTAGATAGCACTCAAATGAAGAAGTTTCTGTGGGTGAGGAAATACATCATTGGTGGCCCATAAATGGCCTAAATGGGTCATTTGAGAAATCTATCTACTCGTTATAACATTTGGTCTGGATCTGGAATAATGCTGGATAATTAATTTGAAAAGGTTGCAAAAAGCTGCCAAAGTTTAGTGAAATAACATTCTTGAAACATATGATTATTGGTGGATCTTTAAGATTCAAAAAAAAGGGGATGGAGAGGTACAATCCTTAATGATGAGCAAAATGCCCCAGATTAAGTGATAAAGTGCTTTCCATTTGTCAGGGAACCGAAATGAACGACTTTGAATACGCTTCCAGAAATTGTGCCAAGCAGCCTTAACGATTGAATACTGAAAAGAGTTCACGTAGGCTCTTTTATTAATTTGAAGACAATAGCAAAGTAATTGTTACAAGAATTGAAATGCCTTACCATTATGTTCGTATTCATCAACTGGGCAACAATTCTTTATCAATTAGTTTAACACATATCTAATTCATACGATTGGAATTCTAAATTCCCTTAAACTATAGCTTTAAGCGGGACAATAGTCCACCACAAATACTAGAGAGTTGACAAACTTCGTGTGCAATAATAGGTTTGGAGATATGGAGAGTCATCTATTAGAGAAGGTAATATATTAGTTGCAAAAAGGTCCAAAATCTCAACAGAACCTACATCAATATTCAAGAAGGTCAATTAAGATATTTACAGAATGGCGTACACTTTTATGGAGTCTGGAATCGATAGTATCCACTTTTAAAGAAAACCGTGAATATGCCTCTTTTAATGCGACTTGTAAACGTCAGTGGACTCACTTTGTGGAATAGATGTCATAGATCGAAACAATTAAATGTGGGTGCTGCTATCATCATCCACTCACGGTATGTTCTCTATTATATTATACTCGTTGGGTAATAATTAAAATATATTTTGTTTCAATTAAAAACATATATCTTTAAATTATAAGTTCTACGCATACAGTTTGATTACTAGTACTTAATACATAAATATCTACTTTATGATATATGAAATCATAAAACGATCCATGATCTATCATCAATGATATTATACTCCTTGAGTAATAATTCAAAAGCATACTTTGTTTCAATTGAAACATATATCTTTAAATCAATTCCACGCATATAGTTGATTCCTAATACTCAATAAATATTACTCCACGATATGAAATCAAAAAACCATCAAAAGTTTACCTATTGTACCCTTCATTCACAATAGAATCCCCCCCTAAAAATCCCAATTACCAACTCTTTAATGAACATAACTACCCTGAAAAATCTATGAAATCAATAAGTCGTTCGCCGCTTACATAACCACTCCTCGTGAACAACTCGGTTTTTCACGCGCTTTTCGCACCTCTCCTAACTAATCCTCAACTAATTCTCCATCACCGTGTTCAATCCATCAACATGTCCGATAACTTCTGGTTCAACGACAGTGCGTTTCTGAATCCCGGATCCTCCAAGAACGACCCCGATGATTTTTTAAACAACATTTTCGATCAGAATCAAGGACAACTGGCTACGCCAGCAATGAGTGCGGGAATAGCGTCGCCTGGTATCAACCAAGACATTGGACCAGGCCAGCTTTTGGCTCAACAACATCAACAACATGCGGCTGCTCCGCAGCCACAACAGCAACAACAACAACAGGCCCATAATCTCAATCCCCAGATGTTTTTGAGACAGGCGCAGAATCAACAGGCTCAACAACAACAACACCAGCAACAACAACAAGCTCAACAAGCGCAAGCGCAACAACAACAGCAGCAGCAATCGCAGCAGATGCAGCAGCAGAACATGGACCAGGCCAAAAAAGAACAGCTTCAGAAGATGAGACAGCACATATTGCAGCAGCAGATGATTCAGAGACAACAACAACAACAGCAACAGCAGCAGCAACAGCAACAACATCAACAACATCAACAACACCAACAAAACCAACAACATCAACAACATCAACAAAACCAACACCATCAACAACACCAACAAAATCATCAGCAATCGCCGGCCAATATGAATCTCATGGGAACCATGTCTCCCCAGGTTCCATCGCAAAACAGGTCCCAGATGCCAACGCCTACAAACCAGCAAGGCACGCCGATGATGAATACGCCCAGTCTCGCACAGGGCCAAAACCCCATTCAAATTCAGGGCCAGAACTCGTACGGGGCCAGTCCTGTGAATATGATGTCGCCTCACCAAAGTAACACAATGCTCAACCAAAAGAACCCGCAGCAGCATCCCCATATGAATTTGGGCCAGCAGCAGGGCCAGCAGGGTCAGCAAGTTCCACAGAGCCAGCCAGGACAAGCAGGACCTCCAACTCCTCAAGGACAAGTGAGTAAGCCACCGCCAGCACAAATTGCCCAGATGCAAATCGAGCTCTTTTTGACTTCGCTCTACGATTTCATGTCTCGGAGAGGCACTCCCATCACACAGCCTCCGGTGATCAACAACAAGAAAGTTAACTTGTTCTTCTTCCATTTCTTGTCTCAGAAATTGGGCGGTCCTCAACAGTTGGTGAAATGGGTTCAACAACCCAACATGAACTCTCAACAGAGCCCATGGACGTTGATCGGTCAAAGAATCGGTTTATACGAAGGAATTGATCCTCAAGATCAATCTGCCAAGCTGCAGATCGACAGAGAAATCAGCAATTGTTATGCAAACTTCTTATTTCCCTACGAACAGTATTCAGCTACTCCGGACGGCAATAAAGATATCCAGCAGAGAAAGCTACAATTTCAAAAACAGATTTTACTCAGATTCCAACAGCAACAGCAACAGAATCCTCAAAACCAACCAAACCAGCCCATCCAACCTAACCAGAATAGAGCAAACACTCCACACGGAATGAACCAAATGTCGCCTCCCCAAGCTGGGATTCAATCTCCTGCCATAAATAATGTTCCTACTCCCGGTGGACTTCCTCAGCAAAGTCCATTGATGTCCCAAGCTCCTACTCCAAGGCAAAGAAAGTTGTCTAGAGTCAGTAATCCTTCGACGCACAACTCTCCTGCGCCTGTACAATCACCATATTTGCAAAACCAGCAAATCAACAGACACGGTGGGATTCCAAATCCTCAATTGAATCTTCAACAAGCTCAAGCACAACAGCTCATGCAACAAAGACAATCTCAAGCTCAGGCTCAAGCCCAGGCTCAAGCACAAGCCCAAGCCCAAGCCCAAGCCCAAGCCCAAGCACAAGCTCAAGCTCAGGCACAGGCACAAGCCCAAGCCCAAGCTCAAGCTCAAGCTAGACAGGTACAGGCACAAGCCCAGGCTCAGGCTTCGCAAGCAGCACCTCCTGTACAATCTCAACCACAATTGAACCCTCAAGTACAACATGCCCAAGCGCAAGCCCAAGCAAAGGCTAAAGCCATGAGAGCTCAGTTCCAGCAACAAGCACAAAATGCTCAGCTTCACCAGGCTCAGCAACCAAGACCACCAGTGGAAATAGCAGCTCCTCCCGCCTATTATGGTGAAACGGATGGTAAGGAAGAGCCCAATATCATCAAGAACTATATTCCATTCAATAAAATCGTGGACACTCATGGTGGATATCCGATCAAGGAATTGTCGCAAGTTGCCAACGAAATTGAAATCACCAAACCTGTTTACTTGTTTGCACCCGAGCTTGGTACCATTAACATGCAAGCCTTGATTATGGGACTTAAAAACTCCTCTGGACCAAACACTGGTGATGTTTTCAATGCATTGAACACGTTGTTGGTAACAACCTCTGATGTGAACTATGCGTTCAAGATTGACGATTGTCTTGAATTGATGGATACTTTGGCCAATTTGGGTCTTATAGTGTTGAAGAAAATTGTAGGTGAGGACTCCAAGGAAGATCCTTATGTTTTTCAAGACACCAAGAACCTTAGCTCCAATTCCAATATCGATGACATCTTTAACAGATATACTGGAGGTAAAAGTAATGAATTGGTGGCTGAAGATATCAATTTTGTGGTGAACTCATTAACTGGTGAAATTGAAGTGGATGAAGATGATGAGGAGATGGAAGATTTGGTTTTCAGTCCATTGGAAGACTTGTCAAGTGAATCTGTTTCAACAACTCCTGAAAAATTGGGTGAATTGGATGATATTTCATTTAGTATTCCAGATTATATGACTGCATTGCAATTATTTAAGAAAGAAAACAAATACCATTTCAGCAAAATTCAAACCAAGAGTGCCACCGATGATCAAATCATGCTTCTTGATCAATTGATTACAATCACCATGATTTTGAGAAACATATCATTTATTGATATCAACAAGCCTACAGCAGCCGAAAATGGACCATTTAGAACCTTGCTTTTTGAAATTGTCAAGAACGTGGCGATTCACGAGGAAGCTTTTGTTCTTCAAAGAAAGAAATTATGTTTATTGAAAGATTGTCTTTTGATGTTAGACAACATTGCATATTTCGTTCATTTGAGAAGTTTGGAAGAAGCATTCCTTGCATTTGCATTGATAACGTCATTTGGGCCAGCTTTGGAAGATGACTTTTCCATTCCATTCACGAATTTGGAAACACATTCGTATCTTCCATACGGTATTGATGCATTCACCAAGATTATTGTTCGTGAACCACACAACCGATCTCTTATGCAAGCTGTGTTGAACGGAACGTTGACAATCACTACTGCTGCGTATGCCAATACCAAGCCGTTTGATGTCCAAGCCAATGATCAAGAAATTACGAAGAAATTGGCGGTTGCTTACCTCCAAGGCGACGAAGCTGGCTTCAAATCAGGTAAGCTTTTGACCCGAGCATTCCAAGTCTATATGAGTATCATTCCATTTGATGCCAATAGCTACGAATTTTCCAAGCTTATCTTCATCCGAGCAACCACCATTTCTCAATCCTTATTTGGAGCCAAGCTCATTATAGATATGGTATCGCTTGGTGAGACATCACCCACACCAACACTTACTGTGGACTGGTTAATCAAAAACAAAGAGCTATTGTTGAGTAATTTTTCCCGGGTTTCCATTGCATTGGTATCAGAAACCGGAAAATTTGCCCGCGAATCCAACGAATTCAAGGTGCTTTCCTTGGTTTTAATCAAGTCCCTTACTGTTGTCAACTCATTGGTTGGTAATCTAGTTCAGTTGGTGGACCAGTTCCGTCAAAACCCTGAACAGGGCCAATCATTGGCCAATGAGGTGGAGCAGATCAGAACCCTTCCCAGAATCATTCCCGATGCCAATTTGGCGCTACACACATTCCTTGCACCTACAATCGATACTACTTTAGGTAAGGAAGTCATCCGGCTTTTAGAATTATTGAGAGAATTGGACAGAGCTTACTAAAAAGGAGGCTGCCGTCTCTTCCCCGCTCGTGCCCCTTTCGTTCTCCTTGTATTGTATATCTAATCTAATCAAAAACTGTATTATATACTGATTGTAGCAATCTCCAAAGTGACGTCGCGGATCACTTTTCCTGATATGCTCTGGTTCCCTGCGTATTGGTCGCACATTGCCTAATTGGGTTTACCAGTCCACGGCACAAGATAAGACATGGCATATCCGTCAACAGAGCCCTACACACCCACATACACATTTGGAGTAGGCTAAGCCATATATAAACATTAAAGGCTGCCTTCTGAGTGGTTGTTTTCTCTGTTCTACTCATCACTGATTTTCTTCTCTCAATTTTTCAACTATAATGGCTGCTGCTACGTTAAAGGTTCCCAGTGCTCCACCCAAGGAGATTCCTGGATCTATGCTTGCTGGAGAACACACTCTTCCCGCCAGTTGGTGGACCAACGAGTCCATTTTCGACCTTGAAAAAAGAGCCATTTTCCACAAGTCGTGGATGTTTTGCACCCACGCTCTGAGATTCTCCAAGGCCGGAGACTACTTTTCCTACAGTATTGCTGGAATCAACTTTTTCATCATCAAATCCAAGGTTGATGGTCAATTGAAGGCTTTCCACAACGTGTGTCGCCACAGAGCGTATCCTGTGATTCGTAAGCCTCAAGGTTCGTCCACTGTGTTAGGTTGCAAATATCACGGCTGGAGTTACACTAGCGATGGAAAGTTGAACAAAGCTCCACATTTTGATAATGTGGAGGGTTTTGTCAAGGAAGAAAACTCGTTGTACCCCATCAACATCCATGTGACCAGCCACGGCTTGGTCTTTGTCAATTTCACCTTTGATCCCGAGGCCTTGGTACCTTTTGACAAATGGTTCGAAGGCTTGAACACCGAGCTTGATGAGTTTGATTTTGCAGACTATGAATACAACATGTCGTACGAATTGGATGGTCAGTTCAACTGGAAAACTCTTATGGATGGCTACCAAGAATGTTACCATTGTCCAACTGCTCATCCAGGTTTGAACTCTGCCTTCAAAATGGAAACTTATAAGGTGGTTCCAAAATCCAGATACTGTCGTCATTATGCCGAAATCGTCCGTCCAGACCCACCTAAAGAAGAAGAAGAAGAGGAAGAAAGCGGAAGCTGGTTCGGCCGTAAAAAGGAAAAGCCCGTGGAGAAAAAGCAACCAAAGAAAAACCCCGGTGGAGACTTCAATGGTCTTTGGGTTTATTTGTTCCCAAGCAATGGTGTCAACTGTTACTCTCCTGCTTGGTATTCCATTCGTGTTTTGCCTTTAAGTGCAAAACACACCATTTTGCAATACGATATCTACACCAAAAAGGGATTGCCAGAAGCCGAAAAGAAGGAGTTTATTGATTTCTTACAATTGGTGGAACTCGAGGACTTTGACTTGTGTCAACTCACCCAAAGGAATTTGGATCAAGGGGTCTACTCCTCGGGTTATTTGCACCCACAAAAGGAAAAAGGAGTCTTGTACTATCAAGGTTTAGTTCGTGATATGGTGAAGGAACACTTTGAATTGGAAAGTGCTGCTGGTACCCAAATCAAGCCTGCTTCGGTTGCCTATTCGAAAAAGAACAAGGATATCGAGGAGTTGGAAAGTATCTGCAAAACGGTGGATTGCGGTTCTGGTGATAAGACTTTGGATTGGTAGCTTAGTTATTGAAGAATCTACTGGTAGGTTCCGTGGTTTTATAGCAATAATTGAATGTTCTTAGTATAATTTGTTCAAGTAATCTTCATTAGGCTCCGTGAATTTATAGCAGTTTTTATTTGAATGTTGTTACTTGTTAACTTTAACAAAAAGTGCAATTTCTTCAAGTGATCTGCTTTTTAATATTAATTAATTATGTTCTGTGGTTTTATAGGAATTTTCAATTGAATGTTCTTAGTACAAATTGTCGAGTAATCTGTTTTTTAATATTGATTCATTACGTTCCGTGAATTTATTTTAAATATTAATTTAGTACATCTGTTCAAATAATCTGTTCTTTAAATATTGATTCATTATATACATCTCTATTGTCAATTGTATAATGTCTTATATTCACAAAAGACCAAGCTTTTCCATTCTAACATGGACGGCGTTTCTGTGTGCCTCCAAACCTTCAACAGCAGCCAAGGTCATCACGGCTTTTCCAATGCTCTTCAATCCTTCTTCAGTGACATCTTGAGAAGTGATGTATTTTTGGAAGGTGGCAGTGTTCACACCAGAGTATTGTCTGGCATAACCATAGGTTGGTAAGGTATGGTTGGTACCACTAGAGTAGTCACCACAAGATTCAGGAGACAAAGCTCCCACAAAAACAGAACCGGCGTTTTCAATGTAATCTGGAACGTACTTAGCAGCATTGTCGATTTGAAGAATCAAATGCTCTGGAGCATATTGATTCGACAAGTTGAAAGCTTCTTCGTATGTGTCTACCAATAAAGAGAAGGAGTGTGCTAAACATTTGCTAACAATTTCCTTTCTTGGTAACACTTCAGCTTGTCTCTTAACAGCTTCTTCAAATTCGGCCAACTTGGCATTGCTTAATCCAACACCAATCAAAATCACTTGGGAATCCACTCCGTGTTCTGCTTGAGACAACAAGTCACTGGCTACAAAGTCGGCATCAGCATTCTCATCAGCAACAACCAATACTTCAGAAGGACCAGCTGGCATATCAATCGAACATAATGCTTGAGTATCATTTTGCACATACATCTTGGCAGCTGTGACAAATTGATTACCTGGACCCAAGATTTTGTCACATTTCAACACACTTTCGGTACCGTATGCCATAGCAGTGACAGCTTGTGCACCACCAGCCATCAAAATGCTTTTTGCTCCCAATTTGTGTGCAACATAAACCACTTCAGGAGTCAATTTACCGGTGGCTCTAGCAGGAGGAGATGCAATGATGATGTTCTTACATCCAGCAACTTTAGCTGGGACACCCAACATCATGGCAGTAGATGGTAACACAGCAGTTCCTCCTGGGACGTACAATCCGACATTTTCAATAGGCTTGGCAAAACGGGAACAGAACACACCTGGAGCAGTTTCCACAGTCATAACCTTTTCCTTTGGTAATTGTGCAGCATGGAATTTTTCAATGTTGGCAATAGAAATGTCAATGGCCTCTTTCATATCTTCAGAAATTTGCATCAAGTCTTCAGGGAATGGGGCGTTCAATACTGGAGCTTCCAAAGTCACACCATCGAACTTGGCAGTTAATTCCAATAAGGCTTTATCTCCATCCTTCTTGACTTTTTCAATGATTGGTAACACCAACTTCATGATATCAGCGGTTTTTTGGACTGGTCTAGTCAATGCTTTTTCAATGGTTTTGGCATCGGAAGTCTTGGCATTAATGACTTCCATCTTGTATTCAAGTTCCTTTGGCTCAGCCTTTGGCTCGACCTTTGGTTCTGGCTTGGATTCCTTTTCGATATAAGCGGCCTTAGCATCACCCTTACGTCTGGTAACCTTGGAACTCTTGATATCCAAATTCTTTTCGACATCAGCCAATCTGACCCCATTTTTGATACACCAAACCATGGCAAAGTAGAACAAATCAGCACATTCCCATGCCACTTCATCCTTTCCGTCCTTAGGAGCAGCGATCAATTCATCCAATTCCTCCTTGAGCTTTGCAACCAACAATTTGTCGTCATTGAAAAGTCTTTTGGTGTAAGAGCCTTCAGGAGCAGATTCAAGTCTCTTGGCAAGAGTGCTATCCAATTTGCTCAAACCGGAGCCAAAACTCTCATCAGTTTGCTTCAATTCTCCATCATGGAAACAAGTGAAGTTTCCTGGGAGATGGCAGAATCCGTAACCGTCTCTTGGAGCAACCACAAACTTGACCACGTCGGAATCGCAATCCTTTTCCAATCTGATCAATTCTTGGGTGGCACCACTGGTCTTACCCTTATACCATAATTCGTCACGACGCTTACGGGATTGGTAAACTCCTTGTTTTTCAGCAATAGCAGCTTTGATGGAGTCCACAGAAGAATATACGACTCCCAACGCAGTATAGGAAGGAGCTGGAGTGGTAATCAAAGTGGTGAAAAGCCCATCTGGACGGTCAGTGGTAAGAGTACCGGTGAAGATTTCACCTACAGAAATCTTAGTCTTATCGGACAAACCCGTGGTCAATTTTTCAGCACTGATAATTGGGTAGTATCCCTCAGCCGCAACTCTATTTGCGGTATCTTGATCAATACTGTCACTTCTGTAGTAAACGATTCTGTTTCCGTCTTGGCCGTATTGCTTCAACACATCTTTGGAGAGCTCTTTTCCAAAAACAAAAGACGCTTGGGTTTGCAACAACTGTTCGGAGACACTTTCACTGGAAAATTCAATAGCAAATCTGCTACTTGGCAAACCACTGGCAAGAACTTCAAGGATCTTCTTTTCATCAAGAATAACCTGTCTGACACCGGCGTTCAAAAGTTCAACCACTTGGTCAACAGAAACGTCTTCTTTGGAGGCATCGATATCGATTTGCACGCTATCAGGAAATTGGTGGAGAAAGTGCTTGGAAATCTGAACAGATTTCAAAGGTAACAAGATCTGGCCAACAATAGAGAGGGCAGATAACGCCTGATCCTTGGGACTCGACAAAAGAGGCAATAACGGGAAAGTCATGACTAAAGATAAAGAATCGATTGGTGCTGGCGCTTAATAAAAAGATACTCTTTTCAGTTGAGTCATAGTTACGTGCGCGCACTTCCGAGCTATTACCCCAGTTTGACTCGCGCAGTAGATAGAGAATAGAGATAATGAATAATTGGGGAATGGAGTGAAAAATGTGCCAATTGTGCAGGTTTTGTGGAGGAGGTGATGATTTGTGTTAAAGATGATTTCAGGAATTGGATGGGTTGGAATATGGAGCAGATTTTTAGGGAATAATGGAGATGTGAACGGACTGTGACGGACTGTGACTCCTTCTAATAAATGTATAGTAGGGTGTAGTGTGATTATAATAAGATCAATAATATTAAATGTTAATAGTGTTAATATCAATATTATCAGATATAAGTAGTATTGAATATCAGTAGTATTGAATATCAGTAGTATTGAATATCAGTAGTATTGAATATCAGTAGTATTGAATATCAGTAGTATTGAATATCAGTAGTATTAATATCTATAGTATCAATAGTTGAATATTTGTAGGTAATATTAAACTCAGAAAGTGTTACGTAGTATAATGTTAATATCTATAGTATTAACATCTATAGTATTAATATCTATAGTATTAATATCTATAGCATATATATATATGGTATTCAATGTCAATAGTATTAATATCTATAGTTATTATCAATAGTTGAATACTAGTAGTTGAACACTAAACTCCTCAAATAGAAATAGTGTTGAATAGTACATATCTATAGTTTCAATATCAATAGGAATAATATCTATAGTATCAAATATAAGTAGTGTTCATATCAATACTAGTATCACTATCATCGTAAGCAGTGTTGAATATCCATCTCATCAAGTATAAAAGTTATCAAACATAATACAATATCTATCGTTGAATATCCATATCATTGACTATCAAGTAAATACAATATCTATCATTGGATATAAACGTTATCGAATATATCATTGACTATATCATGTTACATTTTAGATATTATATTTATTATACGAACATGGTCATCATCGTTATTCTATTTAAAAGTTGAATTCGCCCTTGAATTGATTGAGATCCATCCCTGGCTTGACCACCTCGACCAAGTCTCTTCTGTCCATGGCAATAAATGCTCTCTTCAAAGTTTCAGTTAATGCAGTGGATTGGTTGTGATTCAAAGTGCCTGCTCCATCTTGGACACCTTCCACCTGGTGCATGGCCAAACCACTCAACAAGTGTTCTGCAGCTTCTTTGTAACAGCCAATATTTATGCAAGAAACACCCAAGTTGTATCTGGCTCTGACAAATGTAGGTTTTATAGAAAGAGCCTTGAAGTAAGCATCCACGGCTTCTTCCGATCTATTGGAGTTGGCCAAAGAAGCCCCCAATCTGTTCCACAACACCGGATCGTTTGGTTTGATGGTCAATGCAGCTTTGAAACAATCAATGGTCTTATCAAAATCCTCATTGGCATAAAATAATACACCCAATCCCATTTGCACATCAGCATCCATATTGGCTTGATCTGGGGAAAGTTGTGCTGCCTTGATGAAAAGTTCAGTAACTCTCTTATTCAAAGAAAATCTATCTTCATCAGTAATCGTAGGGTTTTCTTGACGTGCAAGTTGGGCTATTTGTGGGTACTTGGTCGACATCCATCTTTCAAGAGTGGCAAAGGCTGCGTTGTCATAGCCTTCATTGATATATGAGATGGCCAAAGTCATCAATGCTTCGGAATTCTCTGGGTGCAATTCCAAACACCTTTCCAAGGCAGATATACCTGCTATTTCCTTTTCATTTTGAGTTTGGACTTCTCCCAATTTCAACCAAGCATCAATATGGTTTTCGTTTTGTTGAATGGCCGCTTCAAACGCCAACGCAGCTTCCGAAAGTTTGGCTCCGTTTTCCATCAATTGCAACCCGATTTCGTAAAGATCCGTTTCTCTTGGCAAATCCAAAAATTGGTTGTGCTGAGTCTCTTCAAATTGGTAATCCCCAAAATGAGCTCTGGTGGATGCATATTTGGCGAAATCTCTTTCCCATTGACTCAAGTCAGCAGGAAGAGGATCGCGTTGAGTGTGTTTGAAATCTTCATATTGCTGCGAAATAAAGTCATTATCCATAGCCTCGGAGTTCAAACCATCCCATACTTCTTGGAAAGTGGCCTGGTATTTGTCGTCAATGACAAATTCGGGAGATTCCGTACGTTCCACCGTTTCAGGCTCGGCCTCGTTGACTTGATTAGTCAATTCTTCAATCTCCTTGAAATGGTTATCCCAATCCACCTGTGGTTCCTGGGCAGTTTGTTGTGCTACAGATGGGGCCATCTGTTGATTTGCAAGATTTCCTCCTCCCATCATCGACATTCCCATCATTGGACGGTATCCTCCAGTGCGCATAGGCATGGTCGTATATTGCAGTTGCAGTGATTGAGGATGATGAAGAGCAGATGGTTCCATGGGTTTTTGTTTAAACTCCGAAGCCCATTGTGAAGTGAGCGGGCTGCCGACTTTACCGGTACTTTGTTGAGAAACAGGAGAAGGACTGTGAGTTTGGAACTCTCCACTCCATTGAGGCTGTTGGTGGTGAGCCACCACATTAGGACTCCCTTGGATCATGTTTAATTCGTGTCTCATTGGCTGAAACTGGAAGTTGCCGCCAGGACCACCCCCGCCCATAAACTGTTCCATATTTTGTCTTTCTCGGGAATTCATCAAGTTGTCCTGTTTAAATCCCAGGCCTTGAAGAACAGGAGCCTGACCGGCAGTTTGCCTCTGCAAAGAACGATCTTCTTGAGTATGTTTGTTAAACTGAGCGATGGCATTTCCGTTGACTGAACAGTCAGCACCTCCGCCAACAAACGACATGTTTAAAGTGAGAAAAAGAAGTGAAGTGAAAGGATTAGAAATGACTGACTTATATGTGCTGATCTTGAGGTGGGGGAGTTGTGTGCAGGCCGACGGCATTCACGTGCCGAGGAATCTGCCCGCATGAGATAATGGAGCGGTTGCAACCGGTGGGCGCACGACTGGCTGCGGAGCGGTCCGGGCTTATCATAGAGATAGAGAGAGCTATATTAAATAAAAGAGTGGTCTATAGTGGCTACAATTGCTACATTTGATCAGCTGATTAGCTAATCATTGGGATTATCACAATTCTCTCATTACTATTTATACAAGACATTAAATTTGAACCTAGTGGTCTGCTTTTGGAGCGTTTGGCAAAGCCTTCAAAGACTTTCTAATAGCATCAACACCCTTCAACAAGTCTTCTTCGGAAATGACCAATGGAGGAGCAAGTCTGATGATGTGATCGTGGGTTGGCTTGGCCAACACACCGTTGTCCTTCATGACCAAACACAAGTCCCAGGCAGATCTACCGTTGGTCTTGGTGTCATCAATGACAATGGCAGATAACAAACCCTTACCTCTGACTTCGGAAATGACACCGTTGAATTCGGTTTTCAATTCTTCAAGCTTGGAGGTCAACAATTCACCCAATTGTTGGGCTCTTTCCACCAACTTTTCGTTCTTGACAACTTCCAATGCAGCAATGGCCACTCTACAAGCCAATGGGTTACCACCGTAGGTGGAACCGTGAGAACCTGGAGTCAAACAAGACATGATTTCCTTGGAAGACAAAGCAGCAGAAACAGGAATGACACCTCCAGAAATGGCCTTACCCAACAAGACAACGTCTGGCTTGACACCTTCGGAGTGTTCGTAACACAACATCTTACCGGTTCTACCAATACCGGTTTGGATTTCATCACAGATGAACAAAACATTGTGCTTCTTACACAAGGCTTGCACTTGGCCCAAGTAGTCCTTTGGAGGAACAACAATACCGGCTTCACCTTGAATTGGTTCCAACAAAATGGCAGCGATCTTGTCACCAGCATTGTTGAAAGCCTTTTCAACATCTTCAATCACACCGTATCTCAACAAAGTGCCCTTTGGTTCACCAGGAATTTGAGGACCAACACCGTTCAAGTAAGGACCAAAGTTTTCGTAAGCATCTGGGTCGGTGGACATGGAAATAACTCCCAAGGTTCTACCGTGGAAGTTGTTGACAGCAGACAAGATAATGGCTTCGTTTTCGGGAATTCCCTTCTTGACGTAACCCCATCTTCTGGCCAATTTCAATCCGGTTTCCACAGCTTCAGCACCGGTGTTCATAGGCAAAATGCTTTCGTAATCGAAGTATTCGGTGATGTATTTGGCGAAAACACCGAAAACATCGGCAGAAAAGGCTCTGGAACACAAGGTCAACTTGGAAGCTTGATCGACCAAAGCTTCAATGATTTTTGGGTGACAGTGTCCTTGGTTGACAGCAGAGTATGCAGACAAAAAGTCCAAGTATTCATTTCCTTCAGGATCCCAAACATGGGCACCAGATGCCTTGGAAAATACCACTGGCAATGGGTGGTAGTTGTGGGCAGAGTACTCGTGTTCGTATTCTTTTGCAACGGAAGAGGAAACGTTAAAGTTTAAAGCAGACATGATGATGATGTGGCAATGATGGAGAAGAAGACCCTTGGGAAAATTCAGTCGGTCTTATATACAACAGCCATCGGTAGCTACTGCCTATAGGTGTTTTCTGCCCCACGCTTCGCGGCAACCGAAGTGGGAACCCAACGCCGGTGGCAGGAGCAGCTGAGGTGGGCGGAAAACGGAGGGCAGGCGACGCCGAGATCATGTGTCACTTTGCGTGAAGGATAAGATGGTTGGGCGCCATTGGTCGGAGGGGAAGGACGAGTCATTGATTTTGGCGGGGGCCCGTTTTTCAGTCAACGATGCGAAGTGTGGGGCACCTCCACCACCACCAATACCCTTTTTCCTGTGTATACTTGTTGTGTAGCACGTTACCTCTGACGACCCATTTGGCCAAATGGCAGACCCGGCCCGTTTTTTCCAAGGACAAATGTCGCATGTCGCAAACGACATGCCTGCATATACCCTCCATTTCCCTTTCCGGTATAATACGTGCGCACGCCAAAGCCACCTAAAATTCTTAACTACGCTAGTGGAACACCAGCACTATCAACCATGAGTCAACCAAATGCCAAAAGACAAATGAATCGTGGGGTCCAGCCCCAAACCGTGGACCCCGAGACCGCGGCTTTGTCCACAATCGGAATGAGAATAAGAAAAGCTGTCGCAGATGGCTACGTTCTTCCTCGCCATGAGCAATACAGTTACCACCACGGGGTGACGCAATATCAAAGAGTTCCTCTTCCATCCAATATGAACCAGCCTCCTTCATTGACCAATATGGGATCTACGATCGATTCCAGTGCATCCAGTTTGAGCGAATGGGACAGCCGCTACGACATTCAAAACGCACCTGTAAAAACGTTGCCTGAGTTTCAGACGAACAATAAGAGAAAGCTTGACGAGTACGAGAAAGATTTGGGAACTTTCAAGCAGAAGTACGGGGATTTGAGTTTTACTGACGAGTTTTAATGCATTTGTATGCGTAGAGGTGAATTGGATCATGGACAGTAACTTCCAGGTGAAGTGTCAGATGGTTTCATGAAGTGGTGTGAATCGTTTACTTAGATGATTGATTTGTTTTATCGAATCTAGATGGAAATTTTGATAAATGACTGGCTTATCAAATCGTCACCTAATTGTGGTAGATGACTAGTTTATCAAATCGTCATCTAAATTTGATCAATGACTGGTTTATCAAATCTAGATGGATTTTTTAAAGTCGCCTTTCCAGGCGTTATTCGATCGGAAACCCTCCCTCCATTCTATTAGGATGAGTTCCCAATCCCATCTCATCTCTTGCTTCAACAATAGAACTGGTGCAATTAAAGGCTCATCTTCTCTCTCCGTTTGCTAAGGAATCTTAGGATTCCATCTTTTCTTCCAGATTGTTTTATTCCTGTTTTGTTGGGCTGTGTTTATACTGTATAACTGTAAAAATGAATGTATGATAAATGTAATTTAAACCGGCTTGTTTTCATGATTAGCTCGATATTGTATGAATGAGAATTGGCACCGATTTCAAAAGATGAGATGAGCAGGTTTGTGATGGGTGAATACACATGGAAAAGGAACAATAATTGGATAGAAAAGGAATAATAATCGGAGATAGCTAAATAAATAAACGACGTTGATGAATAAGTGAATGAATTACAATTCAACGAATTGATGAATAAGTAAAATCAATTACAATTCAAGAGAGAAATTGATGAATAAGGCTAGTCATAAACTTGATTAAATTGATATTGATCGATCAAAGATAACCAATTAAAATTATTCTTGATCATTATTCCTTTCAAATTAACCTTAAATATTCCCGTGTTAGCTTCCAAGTTGAGTACGCTACAAAAAGCGGGCGGTAACAAGTTTTCTTTACCCGATCCAGCAGTGAACTTCACATCTCCTGTGGGAGAGCCACCAAAAAAGAAGTTTTTCAAATCAAAACCGTTGAATAACACCATAATATTTGTACCTGAAGATAACAAGTTGGAGGATGCCTCAAATGACTTTATTTTTTGAGAAAATCGAGCATCGATTTGGTCATTGCTTCAGAGCCTTTACGAAATTACGAAGTTATACGGCGTATTTTGTTCCCTGCATTTGACGTGTGGAAGCAAATCAATGATCCATAAACGTGTACCTATAGAATCGAATCCATAATAATAATTCTATTTCTCAATTATCCAATTATTACCATTCCCTTAATCGATCCATGGCTTCCTATAATTTTATTCGACGTTATTCTTCACAATAAAATATACGAGAGACATAATTATTGTACATAAAGGATAAACCACAACCGAATACAAATTACTATAAATTCCATTTATCCCAGCTACTTTACAATAACTGTCGCAAACTCCACCACACCGGAATACTCAGGCACAAAACGTAAATCCCTAATTGGGACACTCTGGTCTCACCCATTGCTAATTTCGCTTCTATAAAAAGAATACTCAAATCGTAAAGACTCATCAAAAACGCCAAAATCACCTCTTTTTCTTCGGGAAAAACTGCCCCCTGATTCTTCCAACAAATACAATTCATCCCTGACCATAAAAACCGCCATTTTTGTAGTACTTCCCTTTCAATAATCCCTTTCCTTTCTCATCGCTTACATAAACGCGCACACATTCACAGTACCAACTCCTTTATCTACAAACCCTAACACTAACCGTCAACCGCCGTGAAGATCACAATAAGGATTGTTTTAATCGTCAACAGCTCGTTCTACTGAATCCAACGACTCATTCATTTTGCTGGCTTCAACTATTTTAAATCACAGTCACAGTCACAGCCATGCTATCGGATATAGGGAGGTCGATAGGCAAGCCGTTCGTCAACCTATCTCTTAAAGAACGGGCCCTTCTTATCCTCAGACTCTCCACAAGCATACTTTCTCTCATTTTGACCATCGTTCTATTGGTTGGGCCATTAATCACCACGAAACTCCACATTGGTAGAATCAACTGTGCTCATTTGGACGTTGCCCAAGGTCTTTACAATTCGTTAAGAAACTCGGTGGCAAGCTCACCTACAATCCTTGGAGAGGCCCTGGACTCTCTTCGACTTCCCATCGATTCTACTTTGACCAACTCAGAGATTTCCATTCTTACTGATTATGCTCAAGCCCAGGTGGCCAATGCTCCACAGTATATCTTGACATCGCTCTGGAGTTGGTGTTACGGAAACTATAATATGACCCAGTCTATGGGTCCGCACGGAGTTATGCAAACTAGTTTCCATAATCAGGTGTTGGTGTGCTCCAAGTCCAATAATCAATTTGTTTTTGATTACCGGCAAGAACTCGAACAGATCGGGCTTGAAAGCATTTTGGCATATGCGCTTCATTCCGATGACGACAGTTCTTCATACATGAACTCAGTCAAATCCAGAGATAAAAAGTACAAGTTAGTCCCAGCATCGTTGATTTTCAATGGGGCAGCTCAAATCATACTTATAATTTCTACGCTTATAGTGTATGGAAATAGAGAAGGAGCTTCCGACTTGTCGAAATTACCACAGGTTATAATCCATGTATTGGGATTATTATCGTTGGCTGCGTTTATTGCATCAAATGTTGGTGCTGGTATTATCACTAGATTGTTGATTGACATTCGAGTTGAAGTCCACAAGAGCTTGAATTCGTTTGGGATCTCTTTGCATATGGGAGCCGCGTGGTTTCTGATAATTTGGGCTTTGGCATTGCTTTCCATGTTGGTGACATTGGCTTGGGGTGCCCCATTATGGTGTGCTAATCCAGAGAAAGAAGAAGAAGAGGATTTCGAAGACTATCATTACCCTGCCAGAAAGAGTTATGTTCCTTCAAAGCGTAGAACAGTCAGCAATTTGCCCCAATACCGTGATTTCACACCATTCAAGGATTTGGAATCGGAAATTATCACTGATTCCGATGAAGTCAATCAAAGTGAAACCACAGAGAAACGTGGTTCTACATTGGGTAGAATGAAAGAGAACTTTCATAACCAAAGAAAGAGATTGAGTGGATTTAGAGGAAAGTCCGAAGAACTCAAGTTTGTTAAGCTTCAAGAAAATTACGAGAGTGATGACGATAACAAAAAGAGACAAAGCTTTGCAAAAGGATTTTTCCATCTCCATACACATGAATATGTGGATAAAAATGAAGAAGAATTGAGAAAATTGGGAGAAACCCTTTCGAAAAAATCGTCTGTCAGGAAAATGAACACTAAATCTTCTAAGCAACAGATGACATCATCTATTCTCGAAGAGAAAGAAGCAAAGAACATTCTTTATCTGGATAGAGATAATTATTTATACCCGAGTCGCGAGCATTATAGAGAAGAGACGTTTGACGGATACACCAACACCCATGGAGCCCCAAAGGTTGGGGTCCATCCAGACTCATACCTTCATCAAATCAGAGACATTGATGCGGATCCGTTTAGAGAGGGTACCAGTGTTCCACTAGAGCAACGGAGCCATGCCTCGCCTAATTCAAGAAGAATTCCTAGTGGATCCAGTTATGAGGAGTTTACAGGAAGACAATCTCTTGAAGAGTCGATTCTTGATACTGATGAGGTAGAGTATTGAATAAATACATAGACAATTGCATAGACCATCGTACCACCAATCTTACAATCGTACAATCGTACCACAATACCGTTAATATACCTATTGCTAGTAAACTACTTATTCCTCTAATTAAATTCAATTTAATTTAATAACTTTTAAGATTCTATAATCTTATTGTAGATTTAATTAGTGGATCTGGCATCATTCCTCAGTGCTTGCTTGTAGATGTAATTAGTGGAAAATCATATTGGGCTTTGCCCTGTCAAATTAATAGACACTGCATGGCAAAGCCATGATTTGTAACTCGGTTGCGTGGATGCCAAATCCACTTGATCGCATGTGAGTATGGGTGTTTCCTAATGCGGAAACATGGAACTTCCCTAATTAGGAAACATAAGTGAGCCAGATTAATTGAATAAAATAAAGTGACCCAAGAGATGAAAAAGGTAACTTATGATTAAGCGAGCTAGCTAACCAACTAAACAACAATTATCTCTATCTAACAGTCAATTAAAAAGGTAAACTTAACAATAACGTTGATATAATCCTGTGACTTCAACGCTCTACAGCTCAAATATAATTCCGATGGTAATATTCAGAGGATAATCTCCAACTATAATCTTAGTGATAGTATCCAGTGGTAATAGTAATTGCTATAGTAATTGCTAATAGTAATAATTTCTAATAGTAATAAAATATCCAGTGGTAATATTCAGTGGTAATCTCCAATAGTAATAGTAACAGTAATAGTCTCTTATAGTAATAGTAATAATCTCTAGTGGTAATAGTAATAATCTCTGATAGTAATAATCTCTACTGGTAGTAGTAATAATCTCTACTGGTAGTAGTAATAATCTTAATGGTAACAGTAATAGTAATAATCTCGAATCGTAATAAAAACAGTAATAATCTCTAATAGGAATAGTAATAATCTAGTGGTATGAGCAATAACAGTAATAATCTCTAATACTCATATTAATACTAATAATCTCTAATAGTAAACTAACAATTTTCTAGTACTATCCAGTGGTAATAATGGATGGTAATCTCCAAGTAATAGTGGGTGGTTCCCCCACCCACTCCCCCATCGTCGCCCCTCTGGACACGAGCGTCGGTCACACATTCCTATTTCATCATCCCTCTGTACAGGCCAAACTCTTCTTCCATCACCACCACCCAGTGCGGGGGCCTTAGATCTGAAATACGGGTGCCAAGACCTCGTTAAGGATCTCCGAATATTTAGGCCGCGAACCCTTAGAAACGCTCCGAAACCCAAGACATCATCGCCTCTGCCAAATACGTCATTCTACTCCGAATTCTATCACTTTTCGTAAACTTTCCGTCTGTAGTATTTACCCCATGGTGACAGTTGTTTTCTCCACTAAACCCCTACACAGACTCAGCCTTGGGCCTGCATGCAGCCCCAAGCGAAGGATTGTTTGTGGCAGCAGAAAATCAGCCGCCTACCCCAATCCGAACAGCCTCCCTAGATTGGAAGTATATAAGGAGCTGGAAATCTCTGGATCTGATGCTCTGGACGCTGAGACTGCTGGATTTATGTTATACGTTTGATTTTACGAGTTACTGCAAATTATCTTGATAAAGATGCTAACCTACGATTCGTCCTCTTCAAGTCAAGGGAGACCTGAACAAATACTAGATGCTCTGGACTCTCTGTGGAGCCAGTCGTGTGTTCCGGAAGTAACGCCAACATCCATGGCAAAAACGTTGGCCTTGGGCTCTGAAGATCAGATGGAGTTTCCTGATTTCAGCGATGAGGAACCTCTGGTTCCCCGGTCTGTAATATGGTCGTTTGTGGTGGCGTTGTTGTTGGTTATTACAAACTATTTGGGCACGTTTTCGTGTACAAACGATAGTTTCACCCAATGCTATCCCCAACTTACTCTTCGGTTCGATGATACTCCTCAGTCTCATTTGTACCTTGCTAGCGCAAGAGAAGGTCTCCGCATGGCCTCGTATTTTGCCAAAGATTTCAGTGTCACGCTCAACAATGGTGATAAATTGTCCGAAAAGGTAAAGTACATCAATACTATCGACACTCTTTCCGATAAAAACGTGTACAAGTTCAACTATAATGGGTTCTGCCGGAAAAGCGTGCAAACCGGCGTGGAAACGTGCTTGTACGCTAAAGGACTCGATATCTTGAGTACTTTGATTATGGACATAGGAGTCCAATTGGGGATAGTATCGAAAGCTGAAGATCCGGTGGAGATTGGCCAAGCATTGGTAACTGCTTATGTGCTGTCTTTGGACACATTGGGCCAATACTTTGGTCCAGCTCCAGAGAAGACTTCTACAGAAAATACAAAAGCAAAGATAAAATCAGAAAGCAAAAAGAATGAGACCTTCATTTCTATAGCAAAAAAATTACAATCCGCCGGTCAAAGCATGTCTCGAGTTTCCAATATTTTAATGGTGGGATCAATCTTGTTGGTCATCGTGCTAGGAAATGTGATTCTCAATGCATTAAGTTATAAATCCACGAAATCAAGGTATATCTTGCGGAAATTAATCATCATTCCACTAGTGCTAAATTCCTTGCAATTACTTTGCAGTCTTGTGCAAATGGGTGGAGAAATACGATACTTTTACAAAATCCAGAACCTGATGAGTTCTATGCAAATTGCAACCATTCACCGAACCCTGGGATCTTACATCACGTTAACGTCCACTGTTCTCACGATTATCCTAGAGTCCACTCTATTATTGATGTATTATAAGACGTAATGAATGCTATTAATGACTGAAAAAAGTACATATCCTTTTAATGAACTAACGATTGTATTATCGTAAAAAAAAGGTACTATCCTTTTAATGAACTAACGTTTTATTCTCGTAAACTATTTCTAACCGGTTCTATAGGATTAATATTGGTAGACTTGCTTGAAGGCTTGTTCGAAATCACCAATGATGTCATCAATGAATTCAGTACCAACAGAAACTCTGATCAAGTCTTTGGTAACACCAGAAGCCAACTTTTCTTCATCAGATAATTGTTGATGGGTAGTGAAGTATGGGGCAATAACCAAGGTCTTGGAGTCACCAACATTGGCCAAGTTGGAGGCGATCTTCAAAGAATCAACAACACTTGGAGATGCTTCCTTGAATTGGTCTTCAACCTTGTGTTCAAATTCCTTGACACCGAAGGAAAGAACACCTCCGAACTTGTCCTTGTGGACCAAGTACTTTTGACTTCTGATGTGGTCTCTGTGAGATGGCAAACCCAAGTAGGAAACCCATTCGACCTTAGGATGCTTTTCCAAGTATTGGGCCAATTTCAAGGCATTATCGGATTGTCTTTCGACTCTCAAGGACAAGGTTTCCAAACCTTGCAACAACAAGAAAGCACCGAATGGGTTCAAAGAAGGACCCAAATCTCTCAAAAGTTCGATTCTGGCGTGGCCAATGAAAGCAGCCTTACCCAAGGCATCGTTCAAGACCAAACCGTGGTAACCTTCGGAAGGCTTGGAAAATTGAGGGAATTTTTCTGGGTATTCGGTCCATGGGAAATTACCAGAGTCAACAATGACACCGGCAATGGTGGTACCGTGACCACCGATCCACTTGGTAGCAGAGTGGACAACAATATCAGCACCGTGGTCGATTGGACGCACCAAGAAACCACCAGCACCGAAAGTGTTATCGACGACAACAGGAATTCCGTGGTCGTGAGCAATCTTTACGATTCTTTCAAAGTCTGGGACGTTGAACTTTGGGTTTCCAATGGATTCCAAGTAAATGGCCTTGGTCTTTTCATCGATCAATTTCGCAAAGTCTTCAGGTTCGTCACCATCGACAAAACGCGATTCAATGCCCAATCTCTTGAAAGCAACCTTGAATTGGTTGTAAGTACCACCGTACAAGAAACTGGTGGAAACGAAGTTATCACCAGCGTGAGCCAAACCAGCAATGGCAATGAATTGGGCAGCTTGACCAGAGGAAACAGCCAACGCACCGATCCCGCCTTCAAGAGCAGCAATACGTTGTTCGAAAACATCGTTGGTAGGGTTCATGATACGCGAGTAGATGAAGCCTGGAGTCTCCAATCCGAACAATTGGGCTCCGTGTTGGGAGTCTTTGAACGAGAAGGAGGTGGTGGCATAGATTGGTGGGGCTCTGGCGTTGTGAGGAGCCTCCACCTCTTGACCAGCATGAAGTTGAAGGGTATCGAAATGAGAGGGCATTTTTGGAAAGATTCCGGATGTTTTGGGAATAATCTGGGATTAAGTCTGGGATTAATCTGGGGGACTTGATCCTATTTTATAATACTATTACCCAGAAATTATTACATCTCACGTGCCACAGTTGCAGCCAAAACGCTCGCCGGTCGGAGCGTTTTGGAACCCACCAGTGTGGCGCGATCATGAGTGATTGGTACTGCAGAGAAACCGTTTCCCAGTGTATAGTGTCGCTAGGGAGTTTAATCTGACTCTGTAGACTCCATAGTTACATAGTACTATAGACTCCATAGTTCCATAGACTCCATAGTTCCACAGTACCGTACAATAGAATTTCCTAGATCGGAATTTGCCTTTCCAGGGGGACTACCCATAACGTAAATGGTGGGCTGTTTCCGTGGCACTGGATCCGCTCCTGTCTCTCCCTCAGGCTCAGGCCTCGTTCTAATAACGATCAGCAATGCACTCACCACAATACTTCTGAATCAGGACTTTGTACTACTCTGTCGTATTATCTAAGCCCAGTTCCTGTATGTCCCAACTAGGTTGTAGTTATTGAGCCGTTTTGTGTCTGGGACAGTGTGCCAAATCGTATGGCGGATCTACCGATTTGGTGAACCGTTTATTGTTCTCGCTGGTTTTGACGTTTACGTCTCGCAGTATCTATGCTTGTGGAGGAGCAGTGTCTAGGGATTACTACCAAAGGAGTACGGTGTAAGTTACGGGGAAGTGGGGGATACTGTCGGTACCATGAGAACCAGGCCCAGTTGAGCCATATTAAAGTGATCGGTCCAAATCCAAAAAGTGCCGATAGTGTAAACAAACGAGGCTCCGATACCAATCCAACCAAGAAAACGATTGGCTCCAAAAGCCCGTCGAAAAAGGACCCAATTCCATTAAAGGCTACTCCAGCGGTTAATAATGTTTCCGGAACGAACTCAAAACCGGTATATCCAATTGGATCAAACAAATTGCAGTCACCAAAGACCTCGTCTCCAAAGACCTCGTCTCCAATCAGTCCGTCTGTACCAAGTCTTTTGAACCAGAAACCGGGGTATATCTACATGTACACGTTTGCAAAGCTCTACGACGGAGATAAACTGTGGTTAAAGGTCAAAAACCTTCCAGGAACCTCCAAACATGACCAATGGCTTACTTTCAATGCAAAGAAATCAGAGTATATCTTGATCAAAATTGGAATGACCACCCAAACAGTCGAAAAAAGACTCAAACAATGGAAGGAAAAGTGTCAGCATGATATTGTGGATCTACTGCCAGTATCTGTTCCACTTCCAGCCCATTCCATAATAGATAAACTAGCCACCAAGCTTTCGAAATTATCCATTAAATCAAAGTCCTCAGCATTATATCATACATTTAAACCAGAAGAAAAAGGATTCTACTGCCTGAAAAATCTAGCACTCATAGAATCAGAAATACACCGTAAACTACGGAGTATATACGGGTATGGAGACGTTCTTTGTCAGGGATGTACGATAAAACAAACGTCCCCAAGCTACAAAATGCATATTGAATGGTTTTTAATACCAAAGGCTCATATACAACGGATTTATCAAACTATAGATACAATTTGTTTTCAGTACAGATAACTTTTATTAATACAATCACAACAATAAAACGTCAACAAAAAAGATTTAACGTTACAATATTTATGTTTCACACTTCAACCTGTTCAAGTGTTCATATAAGTAGAAGGATCAACACCTTCTTCAGGGAATTCAGTAACCTTAACATCGAATCTGGATTGAATCTTTTCCAAGACTTCTTCATCTTCCTTGGTGGAAACAAGAGAAATGGCCAAACCCTTGGTACCGAATCTACCAGCTCTACCAACTCTGTGCAAGTATTGATCGGCTTCATTTGGCAAATCGTAGTTAATAGCCAAGTTGATTCTTTCAATATCAATACCTCTACCAAAGACATCGGTGGAAACACAGATACGCTTGTTGAATTCCTTGAAAGACTTGTATCTTTCAATTCTTTCTTCTTGTGGCAATCCAGAGTGAACAGCAATGGATGGGAAGTTACAAGCACACAACAACTTGTTCAATTCGTTGGCTCTTTGGGTAGACTTGACAAAGATGATAACTTGGTTGAATTCCAAAGAATCCAACAAGTCAGACAACTTTCTGTTCTTTTCCTTTTCATCCAACTTGAAGTAGTATTGTTGCAAACCGTGCAAAGTCAACTTGGCTTCATCATCAACATAGATTTCCAATGGGTTTTGCATGAATTTCTTACAAACTGGACGGATTTCTTGGGACAAAGTGGCAGAAAACATCATGACTTGCTTTTGGTGAGGAGTGTTTCTGAAGATATCTTGGACATCTCTTCTCATGTCAATGGATTCCAAGACCTTGTCACATTCATCGATGACGAAGGACTTGACGTTGGCCAAACGGATGGCCTTTTCCTTGACCAAAGCGTGCAATCTACCTGGGGTGGCGACCACAATGTGAGGACAAGTTTCCTTGTTCTTCAACTTTTCAATGTCCTTCTTGATTGGAGTTCCACCGTAGAAGACTTCGGTCTTGACATCAGGCATGTACTTGGAGAATCTGGCGTATTCGTTTCTAATTTGGTAGGCCAATTCTCTGGTGTGACAGATGACCAAGGTGGAAATTTCACCAGCAACAGGGTCCAATTGTTGCAAGGTGGACAAGACGAAAACGGCAGTCTTACCTAAACCAGACTTGGCTTGACACAAAACGTCAGTACCCAAAATGGATTGGGGGATACAGACTTGTTGAACTATATGTTAGTGATGAGTTAAGATATGATAGGGCATAACGCGACTGGGGATTGGGCCGATGCCAACAGCAATAGCAACATTTATCACAGAATACAACCCATAGAGTGAAGTATCTGCAAGCACAAAAGCCACTCTAACCATTTCCATGATGATTTGGCTCGTAAATCCATGCTGGAACGCATGGGTAAACAAGGATAATGTTGATTGTATTGCACGGGCACCAGTCCGCCCTGGGACGCAGAAACGCGTCTAAGTGACGAGATACGAACCTTCAGAAGGATGTTCGAAACCACAGTCTCCGATGGCTCTCAATAATTCCGGTTTCAACAAAAAGTCTCTGAAACCAGTGGCGTGAATACCAACATAGGAGCCTTTCTTGTCTGCTTCCTTGTCGTTTTCCGCATCGCCAGCACCGGTTGCTGGAGTGGTGGTTGGAACGGCGATTTCTTCGGAGTCGGAGTAGTCCAATAATTCTTCTTGACCTTCGTGGGACATAGTGAGATGGATGGTGGTGGTGGTTGGGGTTGTTGGTTGTTGGTTGGTTAGGTTTTTTCAGCGCTACGTGGAGTGGACATGTTTTTGATTTTGGGACACGACCTTTTTTCAGCCAGCAACCGCACGACTTGGCAGCATAGTAGTTGAGACTCCAAGAAGAAAGGACCCAATCTACCACCGCCATGATGTTAAGAAATTGTTTGGGTTTCAGTCGTCGGCGAGTTGCGTTTGCCGCGGTTCCACGTGTTCCGTTCATCAGACAATTTTCGGCTTCTCGTGCCACCCGTTTTTTTGGTGGCAAGCCAAATCCAGATGTCTCTCCAGAAGAACAAGAAAACACCATCAATAAGTTTGGAGAAACCTTAAAAAGCAACCCGGAACTTGCCCTGCTCCTCGATGGATTCCAGTCTCTTTTGGCGGAAAAGGGTATTTCCACCGGAGGAAAACCACCTTCCCTCACGCAAATGATGAAGATTCTCTCAGATAAAGATATCAGAGAACACTTGGGCAAATTGAAGGAGGTATTGGACAAAGCAGATATCAAGATCAATCAGCAGGACTTGTCTGCCTTGACAGATATATACCTTTCACAAAAGAAACAATAGATAGCATATAGACATAGATGAAGCATATTCAGAATGAGTGTAGCATATAGACATAGATGAAGCTTATTGAGCAGGAATGTAGCAAAAGCAACAAGAATTGGAAATTATCCAATAACTACGAGGATTGACGAGCTTATATATTACAGAGTGGTGGCATCTACTTTTTTTTGGCGAAAGAAGCAGAGATGTTGGCTGCTTCTTCCACACCACGAGCAATGCCTCCACGAACACCAGCATCTTCCATTTTCAAAAGACCTCCGATCGTAGTACCTCCTGGAGTACAAACCTTACTTTTGAGCAAGGCTGGGTGGTCGCCGGTTTCAAGAACCATTCTGGCAGTACCTTCCATGACTTTGGCAGCCGCGATCTTGGCCACTTCAAATGGAAGTCCCATACGAACACCACCATCAATTAAGGACTCCATCATTAACAAACAGAACGCTGGACCGGATCCAACAAGTGCAGTAGCAGCATCCATGTTTTTTTCCGGGATTTTAAGAGCAACACCAACGGTATCCACAAGTTTCATCACCAATTCATCGTACTTTTCTTCAGCTTCCTTGGAAAAAGAAACAGCAGCAGTTCCACACCCAAACTTGGCTGGAGTATTGGTCATGACCTTGGCCACATATGGAGAGAAAATCGATAACTCCTCGATGGTAGTCCCAGCCAATAATGAGATCACCAATTGGGAACCAGTCAATGAGTCTTTCACTTGTTCATAGACACTTTGGTACATGTATGGCTTACATCCCAAAATAATGATATCGGCCTTGGCAGCAGCCTGGATATTGTTGGCACCATACGACACTTCGACTCTGGAATCTTCAAAGGACGATTTCAACAGAATGGCGGACTTTTCAGAGTTGACACAGGCAATGATCTTGGCTGGAGCAGGATCGACTTTGGACTTGAGAATGGCAGAGGCCACGGCTGTACCCATGACCCCACAGCCCAAAACAGTAATAGTATAGTCCTTCATAGTGGAAATGGTTTCTAGGAGGATCTTTGGTACTTACTATATAGATTACGGAGCTTGTTCTCCTCGCACACTCCTTCCGCCTGGAGCGAGGAGGGGGACTATCTTAGCCCATTCTCTGCAGAGTGCGCACAGACTGCCGGTTTCGGCAGTCGAGCTCGAAACGAAGTATAACATGCACACAAAGATGTGTTCCCGGCCACGCGCTCCGTAACCATAGGCCACTAATGAATTTTGGATTTCCTACGGGGGTATCGCCTGTTAATTAGATCGACTTCTTCAACAGTTGCTTCTTTGAAAATTTGCAGGAGTTATTCTCCCCCACCAATACGCCTAGTCGCCCCGGCACGTGCCCCACTTTTTTCCCTGGCCGTCCCATTTTGTCGGAGCTTTCCGTATTTGCTATACTGTGCTGGAACTTTTTTGTCTGCTGGAGATTGAGAAACTTATTACTCTGAGGGCAATTGTGCATTTCTCCTAATTTTTGTTAGTTGAAAAGTGTTTTGATCCAGCCCATCGGGTTCTATAGAACTCCACGAGTCGACCAGTGCTAATTTTGTTAATTTTTGTTAGCTGGAACCAAGCTGAAAATCGGTTTATATCCCGTTGTCGGAGATTTCAACATGTACGACAAACTGCTTCTTCAGCCATGTCCTGAACTTCGGCCTTCGATGGACCAATTCGAAGATCCCATTGGTTACTTATCACTGCCAGAAGTTTCCATTTTGGGTGCAGAATTCGGAATAGTCAAGGTCATCCCTCCGCAAGGCTGGAGACCTCCTTTTCTGATCACAGAATCATTCAAATTCCATACCCGTCAACAGAAATTAAGCGATTTGGGCTTGACTACAAGATCCAGAAAGTGCTTTAAGGATAACGTTAATCGATTCATGAAAATGCGTAAAAAGAAGCAATTAAAATCCAGTTTCTCCGTTAGAAATGTCGGAAGAGAAAGAGTAAATGTACATTATTACGATTTATATGTGGAGGTGGATAAATTGGGTGGTCCACATACTATGAACGATTCCAAATGGGAATCCATAAATCAAAAGTTTGGAATCCAAGATGTAAAATCAATCACCATAAGGGACGAATATGAAGATAATATAAAGGGCTATGCTCTCTATTTATCCCATAATAACCAAAATTATGACTTCCCAGAATCTGAATCAGATGACGAACATGATAGTTGCTTAGTATGTGGAAGACATGATCATCCCTCACAAACTTTACTTTGTGACAATTGTGATAATCCATACCATATGTCATGTCTTTCTAATCCATTATCTGCAATTCCTTCGGGAACATGGTATTGTGATAAGTGTTTGATTGGTACAGGTGAGTATGGTTTTGAAGAACATCCAGAAATCAAATACAGTTTACCTCAATTCTATCAAATGTGTCAAGAATTCGAAAGGACATTTATCCAGGAATACAATAACGGACAACTTCTTACAGTTGACACAATTGAGCAGAAGTTTTGGGAATTTGTTGATATTCAGAAATCGGATCTAGAAGTGAAATATGGTGCAGATATTCATAATCTAAGACCTGGTGAAATCAGTGGATTTCCTATGTCTAATACCCCTGGAATCCCACTCGATGATCCAATAATTCAGGATTACATCAACCATCCGTTTAATTTGACTAAATTACCATTTGCAAAGGGCTCATTGCTCAATTATATTAATACTTCTATTTCGGGTATGACGGTACCTTGGATATATATTGGTACTCTTCTTTCTACATTCTGCTGGCATGTGGAGGATCATTATACCCTTTCTGCCAATTATTGTCATTTTGGAGCAACTAAGAAATGGTATGGAATACCTTCTTCTCAAGCCATTCAATTTGAGAAGTTGATGAAGGAAAGTGCCCCTGATCTTTTTCAAAAACAGCCAGATTTGTTGCATCAGTTGGTGACCTTATTATCGCCTATGACTCTTGTAAAGAATGGTATAAAATGTGTGTATGCCGATCAAAATCCTAACGAATTTGTGATCACATTTCCCAGAGTGTACCATTCTGGATTCAATTGTGGATTTAATTTCAATGAAGCTGTTAATTTCACTATGGATGAATGGCTCGAACACGGGGCTCAATCAATTCATGATTATAAATTAATTAAAAAGGAAAATGTATTCAATTATTATCAATTGATTGAAAATATAATGAGAGAATATAATAAGAAGATCGTCAATAGTGAAAAGGTTTCTGAATCCGAAATCAATTTGGTTAAGAGATGCTTGGTCACTTTTGAAAAATTTGTCCACACTCAAAAGGAAAAACTTGATGGCTTGGATAAGTCGAGATATACGGTCGAAAATAAACCAAAGAGGTTTAAGCCACGGATTTTTGCTGCAGAGCAAAATGGATATTTCGCAAAGGAGAATAAGGAGGAAGAGGAGGAAGATTTGTGTGAAACATGTAAGACACACATCTCGTACCAATATTGTATTATTAATAACAAGTCCCATGATTTTGGCATCAAGGTCGAAATCAAACAAGAACCGTTATCCCCCAAACCCGAAGCTAGTGATGTTGTTTCTTCTACTGTGGTAAGTACTCGGATTCCAATCCATCAGCTTCTCACTCCTGAATCCTCACCATATGACAGTCAAAACCTGTTAAATGCTTTGGATCTTCATAAATTGGCACTGTCCGAAGCCTCTCAGCAGCTTCACAAGTTATCTGAACAGCAGAAGGTGTGTAGAGAAGCAGAATTCAAAGAACTCATCAACAATGCCAAACGAGCAGCAGCCGAAAGTGAAAATAGTAACAAGCGTCGCAAGTCCAAGAGATTGCAGCAATTGGAAGAAAAACCACTCAAGGAATTGGATGTTCCGCATGGAAGCAAGATGTCTGCGGTGCAAATTAAGGCATCCATCCGTCAATTGAATCAGAAGGATAAAATCAGATTGTGCTTGGAATGTTTGACTAAACATTACGGGAAAAACGGTAGAGTCCCAGAAGGCTCGGTTTTGTTGTACGAGGTTTCTCCTTCGGAAATGGAGGAATTTATTGGGGAAACAAGTAAGAATTTATGTGTATAGTAATGAATGATGAATAGATAATGTACCAGAGCGAAGATACCAAAATATCAAAATACCAAAGTAGACATAAACCCAAAATTTACAAAAAATACCAAAGTAGACATAAACCCACAATTTAAAGCCAGTCTTTTACTTTATATCTGTATATTTACATAGAGAGAGTGGAGTCAGTATTTCTCTATACTACAAAATACATCGTTCTCCCAAAAGAAATTCATTATTCTGTCTCCCTCCAAAATGTATCTTGTAGCAAACGAATTCCTGGTTTGCAAATTGACCACCCATTTAGTCGTGCAGAAAACTATGAATAAAATAAAAGAAAAGTTCATCAATTTCCAACATCCACTCTCACTCTATGTTTAGTTCATAGTAAATACACAGATTTAAAAAAAATTATAAAATCTATAATCCTGATCATTTTTATAATCTTAATCATTTTATCATCTTGAATATTACCAACATAGTTAATATTATACCTTATCTTTATAATCTTGATCATTTTATCATCTTTAATATTACCAATATTGTCAATATCATAACTATTATATAATAATATATAATAAACGGTTTTGCCTAACCCGACTTTCTCGGTAATCTGCATCTAAACTGCTGATGCGAAATGCTGGATCCGGTCCTTCCCATAAAGCACCAATTTGCATGTTAAAGGACTCATATCCAGGACAACCAGGCAAAATAAGCAAAATAAGCAAAATAAGCAAAATAATTGGCGGTGTACGGGAAAACAGAATTTAGCAATTCCGAGGATAAAATATGACGATACTCAACGCAATTAAGTATGGGCTAACTAGAGTCATTACGCAGTATATAGAAATAGTAGACAAGATAGATAATTGGATAATTGGATAATTGTCCATTTGACCAATTGGCCAATTGAGCAACTTTGGTCCCAAATAATCCTACATCAATAACCACCAATCATCACATGTTCCAACCTCTAATCTCGTCACCTTCTGCCACGAACGTCTCCCCAGACTTAAAAAGAACTCTCCAAGTGGTTCGCGCGCTCACGTGCCCCGGGGTAGGGTAACCCCGTACCAGCCAATAAAATTCTATAGTTCGCACAACTACCGGACTGGACCTAAATTGAACGTCGCGTTTTCATTGGCTGGCCGTTCTCAGTACTACACCTAGTGGCCAACGAAAATATAATATAGCGTCCTCCGCCAATTTTTTCAAACTTTTCTTCTTCAAAGAGTGTTTGACCAAAGTTGTTAACGATGGTTCTCCCTAGATTGTTTAGCAATGCTTCACGCAGTGCCTTCACTGCTGCAAAGCGTAACTTTATGTTCAACAGGGGTTTAGCTTCTGCTGCTCCTGCCGCCGGTAAGGTTAGGTAAGTAACTTGTGGATTGTCATATGGACCCAAATTGAACTGGAATTGAACTGGAATTGAACTGGAATTGAACTGGAATTGAACCTTCAACAGCTCCTTACACCATTGCAATCATTGCAGGCAATTGATCTGGCATTGGGTGTTCTTTGGGCAGGTGTTGGTGGTTGGATGAAAATGGCCGGACCACCGCCAGGATCCAATCAACATTCCCACCATCATCCAATGAACTACTCTGTGTTGGTCTACATCATGATTCCAGTGTGTACAGTTGATTTGGAGATTGATTCGTGCCGGCGGATGTCGAAATCGTCGGGCAATCTGTCCAATCAAATTTTTCATTTTTCGGAACCCTCAATTCTTATTGATCGCGAATACTAACATTAATAGAGCCGTTATTGGTGCCGTTGTCGATGTCCAATTCGAAGAAGGTAACGTTCCATCCATTTTGAACGCTTTGACCTTGAAGAACGGTGATCAAGACTTGGTTTTGGAAGTCGCCCAACATTTGGGTGAAAACACCGTCAGAGCTATTGCTATGGACGGTACCGAAGGTTTGGTTAGAGGTACCTCTGTCACTGACACTGGTTCTCCAATTTCCGTTCCAGTCGGTCGTGGTACCTTGGGTCGTATTATCAACGTTGTTGGTGAACCAATCGACGAAAGAGGTCCAATTGAGTCCAAGCAAAGAAACCCAATTCACGCTGACCCACCATCCTTTGTTGAACAATCTACTTCTGCCGAAGTTTTGGAAACCGGTATCAAGGTTGTCGACTTGTTGGCCCCATACGCCAGAGGTGGTAAGATTGGTTTGTTCGGTGGTGCCGGTGTCGGTAAGACCGTCTTTATCCAAGAATTGATTAACAACATCGCCAAGGCTCACGGTGGTTTCTCCGTTTTCACCGGTGTTGGTGAAAGAACCAGAGAAGGTAACGATTTGTACCGTGAAATGAAGGAAACTGGTGTCATCAACTTGGAAGGTGACTCCAAGGTCGCCTTGGTTTTCGGTCAAATGAACGAACCACCTGGTGCCAGAGCTAGAGTTGCTTTGACTGGTTTGACCATCGCTGAATACTTCAGAGATGAAGAAGGTCAAGATGTCTTGTTGTTCGTTGACAACATTTTCAGATTCACCCAAGCCGGTTCCGAAGTGTCTGCCTTGTTAGGTCGTATTCCATCTGCCGTCGGTTACCAACCAACCTTGGCCACCGATATGGGTCTTTTGCAAGAAAGAATTACCACCACCAAGAAGGGTTCCGTTACTTCCGTCCAAGCTGTCTATGTGCCAGCCGATGATTTGACCGATCCAGCTCCAGCCACCACCTTTGCCCATTTGGATGCCACCACTGTGTTGTCCAGAGGTATCTCTGAATTGGGTATCTACCCAGCCGTCGATCCATTGGATTCTAAGTCCAGATTGTTGGATGTTGCCGTTGTTGGTAAGGAACATTACGAAGTTGCCACTAATGTCCAAGAAACCTTGCAAGCCTACAAGTCCTTGCAAGATATCATTGCCATTTTGGGTATGGATGAATTGTCCGAAGCCGACAAGTTGACTGTCGAAAGAGCCCGTAAGATCCAAAGATTCTTGTCTCAACCATTCGCTGTCGCCGAAGTTTTCACTGGTATCAAGGGTAAGTTGGTCAGATTGGACGAAACCGTCAAGTCTTTCAAGGCTGTCCTCGATGGTAAGTACGATCACCTCCCAGAAAACGCTTTCTACATGGTTGGTGGTATCGAAGATGTTGTCGCCAAGGCTGAAAAGTTGGCTGCTGAAGCTAAGTAAGTAAGTAGTTAGTACTGACTAAATAGTGCAGAGTCATAAAAACGTTAGAATGTTCAATTGTAAGTGCAAGATGGCCATAAATATTAGTGGTTAGCGAAAGCTAACCAATGATTTTTTCAAAATGTGAAAAGTTTCACACGCTTCAATAAAGCCATAATATATAAAAATAATAGTATAAATACCTTAGCTTAAAATGAACGTATTGTTCATTTTTAAAGGCCCCTTCCTCTCCATAACTCATATTTACGTATCTGTTGAAATTTCACTTCCTTAGCACGTTATATTTGTTTGCTTTCTTCTCTTGCCGTCGCATTTTTGATCGCGTGGCGATTCCTACAAAAGCGACGATGTTTTCTTTACAAGAAGTAAGTAAAATGATGACTTCCATGGCCAATTACTAACAGCAGACCTTCTCATTTCTTGATAATCCAGCTATCAACTGGAAAAATGTCATTTTAGGCTTCACCATTGGACAGTTTGTCTTTGAACACTATCTCCAATACCGTCAGTACCAAGTGTTGAAGAGAACTTCTCCACCAGCTTCTTTGAAAGCCGAAGTTTCTCAGGAAACCTTTGACAAGTCCCAGGACTACTCTCGTGCCAAATCCAAGTTCTCTTTTGTTTCTTCTGTCTTCAGTTTGTTCCAAAATGTTGCAATTGTGAAATATGACGTGTTGCCAAAAGTCTGGTTAATTGCCGGAACTTTGATGAACAAAGCCGCTCCTGTGTTGCCTGCCTTCATGGGAGGTGTAATTACCCAATCCTTGTTCTTTATTGGTATTGAACAAATCGCTTCTACTGTGCTTTCTTTGCCATTCGGTTACTACTCCAACTTTGTTTTGGAAGAAAAGTACGGTTTTAACAAATTAACTGTTGGTTTGTGGATCACTGATATGCTCAAGGGCCTTGGTTTGGGCTTTTTGTTGGGATTCCCTGTGTTTGCTACCATGTTGAAGATCTTTGATTACACTGGTGATAAGTTCATTGCGTATATCATGATTCTTATGATTGTTGTGCAATTGACGTTTATGACCATCTATCCGATTTTGATTCAACCATTGTTCAACAAGTTCACTCCTTTGGAAGATGGAGAATTAAAGACTGCCATTGAAAAGCTCGCTGCCACCGAAAAGTTCCCATTGACCAAGTTGTACGTTATTGATGGTTCCAAGAGATCTTCTCATTCCAATGCTTATTTCACTGGTTTGCCATGGAGCAAGCAAATCGTGTTGTTTGACACGTTGATTGAACACTCCACTATTGAAGAAACCGTGGCTGTTCTTGCTCATGAACTCGGTCACTGGAAATTGTCTCACTTGCCTAAGATGTTGGTTGTTAGTCAGATCCAAATCTTTGCTACTTTCTCCTTGTTTTCAGCATTTATCCACAACAAGTCTCTTTACTCCGCATTTGGTTTCAACAGTGTCCAACCAACCTATATTGGTTTCTTGTTGTACAATGACATTTCCACTCCAATTAACCTTATTGTGCAATTTGTCTTCAACCTTTTGACCAGAAAGCATGAATTCGAAGCTGATGAATTCGCTAAGGAACGTGGTTATGCTGAGCCATTGGCCAGAGGTTTGATCAAATTGTTGAGTGAAAACTTGTCCTCCATGGATGCCGATAGTTTGTACTCTGCCTATCATCACTCTCACCCAGTCTTGCCAGAAAGATTGGCTGCTATTGGTTACGTCTCCAAGGAAAAGGTTGCTGATATCAAGCCTTTCAAGAATGATTGATCCTTGTTAGAATATGTAAACTACTATATATACATAAAAGAAAAGATTCGCTAAATAAATGATTCCAATATGATGATATTGTTAATGTAATGAAAAGAGTTTGCTAAATAAACGATTCCAATATGATGAATTGATATCTAATAAAAAGATTCGCTAAATAAATGATTCTACTATGATGACACTGATACTTGATAAAAAGAGTTTGCTAAATAAATGATTTTTTATGATCACATTCCCATATATATTTCTAATTATATACATCAGGAACTTTGCATTACACGTTCCGTTTCTATTTATTTGCTTATATGTGCGAATTCTGTACCGTTCGTATGCATTCTATATGTGTGACTTTCTGTACTTTGAGTTCAACTCATCATACGCTTGTCTCATTTGAACATACCCCAAATGTATTTTTCCTATCAAGTGATCTGCCAATCTCCGATCACTATCCAATCTCGACAAGTATGCTCCACATCCCTCACAAACCTGTAACTTCTGTTGAGATACCTGCCCCACATTTTCTGCGATGTTTCTTGCGGTTTCTGCCAAAGTCTCTCTTTTCTCACATAGCTCCTTCAATGTGACTGTTTCGTATGTAGCCTTTAAGGTCTGGTTTTCCTGTATGAGATAATTGATCTCTTGGGTCATCAATCCGATTCTCGTATCCAAATCATCGAGTTCTTTGGTGACGGCCGCTATTTTTTCCTGTTCTTCTGGGGTTTTCTCCAATCTCTTTTGCGCAAACTCGATCGTACGATCCAATTCATTGATGTACTTCTTCAAATTAAGAAAATGTGAATACTCTATATCTGGAAACTTTTCACCCTTTTTCGTTCGATATTCGTATTCCATCTTGTGCTTTTCCAAATGCAATAACGGACACTTGCCTAGATCTTGCTTAGTACCTGCTAAAAGATCGTGGGGACACGTACCAACTAGAAAGCTTCGGCACACTCTGTGATTGGTCATCTCCACTTCTCTTCGGCGCTGGGAAGGTGAAATGAGTGCTTCTTTTCCCATAAGCTGCTCCAAGAGCTTTCGCTGTTCCTCGGCCATCGCAAGGGTGTATTTATCAATTCTTAATTGGAGAAAATGGGTGCAACTGGGTGCAATTGTAACGCTGATGACTAGGCAAATCCCGTTGGTCAGGGTCACGTGAGATTATAAGTGCGGGCTTTGAAAGTGTTTTGTTCAAAGCCCATGAAATGATAAGGTCATTAAAATTTGAAAAAAAAAATACTTTTTTTGCTGATTCGAAAACGTTTACGAACTCCAGGCATTCCAAAAGTGTTTAACCTAGTTAAATTTCAACTTTCTATCTTTGTAATTTTACTTTCCTAATTCACTTTTCTGTGAATTTTTCAGGTTTGCTGGAATTATGAACAAATGAAATTCCTATCGTTTCATTCAAATTGTACAAATTATACAGTAAACTATAGAAAGAACAAGCATGGAACTCGTGCTGTAGCCGAATGTACTAATCCATATGTTCCCGGCAACTTTACGAACGTATTCACGTCTCCGCCTTTTATGTCCAATCACCCCACTATTGCTTATCTCTCCAAATGGAGTAAAAGCCGCCTGAGGCGGTCCGATGGTCCGCCGATATTTCACTCATTCCATATTTTATTAGACTTTTGAATAACCACATCGCCTCAAATATAAAAAGAACCATCTCCCATCTCCCATAGATCATACTCCCGTCTTTTGCCAAACATTCTACTACGATCCAGGGTCTGAAATTTCCATCTTCTCTCGATCCGATCCCCGCCATCTCATCTAGCCGCACGCATTATAGATATACGACATTGTTAGAAACACAGATAGACCACGCCAGATCCCATATAATCACACAAAACTCCACCGAATCCTAGAAACAGATCCCTACATGGCACTCATGGTCCGTTATCAGTTCATGGGACGCAAGAAAGTCCCCAAAACCAGCCCCAAATCAGGGCCCATCGAATACTCGGTGAGCCACATCTGTGGGCTTCCCCACGAAATCCTACTTCAGATCTTTGATTACGTTGATGAAAAAGACTTGCTTAGATTGGCAACTACATGCGTCCGGTTCCGTGTCATCATCAACAAACTTTACTTGTATCGCCAGATCTCGTTGACCGTTGATTCCATGGCCAAGTTTGCTCAGTATAACTTGAGATCCACTTCCAAGAGTCCGTTGTCCAAGAAATTCAAGGTATCCAACCAGCTGTCCAATATCAACTACGTCACCGGCGTGTCCCTTGTGAATCCTCCGATCCAGGATAATGTCAATAGAAACATAAATATCGCAGGGTCCTACGGTGTGACCAGTGACTTGAAACGAGGAAGCCAATATAATTACCAAGAGTATATGAACTCGCTTCGAATATTGCTTCAGGATGCATCTGAGATAAAGAAAATCAGTATCAGCGAGATATCGCCCTATTTTGAGTTCAGTAAAGATGTGGTGCCGTTACCTCTCCAGAAAACGTTCTGGAAAAAAGCACACTCTTCAAGGACTTTGCAACTTCTCGAATTAAAACCACAATCAGGATGGTCTATAACGTTCAAGTGGTCACAAATGTCGTTGTTTTTGTCATATTTTAATCAAATCGAAGAGTTGAAACTACACAGCTTCCTTATAGATAATGCGAAACTAGCCGTTATTGATTCCGGTGTTTCTGTACACAAATTGACTCTCAATGCATGTCCATATGCTGATTCGTTTCGAAAATTGAATCAGCAAAAGAGACCGTCACCCTTGTTTGCTCAAACTCATACATTACAATTGTTGAATATTGCGCATGGAACCGATCTTTCCATGATAGACTTCATTAAACAAAACGGAAAATTAAATACTTTGATATTGGACATTGGCTCCCCATTGTTTTACCAGATGTCCAATGGAAAGCTGGAGTTCCAATTTGGAAAATTCAACCCATTTTTCGAATTATTGTGTTCTCGTTCAGGTGGCTACTCAAGTATAAAACACCTTAAATTAGTCAATTTTAATTTATTTGAGTACAGTCCAAGTAAAGACGCTACTGACGTTGATTCCTGGGTTGGGCCTTTGGATGATTCATTCGAACTTTTCTTATCTCATTTGAGTTCAGTTGATCAATTGACTATTGTACTTGCCTCACAACCATTCATTGAATCCAATAGTGATTTTTTTAACGATGTATCATCTGTACAGCCCAAGACATGGACCAAATTATTGGAGCCTTTGATCACTACGAATGAATCATGTCAAGTATTTATTAAAGATTTTAATGATAGAACTTTGTTCAGGTACTCGCCTGAAAATTTATAGATTCCCCAAAAAACCAGCTATTAGAGCTGCAATAATAGCAAAGCTGATCGACCAAGAAGATGCGGCTGCTGGTTAGTATTATTAATAAATGAATAGCATGTTCAAACGTACCAATTAGTGACCAAATATTTTCAGGAACTTATTGTATACGTCTTGAAAATATAGGGACACTTTTGAGAATAATCCTGGGTTTGGACCTTCTTCTCCATCCAGATCATCTGAATCGGAATAATCCGATGAGTCTGAATCAGAGTCATACGTACCGTTATGATATCCCGGAATACGGGGTTTTCTTAATTCAATACCTGACATCACATCAATGATAGGAACAACTTGTTGGGATATTGGATAAATGGAGCCATCAATACTCAAGACTTTGTAGGGAGAACTTAATTGGTCTGAGGTGAGAGCTACATATTTTCCCTTATCTACAACAATTCCGTTATTAAGCAACTCATTGGACACTGATTCTGGGATACCTTTGGAAATATCCAAGTTTTCATAAGAAATGTCACATTCTTGTAAAGCAAACTTGTGGGTTTTCAACCTTTGTTGAATTTCTTTAGCATTTTTGCGCATTGAGTTTGCAATGTGTGAATAATCGATTTCCGTCAAATCGTCGTATTGAGTCTTTAGTTGGATGAAGTCTTCGGAGATTTTGATATTTCCGTTTGGTTCGATACGAACAAGGCCATAATTATTTGGTTCTTGCGAATATTCATATACTAAACCTCCACTGAAAACGTCAGTCATATCGGTAGAGTAAATGGCTCTAATTTCCTCAAAGATTCTTGGAGTTATCTCATTACATCCGAATCTTGATGTTAGTATGGTTACAGTGCTGGTCCAAAAATACTTACTCTGAAAAGAAGACTGGCCTAGGATATTGCGAATAATCATCCACCAAAATATTGTATCCACTTGTATAGAACGTTTGTTCTCCACACCATTGATACGTATTGACACCATAGAAATCCACCGTATCCGCTGGGGTCTCATGAATACAAGCAAGGTAATTTGCCAAAGGCATTCTATACCGCAAGTCATCTGCTGCCGAATAACCCACGGGGATGGGCCGGGGAGAGTGCTTCTCAATATACATCTTGATATCACGAATCACGGCCTTAACGTAAGTTACTGCCTTGGTGGCAGAGCTTTCATCATTGATGATTTCGTTTCCAGCGAAAAACCCAAGGGTATTGTTGTAATATGAAAACTGTTCCACGACTTTGAACACATGCTCCATGTATAGCTGATTATACGAAGTCCAAGGTTCGTAGCGGTTAAGATGCTGGTTTGGCAAGGGAGAATTGACATCCAAAACTAGATAGATTCCAGCGGAAGCAAGAAGTGACATACACACATCATGGTTCAAGTCTGGGTTAATAGAATATATACGAATAGTCTTGAGTTAGTAAAATATGAAATTTGTTGGTTGTTTTCAGACTTACATTAATTCCCAATTGTTGAAACATAATGATATCTCTGGCACAGGAGGCAGGATCAGATAATGGGTCCTTGTGACTGGATACACCAGAAGAACCTCCCGGCTGGTAATCCACACCCTTGATGTAGAACTAATCGTTAGTATTGAGCATTACGAGCCGGATGCAAATTTACATACTGGTTCTTTTGTAACCGTATCCACAAAGTAATGGCCGTGAATGGTGATGGGATGAACGAAAGCATATGCCAAATTGACAAGGCTTAACAAGATCAACCACTTCATGGTAGGAGTGAATGGGTACAAATAAATAGTTGCAAAAATTGTTGCAACCGCGCCATTAAGTACAGTAGAGTGAGTATGCAACTTAGACAGGCAATATATGTTTAGAGAGTGGGTGATATAGTCGGGGTTTAAATAAGATGATTGGCTATCTATCAGTTTATGTTATTGGTTTATGTAATTGGTTTATGTAATTGGTTTATGTGAGTGGTTTATTAATGAAATGTAGCGATACTGAACGTCTACATAAGTCAGTAAACTGAAAGAGCTGGGAATATTAGGCAAGAAAGTGCACGTCCTTTCAGTTAAATCATATAGATCTCTAATAAGTTAGCACAATTAACTGTACTCTTTCACTTTGAACCTCCAATACTTTATTCGTATCCCTAATACTTAATAATTCTAATAATTCATATGCCATACACAGAAATTTACTCACCCACATAGATCGACAAAGAGTACGATTTTCTCAATATTCAATCCATTCCGTTCCTTCCTTCTTATACTCACCATTTCTACACCCACAGTATCTATAGTAACCAAATTGGTGTTACAGATAGTCATTAAAATCATTGATTTCCTGTATCTACACCTCAATAGTACAACATTCATAAAGGGCCGAAATCAAAAATATACAAGAACTAAAATAATAAACATCAATATACAGAATCAATCGTTCATGTTCGTATTCTTACATTCCCATGGCCCTTTATTTATTCATCATCTATTCTCATCTGCTTCCTCTTTTGGGATCGCATACACTCATTCGGTCTAATTATGCGTAATAGCTCGTACGAGCACCAACCACAGTTTTGATCTTGCTCAATTCCTTGACTTCTTCCTAAACTTCTACACAAAAAAGCTCATTGCTCTGTCTCTTCATATCGTTCTTGATTTTCTAAGCCTAAACATTAAAATCCACGTGCGTTTTAAGCCTCTCCCTTTATACTCTGATCTCTACGGTTAGTTCATCTGCTCACTCATTTAACTAAATGCGTGGCACCGCGCCTCTTATCACACCGCGCATTGTAGGATTTACAGCTTAGCCCCACTTGTATACAGATTTGCTGTGCCATTCTTGGCTTACAGTTTACACTTTCTACTACCGGGAATTTTAAATAATCACATATACCATCAATCCCAAGGACCATCAGCCCAAATGGTCAGCCATCATGCATACGAGTCATTAAACTCCTCCGGTCGCAATCTCCCTTCAAATCCCCCGGAGTACGAGGCTCTAGGGACATCCCCTGAAGACGAACAAGACGAACAACGCAACAATCATCCGAACACATCCCGTTCTGCCAATACCGGAAATCAAGATGACGATGTGTTTGACATAAACCACAATCCTCATAGAGTCCATTTCGAGCAGTTCGAAATCGAGGACGATTATCCAGATCATCCCCAAGATGGGTTTCTCAAAAGAGCATCATCCTTAACCAAAAAGTTTGCCACAAAGTTCAATCACAACATCATAAGTCCGATTAATCAGATGGTCGACCCCATATACGAAGCATACAAACACTTCAGCATGTTATACGAACAATCCATATTGAAGCTCGGCAATCCTTTGGTGGTGAAAAGACTCTTTTATGTATTTTTCGTCACTATCATAGTGTTTACCATCACCAAAATAGAGACCAATGATGTTGTAAACGGATCGAGTGGTGGAACTTTCGGATCGGGACGGTTTTATGATTTGGAAAAATTGGGTGTGTCCATAAGAGATTATATTGATCCGAAAATGATGAAAGAGAACTTAGAGTATTTCTCTTCAATGCCCCACATTACAGGCTCTAAAGGTGATTTGACCTTATCAAAATTTATTCACCAGTACATGGTGAATAACGGCATAAAAATGACAGATTTCAATGATCTTCAAAGTTTCATCAATTACCCCGTGTTCAATGAACATGATACATACCTCAAGTTATCGGATGGATCATTCGAAGCCGAATTATATGAAGATCACAATAAAAACATGGAGTTTCTATCATTCAATCCAAACTCTTTGAGTTCTAATGATGAAGTGGAAGGTAATTACGTTTACGGTAACTTTGGATCCCCAAACGATCTTCAAACATTGAGAGATAACGGTGTGGATCTTACAGATCGCATTTTGCTTGTGAAATATGGTGGTGATACTATCCCAGAACCAAACAAATTACAATTGGCACAGAGCCTTGGAGCAAAAGCTATTGTTTATATCACTTCAAAATACGACATTAATTCAGTGATCCACGAAGATGTCATTGAAAAAAATAATGTCGGATTGACAAGAATAAGTCCAGGTGATATATTGACTCCAGGCTGGTCTTCAGAAGAGGGATTTGTAACTAGACTTCCATGGATTAAATCCGATACCACGCCAAAATTGTTGTCACTTCCTATTTCTTGGAAAGATGGATCTCATTTAATTGCAACATTGAAAGGTGGTGTGAAGTTTGAAGATGGTTATTCTGGGACTGGAAACTCCAACTCCAAGATTAAAATGAAAGTAAATAATGATGAAAGACGGACACACCAATTATGGAATGTTGTGGGCTCAATCAAGGGAAGAGAGCAAGCTGAAAAGGGATTGATTATTGGTTCTGCTCGTGATTCCAATTGCTATGGTACCATGGGTTCTAACACTGGTACTGTTGTTTTGCTCGAGATGATCAAAGTTTTCACTTCGTTGCAACGTCAATATCAATGGTCCCCATCTAGATCTATTTATTTCGTGTCTTTTGATGCTACCGAATATAATTTGGCTGGTCTGGCGGAATGGATTGAAAATAGAAAAGAGCAATTGAAAAAGGAAGGGTTTACTTATATTGATTTAAGTGATGTTGTTGCTGGAGAAAAGCTTAGTATAAAATCGCATCCATTATTAAATCAAATCATCAAAGACTGTCTTAAGAAAGTGCAGGTCGAAGGTGGTACTGATTTGTATGATTTATATAAAAAATCAAACCAAAACAGTGATGACATTTCCAACAACATGATTGAGCTGAAAAATTATCTTCCTTTTATCAATTTAGTCAACATTCCATCTGCAGAAATCAAATTTACTGGGAGGAAATATCCAAGAAACTCATGTTTCGATAATTTCCAGACTTTTGAAAAATCTCTTGTTGATCCATTAATGGTTAAGCACTCACAGATTGTTGAATTATTATCATTAATAACGTTACATTTGTCAGATTCACCAATAATTCCATTCAATTTCGTCGATTTTTCGACAAAATTAAGTGTATTTGTGAAGGATTTGGAACGTTATAGTCATGATATTATTGAATCAAGTTCAGAAAAGCCAAATATGAATTTTGAGCCATTAAAAAAGGCTGTGGACCTGTTGAAAACTCCTGCTTCTGGATACCAAGATTGGGTAAAGGCATGGAAACAATTCATCGTGGAGTCTTCAGAAATCGAGCCATCATTATTGGCAATGAATAGATGGAAATGGCATGATAATATCTTAAGATTCAACGAAGGGTTCATTATCAAGGAAGTACAGCCTTCTAGGCCAGGATTTATGAACGTGTTGCTTGGTACACCGTTTGCGGCTCCTGCTAGTGCTGATGGACGTTATGAATGGAATTCATTCCCCACAATTAGAGACCATTTATTGAATAGGGATTTTGAAAAGGCACAGGCGGAGATTAATCAGTTGGGAAATATGATCACAATAGCTGCAAATCGTCTCATGGAGGTATAGTTTACTGGGTCTGAAATTATTAGCATTATAGTTGTCAATACAAAGGCAATTAGTATTTGTAGATGGGTGTTTAATTTGTTTTATGGTTGCATGAATAATTGTTCTAAGAAAAGTTTTTATTGATAAAGGTCAGAAATTGAAGGAATAAAGTATTAGATTTATAGAAAAATTGTAAGAATTTCAATAAATTTAGGCTAAATATTGTACATTGTAACTAACTTTCTCGTCACTGTTGTTGAAAATTCCCAGGGTCAATTTTAATCTTACATCCTAATTTATCTTGTTAAAGAATCAAGTTGAAGTTTTAACATAGAAGATTCTTTAGTTTTATTTGCTAGGGTGTTGGTTAGGTGCATATATTCGAACAACGAGCTCACCATTAAGTCGGCAAATATTTGAGAATTGTACATATACTTGACAATTTAACTACGGTAAGTGAATGGTGTGTATTTAGTGTGTATTAGACATAGAGAGATAGTCGACGTTGGAGGGAACACCTTCACGTACGAACCTTAGCTAGCGAGGTGGGTAGTGTGTGTGACTCAAAGATCTCCTTAACAAAGGAGACTAACCACTAAACCCCCCAGAAAGTAGAAACGATATTGGGACCAAAAAGGTCCTAGCTGAAGGTCTTAGGATAAATTAGTAGATAGTAGTCACATGAAGAAGATTCATAGCGATGAGAAGAGTCAGGCTCTCCCAACGCCTGGCTTCTTCGTCGCAAAGCCGCTAATTTTTGTTACAACGTTGTATTTACCATGTAAATTATATAAAACCTATAGAAGATTGAGGAGGTAATGCCATTATGCACGAAAAGCCGCAATTTAAGAGTATCTATCAAATCAATCTTCTTTTCGTGAAACACAACTAGTCCATCTAAAATTCTTACATTTTCAGAAATCCTCTTGGTGGCCAAGCTGGCTAAGGCGCGAGACTGTAATGAGTTCCTCAAAGTAATCTTGAGATCGGGTGTTCGACTCACCCCCAGGAGATTTTTTTTGCATTTATTCTGCCTCAAAAGGTGAGCTGTGCTTCACGTGTGATATTTTATTAAAGAGCTATTGACGAACTAAGCTTACTAAATCTTCTAAGTAATAATCTCTGGAATTCCGATCGAGTTTTTGGACTGAATTGTGTAACCCATACAAATATTCCTTATTCTCACCACTAGGCCCAATAGACTTTTTAATCACAGCAGCGGTTTGTTCGATATCTTCTGGTCCTACGAATGAAACATTATCTATGGTTCCAATGTAAATGACGGATTCGATGAAGTAGTCACCAGTTTTCGAATCCTGTGGCACCTTTTTCAACTCTTCATGATCTGCTTCCTCTATATTAGTAATGTGGAAAGGTACCTTGTGAGTAGTGTATCCGTCCTGCTCACGCTCATCGAGGTATTCCTTAATAAATGCCACATCTTCTGGTGCAATGTAGTACGCCACACCCCAAACCTTGAGATCCTCAATGCTCAATTCATTGATCTTTAGACTGATATCCTCAATGGATCCTTTATCTTGGGAAACATCTGTTTCTGGATGAGTTCCATTCAATTCGTACATATGTAAGGTGTTGTGGAATCGATTATGTGACTTCAAATCATCAAGAGAAATAAGTGTCACTACTCTTCCTGGGGATTCTGGAGTACCACGATGATCCGAGGAACTTTGCCAAAATCTTCGAATAAACCCTTTGAGATATCCATTCACTTTGAAGGCAAACCTGGGAGGAGGCTTGAAGATCAAAGATCCATAGCCTATGACCCACATACCTTCTGTAGTCATGATTCTAGGAAGAGAAGGAAGAAGAGTGTTGAATAATTGCGCGCTCGGGTGCAAATAAACGAATGGCTATTGATTCTCACAAAACCGGACTTACGAGCTATTATTATTGTTATTTTGATAACGGTTTTCAAAAATAGATCTACATTCTCGCTACAAAGTATCGTGTGATGTGGTAGTTTATTATGTAGATAATAAAAGTACTCAAGCAGTTTTGGTGAGACAAATTATTATGTCGCATTGATAATGCTTCAATAAATATTATAGTATAAGGAGATCTAGTATTGTGGGTTCCTATATTTCTATAAATAGGTGATCTGGAATGCCATTTTGATGGTTTCTCTTATTTTCTCCTTGAAATTGATTTTTCTGAAGTTCACAAACTTCCCTGCCGTTATAAATGCAAACAATACAATAGCTACCAATAAAGCATTATCTTTGACATAATTTTTGGTGATTGCATAGATGTATAAAAGCTTCTTTTTGGTTGCGCCAAGCAGATCTTCCGACGTGGAAGAAACAGACGATTTGGTAGACCCTTCGTTGGAGTATTGTTTCTGAATTTCTTTAATGGACTTATAATTAAGATTCTGTTTTTTCTGTAAATCCTTTTGCCTTTGAAGCTCTTTCTGTTTGGCTTCCTTGGCTAGTCTTTCCTTTTCCTGGATTCGTTTTTGCTCTTGCAATTCGTGCTCCTTCTTGCTACGTTTTATGTCATTCAATCTTTCAAGATTGGACTCCAATTCTCTTGAATAAACTGGATTTTCTCTGATAATAGTCTCTGCAACATCAAACCTGTCAAAAGTGGGCAATACCTCAAATGTGTACAATTCAACCAACTTTTCCAGATACTTGTCATCTTGGTTATTACTGATTAGGGAATACAAACTACCCAATTTTTTGAGGAACCAATCACTATCGTTTTTCAATGTCACATCCTTATTGCTGATTATCAGTAAATAATGATTGTACAAAATCTCCAGAGGAATCGAGTACTCATTTTGGTATACTTTCAAAAGTCTCTTGAGAACATCTTCATCTTTAATTGATCTGGCAGTAGCAGTTTTTAAATCTTCATTATAATTGTCTTGAGTCAACAACACCCCTGTTTCTATGATGTAAAGGCTTACTATCTTGATGAATAGCTTTTCTGTAATGAAGCCTTTGTCAAAGTCGTCAAAGCCTTGGAAGTAGAGTTGGGACGTTAAATCATACGATTTTTGGAAATTCTTGTTAACAAACAACTTTAACGCCAAGTTGTACTTGTTCTCTATAGATTTGTGGGACATTAAGGACGATGAAAAGGATAATGAGTCTTCCATGGTGCTGATAAGACCGAAGAATCTGTGGGGTGGTAATGGATCCTCGGTCCTGCGTAGTAAGTGCTGACCAAGCATATATAGTAAATCATGAGCATATGACAGTTTAGAGAGTATAGGCATCAGTTTAATACTTCATTCATCTTAATATTTATGTTATGCTTAACTCTTTATATTTAAATACAAATAATAGAAAAAGAATTTAAATAATAAATTATACTTTACCGTATTGAACCTTTGGTAATAAATACTCATTACTCACTTAAAGAATTTGTGATAAGATTTATATTAATACTATTATAAATCGATAATGACTGTTACGTAAACTGTGGATACCGTATTGAAGTTTGAAGTTATAAATTGGATTTAAAAAGCCCATACAGTACAAAAAAAATTCTACCATTCTATTAATAATGCACACCTGAATAAATAATCATTCCTCTTCATCTGAAAACTCCCTTCTTGAATGTCCCAAAGCAGCCAATCTTCTTTTTCTTTCTACCTCTGTTTCTTCCATGTCCTCCGAATTTTCAGAAAGGTCTTCGTCTTCCTCCTCTTCCAGGAACTCTTCAACGGGAGAAGCTCTGGTTATTGTTGCAGGAACAAGACTGTTTTCTCTAGAGCGCTGGTTTAAGATTTCGTTGATTCTTCCTTCAACCTTGTTGGTGACCTTCGGATCATCGAGAGGCGATGTCTTATTCTTTGAGTCGTGCTCAACTACCAAAACATTCTGTGAAGTTCCTGGATGGCTTATACTTGGAAGTTGTGAAGGCAGTGATGATTGAGGTGATACCGGAGTATCATGCTCTTTTTGCTTAATCCCAACCAAAGATAATGCTCTGTTCACAATACTTGTTGATCTGACCCTAGTCTTTTGGGGGTTAACATGAGGATTCACTCTATATCTTCTGATTATCTCACCATCTTCATTTTCAATGACAATCAAATTATCCACTTGGTAAGCATACACCTTACGACGATTAGGATCATTCTTTTGGTAATAGCTTCTTCTGGAGCTTGTTTTTGCTAATTTTTCATCGACAGTACGTGGCTCACGCTCTGGAGATTGGTCTGAAGTTGAAGAAAACTGAGATAACTTACGTTTCAATGAATCAATAGAGTGAATACTTTGACTTTCACTGGTTCCTTCACGTGGTGGTTCTGCTTCGCGAACAGCTTTGACAGGCAATGTTTCAATCACCTCTCCATTTTGATCTTCAATAATCATCTTTTCACCTTCTTGGTAAGCAGTAGTAGGAATAGACTCCTTATGATCCTTTCTTTCAGCCAAAGAATCAGAAGCATCAGTAGGTTCACTTTCTCCATCTTCATTATCTTCTACTCCTTCAGGGCTATGTGATGGAACCTCAAGTTCTAATTTTTCTTCGGGCAATGTAGAACCATCGTAGCTACCCTTGTTTGTGGTATCATTAGATTGAGAATAGTTTTGGTTGGCAGAAGGAGTTCTACCCAATTGCAAAAATTCAGTTTGAGGTCTATGTCTCTGTTGCTGTTGTTCTTCTTCTTCTTCTGAGTCACTAACTCGTCCTCTAGACAATGTATTCTTGAGAGCAGAGCCTGTAGTTTTCCGTTTCTTACTTTTCTTATGTTTTCTTCTCTTTGCACCACCAGCTGGTCTGACTTTGACTCCACTGGTTTCAATAGTATTTGATTGAGCCAACTTTTGACTTTCGTCAATCGAAGGGGCTTGAGTGTCAACTCTTTGTAAGGAGAACGAAGACGAGACTTTGTCCAATTTTTGCAATCTAGACATCCAAGAAGGACCACCTTCTTGAGTATTTGTGGCTGTGAATGACATAGTAATAGCCATTCTATTAAGACGCTTACCCAAGGTAAGCACAGCAACGGACGAGCCATGAACAATAATGGAGGTGACGATCAAAAAACACACAATTGGCCAAAGACAAGCGATCAATGCATAATGAGGATGGTTTTCATCAGGAGTTCCATCAAGAGGAATATCACCGGTTTTGTAGAATTCTTCCAAGTTTCTACGAGCCAAAATGACACCGAAAATGGCACCAACACCAATAGGACCAAAGTGACCACAGAAAACGGCTTCTCTCCATGTTTTCACGTCTGGAGTAAACGGCTTTAGTGCCAATACAGCAGGAAGTCTTCTCAAGAAAATCACCACAATGGCCAAAACAACCAATCTCCAAACATTTAAGCCGATGGAAACATTGTTGAATTCTGGCCAAGGAACAATTGCTCCAAAATAGACAAAAAAGGCCAAGTTAAGAAGCAAATCGATGACAGTAGATACATGAGATTCTTCAGTTTTCTTTGCAAAATCACCGTTCCAACCAAAAGCTGTACCGGCCGCAAAGGAAGTTAACAAGTCGTCGACTCCCAACATGGAACCAATTCCTGCGGAATTGAACGCAAGAAAGATGAAAATGGCCAAAAAGGATTCTCTATCAATCAAATTCTTTTTCTCGGCAAAAGCCACTGCTTTTCTAATAGTGAAACCTATGACTATTCCCAATATACAGCCAAAAAGACATTCCCACAACACCGTGACCAAGAGCCAATCCTTGACGATTTCCCGGGGATTATGAGGATGAATCACCAAATTAAGGGATAAGTAGATAAACGGTACTGCCATACCGTCATTACTACCGGATTCGGCGGATAACAAGTTTCTCAAGTGACCAGGCACTCTTTCAGCAAACTTACCTTTACCAACGACCGCAGCCGCCAAAATGGGATCTGTAGCAGTAACACAAGCACTGACCAAAAGAGCATCCGCGTAGTTGAAATGAGGCATAAGAGCCCAGATGAATAAGGCCACCACGAGCCATCCACATACCATGACTGGCATCAAGAAGATGGCCACGGAAAGCCAATGTTTCTTCATATATTTACGTGGTAATTCGACAGCCACGGCAACAATCTGAATACACAACACGATACGACATAACTCCAAGGTGATGTATTCAGCGTTCCCCCACGATAGCGGATTGAACCAATTTAGACAGTGGGGTCCTAGAATGAGCCCTGCGATGGTGGCAACCGTGGCTTCACCAATATAGAGTCTCTCTTTAACAAAGAGAGAAACAAGCGAGAAGATGGTGCTGAATATCCCCACACAAGCATACGCTATGTGAGTCTTTTCCAACTAAAAAGTTAGCAAACTGAGTGATATATGAACACGGCGGCGATGCCGCCGAAGCTATGCACCGATTCCCGGAAACAGCGGTGTATACGTACCAGTAGTTGTTCCCAAACCATTATTGAATAGAGTGATCATAAACGATACTTATACTAGTCTTCTCTGCATGGACTAGCAGCAAGCCTGTATACAGCGCGAAGGATCTACGCTGCTATCTACTGAGTACTGTGCGACGAGACACGGCGAGTACAAAGGGAGGGAAAGAGAAGGGTTCATGTAACGGGTTGACAGATTAAGCGAAACTCGGAATGTATTGATAAACGGCAAAAAGAGGCTTGAACCATCGAAACATTGGGAGTTTTTCGCTTTCTTTTGTTCATTGTGGTGGGTGTTGTATGGGATTATTCTTGGCAGAACGTGGAGCGTAGCGTAGGGCGAAGAGCGAAGAGCGAAAAGCGAAGAGCGCGGATGTAGTAGGGCAAAGGTTTTTTTAGAGAAATAGATAAATATTCAGAAATTAAAAAGCCACGGCTCTACCGGAGGTATTTGATGAATAGATTTAGAATGTGGAAGTTGAGGACTTCGCCGGCGAAGCGCCGGCGTTACGTCGGTTCGATTTTCACTTTTCTCCTTTATAGTTTATTTAAAGCAGTTAGTTCATTGAAGAATTGATATTTCACTATTTAGGAGGAAATGCGCTTACGCACGAACAATTCGAACTGGGACTCATTTCTAAAACCCCAGAAAGTTGAAGAAAAGAAGAGGAATTATTAGATAATATTGGAAATGTTGAAAAGTGGACATATCCTCATATTTGACTTCAAGTTTACAATTCAGCACTAGGCTAATTCCATTGAATGCACAAAGTACGTGGTATTACCCTTACCGGAATCATTAATTGGTTTCACTAACCAATTTTGAAAAAAACCATAAATTGTGTCAATAAATTATGTTTGAACCAGTAGATCTCTTCTCGATTTAAGGTGTAAAAGAGTGATTCTAGAGGATCAGTAACAGAAATATCTAAGAAAATGGATAGTATTAGTAGATATCATTCAAATGAAGAAAATACTACCCTCACACTAAATACTATGCTTGACCATACTAATACTTTACTAAGTAAGACCATCACTTCAAAGACCATCAATTTAAAGACCATCAACTCAGAACTAACACCTGAACAACTCCACTTAAAATACCATGCGATACAATATATCTACACTAGTTGCCATAAAATAAATATCTACCCTACCTACCATACAATTAGTATAATAAATGTCTACACTAATTGCCATACAACAAGTACAAAAAATAGCTACACTACTTACTATACAATAAATATCTACACCAGCTGTCATACAATTAATATCTACACTACTTATCATAAAATAAATATCTACCCTAGTATCATGCAATAAGTACAATAAATACACTACCTACCATATAATAAATATCTACACTATCTACCATACAATAAATATAATAAATATCTCCACTAGTTTACCTTACAATAAGTGTATAGATATACACTAGTTGCCATAGAAAATATATATAATTGGCAAAGAATCCTGGTATAAGTGGTATACCTAGTAGTGAGAACAATGCTAGTATGATAAAATCTACACTAGTATCATACAATATGTATCATACACTATTTACCATACAATTAGTATAATAAATATCTACACTAGTCACGATACAATAAAGTTAAGACTTACCATACAACAAGTATAAATATCTACACTTCCTACCATACTTCGTAGATAGCATTGAGTCTGTGGGTGAGACAGGCTCTCCTTCAAATTTCGGTGTCCCCATAGTAGAACGTAGACCAAATGCGCACCGCGGACGTCGGTCCGGACTGATGACATAAGCACTGGTCTCCATCCAATTCACTTGCACCAAGTCATGACAGGGCTATTTGTGAACTCCCAAAACAGCGAGTCCGAAGATGAAGAAGTCAGTGTCGCCATTCCCGATAAGAGTCCCGTGAAAAATCGCCTCAGAGCGCTGTTTACGGCGTGTACGTCGCAGGTGGGTCATCTCTCCGATGTGTTTACAGCCATTACCACGCTCCATCCCCAAGCGCTTATGATTATCAAACCTTCAGGGATCATTGTTTATTCGGAGTACAACCATGTAAGCAATGTACAATTGAACATAGATCCGTCGCTATTCTCTCAGTATAATTTTCTTGTCCATGATGAGAATGAGCAGTTGGTGTCTTCCCAAGCTGATGATCTACCAGATATACCAACAGAGTTAAGGTTGGGAGTGGACGTATCTTTGGTCAGTGACGCGTTTGCATCCGTTGCCGCAACGGTTTCTTCCAAGAAACAGAACCAGGGCAACCAGAACAACCAGGATGTCACTTGCTACATCACGTACCAAGGCGATGGGACTCCGTTGGTGATAGAATTCGAAGATCACTTGATGAGTGAAAAAATCGAGTTTTTGACGTTCTATACCGACTTTGCATATCCCTACGATTCTTTGGGTGAAGACGAAGGTCACTTGATAATAAACTACAACGAAATCCAATCGGAATTGATCCTCAAAAGTGACGTGTTTTCCAATCTTTTGGCAGATTTGCAACAAATCAATACCGTCGAACTATACATATATTTGTCCAACGAGACCAGGAGTCTAGGCAAATCAAAAAAACTCACCAATTCAAAAATTAGGTTTACAGATACACAGCTAAATTTCATTTCAAGGGGCCCCATAGGTCATCTGAAACTTATTTATCCTAGTGAGAGAACTATTCTCGAAAAACTAGTACTTTATGGGAAGGATCCAACTAATAGATATAATATGATTCCCATCAACACATCCTTAATTTCTTGCTACAATTTTGCCAACTTCATCAAAATCTTCCGTGCGGTGAAGCTTTCTTCAAAATGCAAGATTTTGAAGGATTTGAATGGAGTTCTTTCCATTCAATTATTATGTAAAAATACCAATCTCCCCAGCTATGCTGGAACTTTGATTACATTTCATCATCTTGAAGTAACCAGTTATTTGGACGATGAATTTCAAAAGGATCAAGTTGCAACTGCACGAAACTTTAATAGCATTTTTGATGACGAGAGTTATGAATACGTTAACGACTATAATAACGAAAACCGCGAGGAATATACCGATTTATCCAAAGGGCAAGCACACAGACCAACACTATCCTATGCATCATTTAGAAATCCTCCTGATACTCAAGAAGCTGGCTCCGAAAAACAGATTAAGAAAAGAAGGACAAATGATGAGGGTGGGAAACCGGTGGAACGACCAACCGATGTTCCTTTATTTTTGTGATATAGAAACATCAGCATTATGTCGTCACAATATAGTCATTTCTGTGATATTATAGGATCGGCATATATCTTCACAATATAGTCATTTTTGCATTCTTTGAATGTAAACTTTTAGTGTTATGTAACAAGTAAAAAGTAATCAGTACTATGTGCACGTAATTTATAAAATGAACCGATAGATCGATTCATTGGAGTCTACACGATCATATCAATGCTTAGTTAAACGTATATAAGAGAAATAAACAACGGAACAAGCCAGTATTAAAATAGATAGAAATGAATCTCTATAAATTCTTTTCTTAAACACAGATGTACGAGTCGATTCTGTTCTTTTGATTTTGAGCAATACACTCCGCAATCCAAGTGACGTTTCTGATTTCTTGTTCTTTTGATCTCAACCATGCCCACACGGTGGTCAAAGTGAATTGTTGAGTAAAAGCGTTTTTACAGAACTTCATTTCCAATAAGTAGAACCAGTCTTCTAAGTTTTTGCCACCATCACCCGATTCGCTAAAGATTTCGGAGTATTCGCTGACGGTACCAACAATGGATTTCAATTGTTCGATTTCTTCTATTTGAGACAATTCGTGGTGGTAAGTAGGGTACAACTTTCCGTAGCTGGGGAACAAACTCAACTTGTCTTCAGCAGACAAGTCTGGGTTACCCAAGGAGTTGAGAGTGATGTTTATGACTCTTTTGTCAGCTTCAAAGTTCAACAATCTCAACATGATTTCACGGTCTGGCTCACCGAATTCCTTTTCAACAAACTCGATGAAAGCTTCCAAGTAGTTCTTGTACAATCTGTTTCTGATGATTTCGATGTTCAAGTCGTCCAAGTCGTCTGGAGTCAAGCAATTCTTGAAGAAAGAAGCCAAAGGTGTGTCAATCAACACGGTATCGTACAAGCTCTCGATATCGGTGGCAATGGACAAGGTAGGCAAAGTATCAAACATTCCCAATGGGTGGCACTTGGACAAGATTTCGTTTCTGTCTCTTTCATGCAAAGTACCGGTAATCATCAACGAAACGTTATCAATCATATAGCCATAGCTTATAAAGTCCAAGAACTTGGTGAGAGTTCCGGCGGAGTTTGCCTTTAAGTACTGGAATTGCTGGTAGAGCTTCTTGGACAAGTTTTGTTGGATGATGCTGGTGGAAAGAGGTCCGGAGTAAGAAGCCAAAAAGTTACCGTAATCAGTGGAAGACAACTGGAGCTTTAAGTCATCAAGAGTTTCACATTGAGTCAAGTTGACGTATTGGGGAGAACGCAAGAGTCCACTTTTGTAGCCTCTCACGACCCCTTCAAGGTAACCGTTGTTGACATTGAAGAACAAACCTTCCATATTGATTGGTGGGTGTGGGAGAAGTAGTTGATAAATTGGTTAATTTGGCGAAGGCGCGGTCGTGGCCGGGCCTTTTTGATAAAGGCATATTGAGATTGATTGGGTTAGGTAATGCGAGTGCGTGGACTCATGGGAGAGGAGTGAATTGAATGAGGTCCACAGATAGAGTGGAAATGTATGTATGGTAGAGTGAAATTTGTACGTATGGAAGTAATGAAGTTTATATGGCAGTTAGAGAGAAATTTAATCTTTTTTCTTGTTTATGGCAGAAGAAATAGTTAGTCTTGTTTTCTGATTGTGAATTGTATGGGAGATTGAGCCACTAAGAGGAGCCACTAAGAGGAATCACTAAATGAAAAATTAAGGTAAACTTCACCAGATGAATTCATATATTAATAGGAAACCGTATAAATAGCTTGGAATCTGGCTTATTTTAAGTAAATCATACGTAATGTCTCTGGTTGAATTAATTTCTCATATCCACACTTAATATCTGCCAATATAGCATAGACTAATTATTGCCAAAATGTAGCTTTCATTTCTTATATGACACATAACCGCACATATTGATACACCGAATCCGATTCCTCGATTACGTATCATTATCCTCCCCAAAAAAGCCAATAAATTACCCATTCAATTGCCTACCTACACACTCTATATTGGATCGCGCACACTCTACAACACAACGCATCATGTCAGATATTCTTCTAGATACATTGGTATCTTCGTTGGATCCAGAGACCCAGACGTTTCTCCACAACGATTCCCAGCTCAGACTTCAAAGCGAAGCGTTTCTTCTGGAACTTTTGATCAATGATGACTTGTTATCTACCGATATATATACCACCACCACCACCAACAACACGTCCCAAGATCACAAACCAACGTTGATCGAAGTGATAGCGGAATTAGAACTGAGACAGAGGGAAATCAACGTCGAGTTGGCCTCAATCACAAACGAAAACAAAGACTTGATCATCGATATCAGTGGAGATCTCAATGCAATTGATACCACTATTAAGAAGGAATATAAACAGGAATTGGACCATATGTTGGGAATACTAGACCACCAGTCGTCCAAGTTCCAGGTCACCTTCAACGAAAAAGTCAATGGATCCATCAAATCTTCAAATACCATCTTGTCCAATATCGATTCCGTGTTGGATTATTTGGAATTGCCTGCCTTGTGTAAATTGTGTATTTTACAAGGTAATTATATGGAAGCCATTGAAATCTCCATTTTGGTCCAAACATTGATAATACGATTCCCCAAACTAGTGATTTTCCAAAAGATTCATGATCAAGTCATCTTGGAATTGAGATTAATGGTCAAGGGTTTGATCAAATTGCTCAACACAAACTTGAGACAAAATAGCATTCTCAAGATCTTTCAGATCTTGAATAAATTACAAGGCGATCCATCTATTGGATTATACGGTTCCAGTGAAGATCACTCCAAAAATTCAAATGACAAGGGTTCAAAGGATAAATTCTTGAAGATCATTTACTTGCATTCCAGATTCAAATTCATTCTCAATGAATTGTCCAATTTGAAACCTTTAATCAAATTCAATAAGTTGACCTACTTAAAGAGATACATCGAAATCTATCGTGAATTCTTGTTCAATTCGTTATCTATATATTATGCTATATTCAGTCAAACCAGCTCAAGTACTCAGGTTGAATCGGAAGACGATAAATTGTTGGTAAACCAATTTATTCGGAACTTGGCCAACAATTTATCCCAAGAATTGAATCAATATTTGCCAGAAATATTGAAGCAAAATGAAGGGGACGAAGAAGAGGATGAATTTGATGTCCAATCAAGAAAAGATGGGTTGATTCTTCAAATCACATATCTTTGCAAATCACTTTCCAAATATAACATGGATTTTGAAACCATTATTATATCCAATTTGAGTGCCAAAGACGGTGCTTTGATAACTGAAGATGATTGGTTGAGAAACTTGGCCAAGGTCAAAAAGTTTAGACTGTAGTAATACAAGACAGAATTAAATATATGTAGCCGTTTATACCTTTCCCTAAGCCCTAAAAACCAATCATCCTCATCATTAAATGGCAGATGGTAACGAATTCAATCCGAACAAGAAGCCTAATTCTTGTTGTCCCAATCTCGAAACCGACTTCATACCCTTCTCATCTAATGCCGAATCCACCAATTCCTTCTTTCTTTCTTGCAATTCCATGATTCTACTTTCCACTGTACCAGAAATCAATATTCTATGTACAAACACCTCTCTCTCCTGGCCGATTCTGTAAGCTCTATCCATAGCTTGTTCTTCAACAAAAGGGTTCCAAAATGGATCCATAATTATAACATGCGAAGCACATGTTAATGTCAACCCGGTGTTACCTGCTCTCAATGATAAAAGTAACACCTTGATATCTTCTTGATAAAATCGTTTGATCGTAGTGTTCTTTGCTTCCACACTCATGGAACCATCATACCGTAAAAATTCAATATTACTTTCGTCCAACGCAATTTTCATCACATCAAAAAGTACAGTAAATTGTGAAAAGATAATGATTTTTTCATCAGGCAGATTCTTATTAATATCTTTAATTAATTCGATGCACTTATTGAGTTTTCCTGAAAGCTTGAATCCATTTTCTTGTTTGATAAGGTCCGCAATTAAAACATTATTCCGTGGAGCTCCAGAGGTGGAGTAATATTTCTTGCAAAAATCTTCAACTGCCCCAAATCCACAGCCTTCATTGTGAACTTTTTTGAAGATCTCGTAATCAATTAAATCGTTGATGTTCACCTTTGTACGACACTCCACACAACTGGCCACCTTGCCGTTATCATCATCAACAGAATGATTTTCAAAAAAGATATCAATACACGAGTGACAAATCATATGTCCACATCTTGGAAGAATAGTGATTGCATCAGAAGGAGTAAGAATATTGAAACAAATTGGGCAGGTCAACATATCTTCATCTTTTTGCAATTCTTCTTCTTCTTCAGCATCCTCAATCAATGAAATTGCCTCGAGAATATTCGACGATTCTTCTTTCACTGAGTTTGTAACCTCGCTCAAACTATCAACAGCTTGAATTTCATTTTGAATTTCATTTTGAATTCCATTTTGAATACTGCTTTTATCATCTCTAGAAAGCTCCGTAATTTTTCCAATATCCTTCTCGTCCTTTTCTTCTATTAATCTTGAATTTTCTTCCAAACTCTTAATTCTCTCAACAATGCCTCTATCCAAAGAGACAACTTGAGCATACATTCTCCTCCAATCTTTTGGATTGTTCAAATTATCTTCAGCCAGTTTTGCCTGAGCCGACTTTATCTCACCGATTTCAACAAGGAACCAATGACAACACGCCTGTCTCAATCTCAATAACAATGTCAAGATACTGGATGCCGAGTGCTTAGATCTGGTAGCCAATAACGTTCTTGCTTTCTTTTGAATACCTGTTTCTAAAGAAGTGTAATATTCTTTTTCATCTTCATTCATATCAACAAAATCGGAAAGGAGATGTTTCTCTGGAAGAGATAAGATTGGTTTGCCATCAATAAGAGAATCTTTGACTCTTCTCAAAAGAATCGCTTTCAATAATGCTCTCAATTTATTGATACTCTTGTCTTTATCAAATTTATCATAATTTCCTGAATTGGATTTAAGAGGAGTTGAAATGTCCAGTCTGAACTTGAATTCATCATCATATGGTCTTATTTTCAAAAATCTAATAATTGGGTACAACTCTTCAACATTATTTTGAATCGGAGTACCAGATAAACACAATCTGTACTGACCTTTTAGATATGTCACTGCTTTGGAACTTAAGGAGAATTTGTTCTTGATATTTTGGGCCTCATCTAGAATAATTCTGTGGAAAGTAGAATCCTTAGCATAAAACGGAGATTGATAAGTCTTACCACCATCTTCGAATTTGGGCATAAATGCTGCAGAAGACAGCTTTTTTTCCGATTTTGCTGCTTGGAGTGCTTCTTTGAAGTGCCTTTTCCATTCTGACGATAAGGTTCCATAAGAAGTAAGCAACACGTCGTAGTTTTCAATTTCCTTGAATTTAGCTAATGAACGTTTTTCTCCTCCATGATAAATACCGGTTTTCAATGCGTAGCTTGACTTTAACTTGGATTCAATTTCTGCAGCCCATTGTCTTAATAATGAAACCGGTGCAATAATTAAAGTAGTCTTATAATCCTTATCTTTAGGTTTATTTGCCAATATTAAGGCGATTGCCTGAATAGTCTTTCCCAACCCCATATCATCCGCCAAAATCCCACCTTTTGACTTTGATTCCTCCATTCTTTTAAGCCAAGCCAATCCCAATCTTTGGTGCTTCATTAAATTAATGGATAGTTCCACGGGAGTTGCATCCAAACCGTCTTCCAATTCTTCATCTGGTCGAATGTTATCGAGCAAATCTTGAAGATCTGTTTGATCAGGAGAGTATTGAGGCTGCTGAGAGTAGATATTTGAAGCATATCCTTGTGGTTGTTGGTAGTATGTAGGTTGATACGTTCCTGATTGTGATTGGTGATAAGCTAAATGCCTTTCTGTATTCGCAATTTGTGATCTTACTGCGGCCAATTCCATATCCAACTTTTGAGCTTTTGCTCTATTGGTTTGAAGAATACTTTGTCTATTTTCCACTTCTCTTTTCAATCTTTGGTACTCGAGTTCTTTTGAAAAAAGTGACTTTTTGAATTGCTCTGCTAATTGATGAGGAATTTCGTGGGCCAATCTCAGTCTCAAATGGTTGATTGCATTTGTCACTTTATCGAGTAACGTTCCAAAAGTAGACACTTCCAGTTCTACGGCCTCATTGCTAGCAACTACCGAATTCAACGTATTTCGGTACAGTTGATACCTTTGAAGTAACTCACTCTGTGCAATCATCACGGCTGAATAGTTAGGATCCATAACATGCGGCACAGGAGCCGGTTGATTGTACATGGACTGCGGAGACTGGAACGAAGTGGGCTTGAAATGGGTGGAATATGCTTCTTTTTCGTCGATAATCATAATATCATCATCGGAATCTTCTATCTGATCGTACTGGGTATAGTTATGTAACACCGGAGAACCAATTTTTTCACCAGCGGAATAATACTGTTCTTCATCTTCATCGGAGATGTTGATAACCTCGACATTTTCCGAAATGCTTGAACCCGATCTCTCTGAAGGCAAATGTTCTTGATGATTGGACATGTGTGGAAACCTGGTATCATGACCGTTGTTCGAGCTAAATCCATTATCCATTTGTAAAGGGTCGAATTTTAGTCTCTTATGTGGATTATTATTCCAATAAGTCGGACTCTGGCCAATATATTGATCATTAAGCTCCTGGGGAGGCGAATGGGAATATTCCACATTGTTGTCTGATTCTGTCCAAAAACGAGATTCAGCGCCGGTGGATTCCTGGGGAGCTTCGTCTTCATTTATATGCTGCTTGAAGAGTTGCATTTCTTGCTGTAGTCGATTTATATCTGCATCCAACTCTTCGGGGCTTTCTTCATTATCAAGGGTGGGGCCTTGGTAATCATTGGCATTTGAATCGTCATTGGATTCGGTGGTGGAAGCACGTGCGTCGATGGGTTTTTTCAACTTGTTGTAGTACTCGTCATCATCGTCTGACGACAAGAGATACACCACTCCAGTATCTGGTAATGAAGAGGTCATAACAGAGGCATGGTAGTGCTGGTATGATCTAGCGCGTTGCCTTCTGCATTTGGATCACGTGATGCTGCATATGTCGAAAAGTTTCAATTGTGCTGGTTACGTAATGCGATAAAGTCAATAGAAAGGGATTTTAAGCTATCTTTTATTTCCTTAAAAAAGTACTAATACTCTTGTATTTTTCTTAGATTTACTTAGTGATACTTTAAAGTTATTATTTCTTAATTTAAACTTTTTCTGCTAATCATCTGGGGTTATTTCAATTGTGCTGGTTACGTAGAAAGATGAAGTTGAATGAGTAGAGAAAGGATTTAGATTTTAGGATAATTACTAATATTCTTACCTTTTCCTTAGATTTATTTGGTTAATGACCCTTTAGGATTATTAGATTCTGGATTATTATTTCTTAACAATTTAAACTTTTCTGTTAAACCTATGGCTTTAGTGGGTAGGACACTGTTCAGTGTTTGCACTGTTCGTGCGTAAGCGCATTCCTTCTTTATAGAGTAAATATCGCTTCTTAATTGAATATTTTCTTAAAAACATACTTGGTCTCTAATCAGAACACTTCTGAGTACATAATCATCATCATTCGATCAAAACCAATACCATTCTGGATTAGAACATCCCGAAAGCTGAATACATTTTTATTTTGCATCAATATCTTCAGAATTGACTTGCTAAATGATGGGTCATTTACCTTTAGACTTTACCTTTAGACTTTGAATTGTTTGATAAATATTTGATATAGCAAAATTTCGAACTCTCTCCGCGAAATACATTTTGTTATTATTAGTGTTAGTTGCAATATTCATGGTCTCATACACCGTTTTTATAATAGTAAATTTAAATTTTAAGTACGTCGATTCTACTGTTTCTTCTTGTAATAGAATTGGTACATTTGTTAATGAAACGTAGCAAACTTGGAAAATGAAATAGCTCCCTTGGCAGAAAATACACCCTGCTCTTTGATTCCCGTTTGGTTGTGTAAATAGACCTAATTAGAGAATCAGTCCTACAGCGTTTTCTGTGAACCAAATGATGATCGCTTAACATTCACTTAATTAGATAATCAGCAATACCCCCGTTATTGGATATATTCATTAAATACTCTAGACGTACATTTATTGCAACTTAATCATCATAATAATTTATCTAAAGATTCTAAATCATTATTAAAAATATTTTCAGATCCAGACACAAATAACAACATTAAGACTTTCTTTACAAAAAGTGAAAGTGTTAGTGTGGATGTGGTGATGCATTGATAGAAGCTTTGAAAGACGATAAATTAGGGAGATACTATATTATTAGTATTTATATATTAAATGTTTAGTGTTTAGATATTCAATGTTTAGTATTAGATATAGAATGTTTAGTATTTAAAAGACTGTGGTATTCTACATTGTTTAAGATTGGGCATATTCTTTTGTTTGATGCCTCATCCTAAAGGATAATTATTCTCCTTCGGAGTGAAGAATACCCACTTCGTGGGTAATGCCTGTTTCATAGAGCAGGTTATTGCATTATTCTTACATGATGTCTCGAGAACTCCTGAAGGATTATTACCCTCCTTTGGAGCCCTCCTTCGGAGGGAGATCACCCACTTCGGGTAATGCTTGAATTTTTCATCATACGTCTATTATTATACACTCCCATCTAAAGGTAATCACCGTTTTCTTCCAAAATCTTATCCAAACAGATTTCCAACTCTGTTTCCAATCTGGCGTTGTTCTCATCAAATGCCAACCCTCTTTGGTAGTCTGCTCTGGCATCTTCGTAGTTACCCAAGAAAAAGTTCGCAACTCCTCTTCTTAAAAAGTTATCTGGGGTACACATCAACATTCCAATCAACATATCCGCGTCATCAAACGCCTTCAAATACTCCTTGGTCTTCAAGTATGAGTCGGCACGACTCATGAGAAACAAGCTAAGCTCTTGTAATGTTCCTTGGAATGATTCGAACTTGTGTCTTCTGGCAATCATGGCGATTCCTACACTCAATTGTTTGACAGCCTCTGTATACTTTTCAGCTTTGAATGATTGCACTCCTCCTTCGTACAATTTCTTGATCATTTTCGACAAATCCTTGTTGAAGTTTTCTGGGGTTGCTGGGGCAGGCACTTCGGCGCCACTTGCTATGTATTCTGCGGTCAAAGTGTTAAGTTGATCGATTTCCAACTTGAGTTGGGGAACAAGCGCTGCGGACTGTGGAGGAAGCTGCAATCTTTTTGAATTGGTATCGTAATTGATTGTGATGTTCATTTTGTGGGAAGATATGTTTTGAATGTTTTAAATGTTTTAAATGTTTCCAAATGATTTGGATATAGAAAGGAATGGATCTAAATAAATGGATGGTTGATTTATGCGCTGTCTATTTTGGTGAGAGATAATGCGTGTAAAATTTGAAATGTTGACGGTATATAATCAGTTACGTAATTTTCTGTACATTTTGCGTTTGTGGAGTTGCAAAAAGTTTTGACTCCAATGAACTACGATCTAGGATGGAATGATGATAGCGACCAGGTTTCTTATGTTAGCGGAGGAAGCCCCAAAGTCGTGGAATTGGTGAATTACTTTGAGCTGTTGAATCGAACGTGGGAACGATTGGTAATAAATGGGCCTCAAAAAGACTTGGATGAACTCTTTAAAAATGGCGATTTTAAATTTAAACAGCGATATAGAAAACCAGGCACTTTGGTGCTCTTGGACGTTTCAGATTCAGGGACCGTGGAGTCTTCTCAAGATTCTGGTGAAATAAACGGTGATGGTGCAAATCGAGGTGGTTGGAATAAAATTGCATTTTTGCAGGGAATTTGGAGCTCTTTCAAGTACCCCAAAATTCCCAATTTGAAGGACTTTGCTACTCCCGAGTTGGCCAATCTGGAAATCGTCGACTCTGCTATGGCTTCCATACTATCTTCTCGAGAAAATACAGACACAAATAAATTGACGGACCAATTCAAGCAAATCAGCACAGAAAGCGAAGTATTGGAAAAATCCGTTTTTTCGCCCCAAACCCACCGTCCAGGGATCCAAGATGTTCCTTCTATACAGCTTGTTGAGAATACGGGGAATTTTCAAGAACGCAAATTCAACCACACGTTAAAACGGTTTTTTCAACCCCACCATACGAGTCCCAAAAAGGCGTTTTCCAGCCTTAAATCAAGCATATTTTCTGGAGTAAAGAAAGTACCTTCACCCCATGTGAAGTTTGCTATGGCTTCTCCACAATCTCTCGAGCCAGAAGTTCCTGTTTTGGATCTGGGAATAAATGATGGGAGTTTCAGTTCGCACACTTATAGTTCAGGATTTAATTAAATAGGGTGGTATATATAGAAGAGAAGGAGAACGAACAAGAGAAAATGACAGGTCTCATGTAGTTAGTCGTATAGATATACCTTTCACATAAACCCTTCACGTAATTAATCCTATACATATTTCTTTCAAGTAATTAATCATATGCGCATAGATTTCACGTAATTAGCCGTAAACATATATCTTTCAGTAATTAATCGAATATATATAGCTATCACGGAATTAGAGGTATACATCTACCTTTCATGTATACCTTTCACATATACCTTTCAGTAATTAATCGTATACATATTTCTTTCAAGTACTTGATTGTATACATATAGCTTTCAAGTAATTAATCGTATATATATACCTTTTAGGTAATCACTTCCATACATAAAGTTTTCACGAAATTAATTGTATAGGTAAACCTTTCACTGATTAATCGTATATATATACCTTTCAGGTAATTAATCGTATACATATACCTTTCAGGTAATTAATCGTATACATATACCTTTCAGGTAATTAATCGTATACATATAGCTTTCAAGTAATTAATCATATAAATAGTTCTTTCACGTAATTAATCGTATATATATCTCTATCACGGAATTAGAGGTATACATCTACCTTTCACGTATACCTTTCACATATACCTTTCAGTAATTAATCGTATACATATTTCTTTCAAGTATTTAATTGTACATATAGCTCTCATGTAATTGATCGTATACATATACCTTTTAGGTAATCACTTCCAGACATAAAGTTTTCACGAAATTAACTGTATAGATAAACCTTTCACTGATTATTAGTATACGTATTTCTTTCAAGTACTTAATTGTATACATATAGCTTTCAAGTAATTAATCATATAAATAGTTCTTTCACGTAATTAATCGTATACATATAGATTTGAAGTAATTAAGCATATACATATACCTTTCACATATACCCTTCAAGTAATTAATTGTATAAACATAGTTTTCAAGTAATTAAATGTATACATATAGCTTTCAAGTAATTAAATGTATACATATACCTTTCACGTAATTAAATGTATACATATACCATTCACGTAATCAATCGTATACATAATTCTTTCAAGTATTTAATTGTATACATATAGCTTTCAAGTAATAAATCATATGCACATACATTTCACGTAATTAGCCGTAAACATATATCTTTCAGTAAGTAATCGTATACATACCTTTCACATTTACCCTTCACGTAATTCATTGTATACATATTCATTTCAAGTAATTAATCGTATAGATATACCTTTCACGTAACTAATCGACATATAGTTTTCACGTAATTAATTGTATACATATCCTTTTAAAGTAGTCACTCATATACATATAATTTTCACGAAATCAATCGTATACATATAGTTTTCAATTAATTGATCGTATATATATGGCTTTCACGTAATAATCGTATACAATTGCCCTTCACGCAATTCGTTGTATACATATACCTTTCAAGTAATTAATAGTATAATATACCTTCACTATTTAATCGTATTTATATTAACGTATACATATACTTTTCACGTATTTACTCCTATACATATATCTTTCAAGTAATTACTCCTATACACATCACCATACTAAATACACTCAATATTGATTAATTGTTCATATTGACCAACCGTACAAATTGACTAATTGTTTATAGTGACCACCCCTACAAATTAACCATATTGACATTACCTAATCTTTTGACTCTGGTGGTTCTTTTTCATTGCAGCCAATATCAATGCGCGTGAGTCATTGATAAGAATCATCACTACTACTTACAATGGTTGATATCAAGTCTATCGTTAGACCAAACATTTTGGGATTGGAACCATACAGATGTGCCAGAGACGACTTCAAAACCGGAATTCTTCTTGATGCTAATGAAAATACCCACGGGCCATCTTTGGCCAATGTGGGCGCAGACGAAGCGAAATTGGACTTGAACAGATACCCAGATCCCCACCAATTGGAGTTGAAACAGAAGATCATCGAGTTCAGAAATGCCCAGCCAAACGTCCATGCCAAAGGAGAGCTTTTGAAACCAGAAAATTTGTGCCTTGGAGTGGGTTCCGATGAAAGTATCGATATGTTGTTGAGATGTGTTTGTTCTCCCGGTAAGGATAAGTTGTTGATCTGCCCTCCTACGTACGGGATGTACGGGATCTGTGCTACGGTGAACGATGTGGAGCTTGCCAAAGTGCCATTGCTCACGCCATCGTTTGAAATCGATGTGGAGGCTGTTACTGAAAAGATCAAGTCGGATCCTACCATTAAGCTCATTTACCTCACTTCTCCAGGTAACCCTACAGGAAAGTTGTTGAACGTAGAGGATGTGATCAGATTGTTGCAGATTGAATGGAATGGTTTGGTGGTGATTGACGAAGCTTATGTCGACTTCACGTTCCGTGAATCCGACTCAAATAGTCCTTCGGTCAGTACTTTGGTCAACCAATACTCAAACTTGGTCGTTTTGCAAACGTTGTCCAAGTCGTTCGGTCTTGCTGGTATTAGATTGGGGATTACGTTCTGCAGTGCTGAATTGTCGTACTACTTGAACTCCATGAAATATCCATACAACATTTCTTCCTTGACCTCCAACGTGGCTTTGAGAGCCACGGACCCCAACGATGGCTTGAAGATCATGTATGCCAATGTTGCCAAGATCATTGAACAAAGAACGCTACTCTTGGATGCTTTGCTCGCATTCAAATACGTGGGAAAGAATTTGGGAGGATTGGACTCTAATTTCGTTTTGATCGAAATATTGGATAAGCAAGGCAATCCTTCCAATACCGTTGCCAAAAAGCTCTACAATACTTTGGCTACTTCCAACGAGGTTGTGGTGAGATTCAGAGGCACTGAATTGAACTGTACTGGGGCCTTGAGAATTTCTGTTGGTACCGAGGAAGAAAACAAGGCGTTAATAACCAAGTTCGGAAAAGTCTTGAACGAAATCAATCAGTAACTTCATGGAATTCAACCAGTAACTTTCAACTTTTATAGAAATCAATTGCAAATACTTTATAGATTATCCACTAGGACTTTTCATCCACATCACGTGACTCCAGTCACGTGATTCCGCGGTACAATTTTTCACCTCCAAAATTTTCACATTTTGAGACAACCAGTACGAATATGGCTAAGTTAAACTTGGTGGGGCTTGTTGTATCCCAAGGAAAAATGGCCAAGACCGTCAAGGTCAGAGTCCAGGGCAAACTCTACGACAAAAGAATCCACAAAGAAGTGATCAAAAGAAAGGACTACTTGGTTCACGATGAAGGGAATCTCTGTAAGGAAGGAGATATAGTCAGAATCGAAGCCATACCTAGAATATCTGCTAGAAAGACATTTGCCATAGCCGAAATCAAAGCCAATAAGGGTCAGCAATTTGCTTTATACGAAACGTATGCCAAGGACAAATTGAAGCAAGAAGAACAAGAAAAGAGCGAGCTCTCCATAAAGAGCAGACAATCTGTGGAAGATACTATCAGCAAGATTGAAGACTTGAAGTTGTTGGACAAGTTGGTAGGCAAATATCAAAAGGAAGCGGATGCTGAAGAACAGAATAAGTTGGTATCTGAAGTGAACCGCATCAAGGAGAAGTATGGAATTAATTCATGGCCATCCACTGAGCCAGTTGTTGAATTGGAACTTAATGCTGCTGAAGGAGAGATCAGTGAGCTTGAAAGAAGAAGGAGGAACTTTGGAGCCATTTACGAAAAGTATATGACTCAGGAATACGAAGAAGAAAGAAACAGAATATTGAGTAAGTTGACCAGCACTCCTGTGGACAAGCTTGCCAAGAGCACAGCAAAGAACATTTTGAGAAAGTATGTGTTGGACGTGAGAAACGAGTGTCCTGTTTAGATTGTACATAGTAATGCATAACTGGAGATATCAGAAGTGTAGAATTATTAGCTGTATCAACATTCTGAAGAAATGGATTAATTGAACTGTAAATTTTGAATCTGCTGTATCAGCTGTATTTGTGGAAAAATGGATCAATTTGTTTGTGAATGAATGGATCAATTTGTTTGTGAATGAATGGATCAATTGTATTCGTGAATAAGTGGATTAATTGGTGTGAGAAACGGATTGTGAATTTAATTCATGATATTGCCCATTTCAAATTAATTTTTGACAGATGATACTCATAAAGATAATTTGATCTATAAGATAATTTGATCCATAAGATAATTTGATCCATAAGATAATTTGATCTATATAGATAAGCGATAGATAAATACTTAGTTGTTTTGTTCGTAACATCTTATATTATATATTCTACACCTATTCATTTTTTCCCAAGAATCGTATTCAATATTTCAACATAGTCCTTTGATCTATAAAGATAAATTGATCTATAGAGATAAATTGATCCATAGAGATAATTAACATATCTATAGAGAAAAATCAACTTACCTTTAAACACGATTAACATTTCTGTGGAATTTAGACAAGGAATATTAACATATCTATAAAGAAAAACTAACATTTCTGTAGGAATCATAGAATTTAGACAAGGAGTATTCACATATCTATACTTATAAATCAATATATCTATAGAGAAAACCTCACATATCTATAGAGACAATTAACATAGTTGTATCATAGAATTTAGAAAAACAGGACTAACATATCTATAGAGGGAATCTAACATATCTATAAAGACAAATTGAATTAGATAAAGATAATTAACATATCTATAAATATAATTGACATTTCTGTAGGAGTCATAGAATTTAGACAAGGCGTATTGACATGTCTATAAAGAGAATTATCTATAGAAAAACAAAAATCTCTATAAAGATAATTAACATATGTATAAAGAGAAATTAACATATGTATAAAGACAAATTAACAAATCTGTAAGACAATTAACATATTCATCAAAACAATTAACACATCTATAAAGATGACTTAACATATCGATAGAAATAAATTAATATATCTATAAATATAAGTCTATAGAGACAACTCACATACTTGCATAATAGAATTTAAGAGAAGGACAATTAATTCACTCAAACTTACCCCACGCTATTCGTAATGGTTGACTAATGGAAAATTCAAATTTCCATACTTCTCATTTACCTCTACGCGAATTGTCTCCCCTACGCTTCTAAGCCATTCTGATCTATTTCCTAAGCATATTGACACCACAGTTCTGATAATTAACCACACTCACCGAAAACTCACCAAAATCTCATCAAAAATCATCAAAAATCATGAAAACTCATCCAGGTCATCAAAACCATGAAAAGTCCATGAAATTATGAAGAACAACCGTCTTTTTCATATGCGCAAGCCGGACCGATTCTCTATACAAACTAAAACACCCAGACTGTGTAGCGCGGGTTTAATTTTATCTCCGCCTTTGCGCGGCTTAGAACCGATCCAGACTCAGTATATATAAGGAGGCAAACCCGGGGCAAATTCATCCATAATTCCCCCAATTCATACAAACATGTCCAGACAAATCAAAGCTGCTTTTGTTACTCCCGGCACCAAGGTTCCTGTGTATAAATCCGTGGAATTGAAGGCCCCAGAAGACGACGAAGTCGAGGTCAAAGTGGTGGCCGTTGGATTCCACCATCTTGTCCGAGGCCGTGCCTTGGGACTGCACTACTCCCTGGGTGTTTCAACTACAGACAAGGCTGTTGGTGTGGACGGAGTGGGATACGTTGGCGACCAATTGGTTTACTTTACGACTTTGACCAAAAACGGCGGCTCTTACGGTCAATATGTTGTGACGAAGAAGAACCAGATCTACCCATTGCCAAAGGACACCGATGCCGATGGAATTGCGCGTGTTGCTGCTTTGTCCAATGGTGTGATGTCTTCTGTGTTTGCCTTGGAGGGCAGAATCCCCAATTTGAGAAAAGGCGCCACTGTTGTGATTCTTGGTGTGACTGGTATTTCTGGTCAATTGGCCATTCAAAACGCCAAACACACGTACGGTGCTGCCAAGGTGATTGGTGTGGCCAGATCCGCGGAAAAATTGAAGGCACTCAAGGCTTCGCAGCCACTTCTTGACGAAATCATCAGTTTTGATGATGTCAATGACGACATCATCAAGTCAGGACTCTTGGGAGAAGTAGACGTTGTTCTTGATTACTTGTGGGGAACACCTGCTGCAAAGCTCCTTGATCAGGTTATCAGATCCAAGAAAGATGCTACTGCTCCGTTGTACTGGGTGCAAATCGGCCAAATGGCCGGTGAGACCACACTTCCGCTTCTCGCGCCATACTTGAGAAGTACCAACTTACAAATCCTCGGTTCTGGAATCGGGCCATTGACCAAAGAGGAAGAGCACAGATATTTGGGAAAAACCGCCAATTTGCTTGCTGACGGTACTATCAAGGGTGCAGTCAAGGCTGCCAAACTTAGCGATATCGCAGATGAATGGGACGCGGAATGGGACGCCCAAACCAGAAAGTACTTTGTTGTCGAGCACTAACAAATTGTTACAACTTCTTACAAATTGCTGCAAATTGCTGCAAATTCTTATAAATTCTTACAACCAATTAGATCTCTGGCCTATAGAAGCCATTGGTGAACTATCCATATACAAAACCTAACTAGCCAGTCTTGTCTACGCTTAATAATTGTAGTCAAGGTGATTATCTTATCAGTGTGCGCAGCACCAAAAAAGAACCCAAAACAGAAGGACGTGTCCCGTCCCAGATTCTACATCTACTCCATTCTTTATCGCCAACTTTCAACTAAACCAACTCTACCACTCCAAAAACCCCACCAATTACAACCAAACCCCACAAACTTGCATGATGAGGGAAGAGTACGACCCCGTGGTATTTAAACCGGGCGCCATCCGCCTTTCCCAGCTCAGATACTTCACTTTTACTTTGGTTGGAATCGCTCTCTTATGGCCGTTCAACTGTTTCCTATCAGCGTCAGCGTACTATGGAGAACGGTTTGCTCATAGTCCAGGCCTTGTTAAGGTATATTCGTCCACAATGATGTCGGTTGCTACGGTTTCTTCCACCGTTTACAACTACTACTTGTCGCAAGTCCAAAGCGGCGTGGATTACCACCACAGGCTCAATTTGGGGATGGGAATCACCATTGTGGTGTTTGTGATCATGGCCATCTCGTGCATTTCCGACTGGTTCATTAGAATGCCCGATTCGCTCTTTTTCACGCTCTTGATGTCCTTGGTGCTTGCGTCCTCTTTGGCCACCTGTTTGGCCCAAAACGGTACCATGGCCATTGTGAATGTGTTGGGAGGTATCTATGCAAATGCAGTCATGGTCGGCCAAGCGGTCGCTGGCGTTTTGCCAGCATGTGCCCTTATTATTCTGATTTTGATAATTGGAGAGGGCCCCAACTCAGGCCCAGATATCGCCGATTACGTGGAAAAGAACATGGGCGTGTTTGTCTACTACTTGACTGCTAGTGTGGTATCCATTTCATCCATTGTGTTGATTTACTGGGTCAATAGATACGCCGTGTCCAATTACCGGTCAATCAATCCAGATGAAGATATTGACATTGATACAGGTCTCGCCGAATCCGACGAGACAGACGTCCCATCCAAAAAGCACGTTCCATTTTCAACTTTATGGTCCAAACTTTACTTGATAGTTCTGTCTATTTTCTTCACTTTTAGCATTACGTTGATTTTCCCTGTGTTTGCATCCAAAGTTGAATCCAACAGAGAAATTCCAAACAAGTTTTTCCTGAAAAACATCTACATTCCCTTCATCTACGTCATTTGGAATTTGGGGGATCTTTTGGGCAGAATTTTGTGTGGTTATCCCAGCCTCAGAATGCTCATCAAAAACCCACACAATCTCCTCATCTATTCTTTGGGTAGATTGATCTTCATCCCACTTTTCTTGACGTGCAACACCAATCCCGGCGAATCGTCCCCATTGATTTCGTCTGATTTATGGTACATTTTTCTCCAGTTGATCTTTGGGATCTCCAACGGTCAATTGTGTACTTCATGTTTCATGATCGTGGGAGATTATTGCGATACCGACGAAGAAAAAGAAGCTGCCGGTGGATTCACCACCGTGTTCTTAAGCGTGGGATTGGCTGTAGGAAGTTTACTTTCTTACCTTTTGGTAATCTACATAGACTAAAAAAAAAGTACACACATGCACGCGCACGCTTATGCACGTGCCCTTACACGTGATCACAATATATTGATCTCGATCTTCTAAATTAATCGTGATCTTTCTCTGCCACCATGTCATTTTGGGATACTCATAAGGATTCGATCAAATCGGCCGGAATGGCCACCGTCCGAGGAATCGGCAAAGGTGGTAAAGCTATTGGAAGTGCTGGAATGAATACCTACAAAAACCACAAGAATGGATCCTCAAGTACCTCCACCCCCAACGACGATACAGAGAAAGGTTTTGCCCCTATGAGTGGTCCTGTGCCCAAATTGCGTGAAGGAGACCTCAGAACGCTTCCTACTCCGCCCAGAAGAAACGTTGATCCCACTGGAGTGCCACTTCCTGGAGCCACGGTTCAGTACCAACAGCCCCAGTATCAACCGCCCCAGTCCCAATATCAACCACAATATCAACAGCCTCAATCCCAACAGCCTCAGTATCAACAGCAAAATCAATATCCGCAGCAAAATCCGCAATTCCAACAACAAAATCCGCAATATCAGCAACAAAATCCACAGGCTCCTCAATATCAGCAACAGGCTCCTCAATATCAGCAACAAAATCCACAATATGAGCAGCAACAGCCTCAATTCCAACCACAACAGCCTCAGTATCAACAATCGCAGCAAACCCAGCCATATCAACAGCCACAGGATCAGAATCATCAATTCCAACAACCTAATTACCAGCCCCAACAGCCTCAACAACCCCAACAGCCTCAACAATACCAACAATACCAACAATACCAACCACCAGTTCAACCAGCTCAACCAGCTCAACCAGTTCAACCAGTCCCAACTCAATCAGCACAGCCACTTGCTCCAGCTGCAGTTCCTTTTTCAAGAGCACCTGAACCAGCACCTCAACCAATTGCAGCACAATATCCACCTCTGCAGCCCCAGGCTCAACAATTCCAACTTCCCCCAATACAATCAGTTCAACCAACTCAACCAAATTTACCAAATTTACCAGTTCAGCCAAATTTACCAGTTCAGCCAAATTTACCAGTTCAGCAAACTTTACCAACTTTACCACCCCAATCGGTGAGCTATGATTCTCCGTACCACCAGCCAGTTCCTGTTTCTGCTCCAATCCCAGACATTACAGAGCCGGCTGAACCTCCCAAAAAACCATTGCCTGACCCCAGATCGTTTCCTCCGCCTGTTCTACACAAAGATAGAGGAAAGCTCTCCGTTGAGTCCACCGGACAAAAACCCAAGTCAGAAACAACGTCTGCATCTCCAGAAACTCCAGCGGAAAGAGGACCTCCAAAGCGTGCGTACACTTTAGAAATTGATACTACATTTGCACCTCCTCCCAAACCATTCCGTGGCCCAGGTGATTCGGTACAATCGTCACCACATACCCCTAAACCTGCTCCAATTGCATCTAAACCACCACAGCCTTCTGGAACAATTGCTCCTCCGGCTTTACCTTCAAGAGGATCGCAAAATCCCTCTACAAATTCAGTGCCACAGGTTGTCACTGCTTCTGTAGGTTCATTTCCTCCACCTCCCAAGCCTTTTAGACACGATGCTATTCCAGCAAATAAACCTGTGGAACCGGTAGCAGTTCCAGTGGACTCTACTGTTGGAATAAAAAAGAAAGCACCTCCAAAACCAGTCAAAAAACCATCCACTATTACTGAGCATGCACCCGTGCAGGTTTCGGACAATTTGGCTGAAGCATCGCCTCCTCCTCCTTATACTGTGGTTGATACTCCTTCGCCAGCTCCAGCTCCTGCTCCTGCTTTAGCAGCCCCAAAACCTAATGGACTTCCTAATTTTGCACAAGAAATTGCATTCAGAAGATCAAACTCGGACTTTGCTGCTCCAAAACCATCTTCTCGTGCTCTGGTTTCATCAGAGGAACTTCCACCTGCCAAACCTTCTCGTCCTGTGACTTCTGAAGCACCTCCAATGCCCAAACGTCGTGAAGAAGAACCAGCAAGACCTTCATCTGTGTCCAATTCTATTCCAGTGAAGCCAGGAAAGCCAGGGAAGCCGGAAAAACCGGAAAAGCCCGCAAAACCCGTAAAGCCTTCAAAACCACATAAACCAGAAGAACCCACTACAATTTCAGATGACTTTGTTAGTGAACTTCGGAAGAGTTTGAAACCAACGGCAAGTTATAAGTCAGGATCGGAAGTACAAGCACCAGAGAAAAAGGCCCCACCACCAAAACCCAAGCCAATTATCAAGGCAAAGCCCGAAATCTCTCCTAAAGTCAAACTGGCCACTCCACCACCACCAGCTCCTCCTCCGTCAAGAGTAAAGTCTCCTCCTGTCACTGTATCTCTGCCTCCACCTCCACCTCCTCCAGTAAGAAACTACAAGAGAGCTGCGGCCCCTGATCCCAAGATTTCCACTCCTCCTGCTTTGGATCTAGAACTTTCCACTGGCTGGTTTGCTAATTTATCTGGGCCCCAGACATTGCCAAAAGCAGTGCAGGGATTGACGATGCAGCACTCTTATCTGTCTTCTTTGATGGGCCCAATCACACGGAATACTTCCAATTACAGTTTCCGGTTGAAAGACTTGTCCATCATATCGTACGCTTTGACATGGACCAATAACGATATTGCCAACGTAAAGGCCGAGATTTCACGGTTTGTGCCTTCTCCTATCGTTACCAGTGTTCCTTCAAAACAAGAATTGGTAGCTTATCACCAGAAATTCGGAGACTACGTAGCTTCTTGGTGTGAGCACAAACAGGGCCAAATGGTGGGCACTGGAGAGTGTTGGGACTTGGCAAGAGATTCTCTTCTCAAAGGATGTGGAAAACACGCCTTTGTCTCTACGTACCACCATCATGGTGTGCCTATTTTGGCGGTGACTGGCTCTGAATCAGGCTTAGCCTTTGACCAAAACCCGTTGGATGAGGTCAGAAGAGGTGATATTCTTCAGTTCAAAAGATGTACCTTCTACAACGCAGCCACAAGACGTACACTGACTGCGGGAGACCCTGACCATACTTCTGTTGTGCTTCATAATGACGGTGAAAAGATCACTGTGGCAGAACAAAACGTGGGAGGAGTCAAGATTGTTGTTAAGGGAGAGGTGATTCTTAAGGATTTGAAGTCAGGAAGCTTGACTGTGTACAGACCTGTTCCGGTTGAATGGGCCGGTGAGCTTTAAAGTAGATGAATGGACCTATCGTTGTTTAAAACCACAAAATGTAGACTCAATATTTGCAATTATTCAATCATACTATTTGAAGTATTTATATACATATAATTCTACTATTTTCTTTTAAAAAATAGAACAAATGAACGCACTAAATCATTCAATCAGATCATTCAATCATAGGACTCTATTTGAACTATTCATACATATAATTGTACTATTTTCTTTAAAAATAGAACAAATGAATGTATAGTTGTTTAAAGATAAACCGTAGATTCCATAGGACTCTATTTGAATTATTCATATACATATAATTCCATTATTTGAATATTCATATACATGAAAATTTATTATTTGAATTATTCATGTATATAGAGATTCTAGTATTTGTTTAAATTTATAAACCGTAGATTCTTAATCTCCAATCGTTCAGTCATAGGACTCTACTACTTGAATTATTCATAGATTTAATTCTACTATTTGAAATATTCTCACATAAAACTTCTACAATTTTGTATTTCTTGAAGTATCCATACATAGAAATTTACTATTCTGTAGTTCCTGAAATATTCAATCATAGGTCTCTACTATTTGAATTATTCATAGACAACGAAATTCTATTATTTGTAGTGCCCTTGAAATATTCATATAGATAGAACTTTTACTCTTTTGCAGTTTTTAAAATATCCGTACATAGAGATTCTACTAGTTTATAGTTCCTGAAATATTCATACACATAATTCTAACTTGAAATATCTGTACATATAATTCTACTATTTTCTAAATCTTGAACAAATGAACGTACCAAATCATATAATCATAGGACTCTACTACTTGAAATATTTATATACATATAGTTCTACAAATTTGTAGGACTCCTGAAATATTCAATCATAGGACTTTACTACCTTGTAGTTCTTGAAATATCCATACAAAGAAATTCTACTATTTTAGTGCCTTGAAATATTCATATACAAATTGGCTAAATCACGAAATTAACCAAATTAACCAAATTAACCAAAATATACAAACTTCTTAACTCCAACTTACTATGGGAAATACCCACTTCCTGAAATCATCCATTTCTGTGGAAATTGACTACAAACATCTCACCATTTTGATCTACCATCTGCTTATATATAAACTCTGTGCGAAATTTCTCGATGACCATGCCTGTTGCCCCAGCCTTATCTACCCACCAAGACGAAGTCAGTTTTGGCTACGACCAGATCCAGGCCGTAGAGAAGGACCGTAGTCATCTTGGCCTTCCAAAAAACTACGATCATGAGCAGTTGGTCGCCAAAATCATCGAATACTACAGTGTGAAGGAAATCATCACCAGTCTCAAAGAAGAGGTAAATGGTAAGAGAAAATACCAAAAGGTGACTCTCCAGTTTCCGGACAATTTGATCAGTGACTCTGCCACCATTGTCCACGAGCTCCAAAGAGAATTGGGGTTCAAAATCGAAAAAGAATGTGAAAGTGCATGCTGTGGAGAAGATGCCTGTGAGAAGAAGAACAATGCGGTAGAAGAAGCTAATGATGATGTACAGAAGATATGGATCTTGGCAGACACCTCGTATTCGCCGTGTTGTGTGGATGAAGTTGCAGCTGAACATGTAGGCAGTGATTTGGTGATACATTTTGGAGATGCCTGTTTGAACCCTATTGACAAATTACCTACGTTTTATGTGTTTGGCAAGCCAGAAGTGGATATAGATCACATTATTGACGAATTCAAGAAGCGGTATCCTATAGAAGACGGAAACAAAGTACTTTTGATGGCGGATTCGCCTCATACGTATTTGTTAAATGAGATCTATACCAGATTGAAAAATGAGTACTCTGATTTGGCATATGCTGATTTGTACTTGAGCAAGGACTCTGAAGTCACATCCATTGGATACCAACCGAAAAGAGCAGAAGAAAGCCCCAAATTATTGAATAGAATATTCACAGGATTGGAAACTGAAGATTTAGATCAAACTCTAAGTGAATACGATTTATTCCACATAACTGTTCCTCAAAGCCCCAGATTATTACAATTGACCACCCGGTTCAATTCTGTGACTCTCTATAACACTTCAGAAAAGAAAATCTCTCAGGGTCCGTACCCTAACTTGATGCGTCGTTATCGTTACATGCAAATGGCCCGTACTGCTGGTACGATCGGTTTATTGGTCAACACATTGTCGCTATCCAATACCCGGACCTTGATCAACAGTATTGGTAAGAAAATCAAAGACAGTGGAAAGAAACACTACATTTTTGTTGTAGGTAAACCCAATGTGGCCAAGCTTGCCAATTTCGAAAGCGTGGATTTATGGTGTGTATTGGGATGTGATCACCAAGGGATCATTTTGGACCAAACCAACGAATATTTCAAGCCAATTGTCACTCCTTACGAATTATTATTAGCATTAAGTGATGAACTCACATGGACAGGAAAATGGGAGACCGATTTCAAGAAATTATTGGCTCAAATAGAAGAAGAATCTACTGAAAATGAAGATGTTGACGAAAATGACGATGATGAAGATAGTCCTCCAGAATACAATCCTGTGACGGGCCAATATGTCAGTACATCTAGACCATTGAGACAATTAAATCACTTGAGAATCACAGCTGAAAATGAAGAAAACGAGGAATCCGAGACCAGTTTGGTCAATAAGTTCTCTTCTACCATTGCAATCAGAAACACTGTTTCAACTTCTGCCATTCATCTTCAAAATAGACACTGGACCGGTTTGGGAAGTGACTTTAAACAGGACGATAGCGATGAGGAAGTGGACCAAAAGGGTGCTTTGGTGGAAGACGGGCGTGCGGGAATTGCCAGAGGCTATGATTACGATAGGGAAGCCCACCAATAGGGTCATATAGAATACCGTTCGTCATAGTATTATAATATTATAATGTGTAATGATAGAATCACAATATAAGACAATAATATATAACGTATAGTCACAGTGTAAGACAGGAATCAAATTAACGTATAATGAAAATATGTCAGAAGCACAGTAATAAGACAAGAATGATATAATGTATAATCACATTATAAGACAAGAATAATATGATGTCTAATAATTGACAGAAACAGTATAAGACAATAATATATAACATACAATCAATGACAGAATCATAGTAATAAGACAAGGATATATTATAATGTGTAGTAACAGGAATAAGACATGAATAATACTATAAATGTATGTATAATCACAGTAATAAGACAAGAATAATGTAATGAATAATGAAAATATGACAGAATCATAGTAATATGACAAGAATAATAATATAACGTATAACTAATGACAGAATCACTCACAAGACAAGAATAATACTATAATATATAATATATTATGACAGAATGACAATAACAAGACAAGACTAATATATAACGTGTATTAAAGACAGAATCACAGGATTAAGACAAGAATAATATATAACATACAATAAATGACAGAATCATACTAATAAGACAAGAATATAATGTATATTAAATTTCAGAATCATACTATTAAGAGAAGAATAATATAGCGTATATGACAGAATCACAGTATAAGACAAGAATATATTATAATGTAGAATCACAGTAAGAAGACGAGAATAATAAATAAAGTGCAATAAAAGACAGACTCATAGTATAAGACAGGAATCATATATAATGTATAATATAATATGACAGAATCACAGGATTAAGACAAGAATAAAAGTATAGCGTATAACCAATGTCAAAATCAATCATAAGACAATAATAAAGTTATAACGTTTTATAAATGACAGAATCACACTATAAGACTAGAATAATATTATACGTGTAATACAGTATAAGACAATAATATAAAGTGTAATGTAATATAACAGAATAGCACTATAACACTGGGGCCTTCGGCCCAACTGTTAGTTTTGCTTTCTAATTTTCTTTCTAATTTTCTTTATAATTCTCTTTGATCTTGTTACAGTCTTTATTATCAGTCTCATGGTTAGCATAGATTCAGTGCTATACTTTATAGCACATAATCTATGGATTATTGTTGCAGCCAATGTCTTTGTCATGTAAGTATCCCGTGACTCCAAGCCCCACTAACATCAGTATCTACTTCGGTCATTGGCTATCCATTCTTTCATTCATAGTCATCGCATTATCCATACTCTTTTACCACGTAAACAGAGTCTACAAACTTCCACAAAAGTGGTCAGAATTGCAACCAAATGACATTGCAGTGGTCACGGGAGGATCCAACGGTTTGGGAAAACAAATCGTGGAGTTACTTCTAAAGAAACACGTCAAAGTGTACAATCTAGATCTCACAGCACCAAGTTATGACCACGCAAATGCTGTTCATATCAAATGTGATTTAGGGGACGAAAGTGGGCTTAAAAACACAATTGATGGCCTTATAGACGAATTGAATTCCAAAGGTCAACATATATCGGTATTGGTCAATAATGCTGGGATAAGACATAGCCATTCGTTATTGGACCTCAACGAGCAAGAAGTCCACAAAATCTTCAATATCAATACATTATCACATATCTGGATCCTCAAGAGGGTTGTTTCGAACCATATTAGCAAAATCCCGGACTCCCAGCTCTATATTGTGTCTGTATCGTCGATTCTAGGAGTACTAGCACCAAGAAACTTATCACTTTATTCAGCGACCAAAGCAGCAAATATTCTGATTTATGAGGCTCTAGTACAGGAATTATCTCCGTACAAGACCATACGTATTCTACAAGTGCTCCCGGGCCAATTGACTACAGAAATGTTCAAAGATGTCCAGCCCTCCGTACAATTTCTTGCCCCATTGGTGAATCATTTCCAATTGGCACAACAGATTGTTTCGAGAGTAGAAACAGGAGAAACAGAAACCTTATGCGAACCGTTTTATACAAACTTTCTTCCGATCGTACGTGTACTTCCTATGATACTCCAGCAATTGTGTCGGTGGTTTTCACAAATGGATGGAAAAGTTGGCTCCAAACAAGCCGTTTTTCATGACTAAATATTTCTAAATATTCTTCTTCCCTGCCTTTTCAATTTCAACCTTCAACAACTTTGCAAACTCGTCTCTATTGATGTAACCAGTAATATCAAAGAAGTTTTTGAATTCCAAAGCTCCAGTCACTGCGTTCTTTTCGTCTCCATCAACAACAATTTTGACTCGGTATTCTGGAGTGAACTTATCCGTCCATCCTGCAATAACAATCTTGCCTCCTTTGGTGGTGGTTCCCACATATTTCACATCCTTTCTGGTTCTGTTGAGAAAGAGTAATACTCCACTAATAAGGAAATAAACCACAACAGCAGCAAAGTTGACAGTGTACAACTCCTCAAAACTGTACTTTTTGTCAAGATAGAAGAGTAAACCTGCTATTATCACAGTCAGGTAACCCAATGCTAACTTTGTATCAGCTAACAAGAAAGATTCATCGTAGCCGAATTCGGACAAAATGGAGCCCAAATTCTCTTCAGTGGTTTGGCGCAATTCCACAATAGAGCTGGAGGTTAGTACGTGACTTGATTTGGCAGAATTGACTTACTTTAAATTGGTTTTCTTCATTGGTAAAGTGAATGGTGTGTTGGCATTCGTAACTTGCAAAAGTTACTTGACTATATCCAGTCCGTGGAGGCACATTACAGGTTAGCAATGACAAACCAGACTACAACTTATATATCACAAAACCTGGAAATGTGATTATTTTATTGGATAAATCGTTTTCAAAATGTTGGTGAATTCGATTGTTCTGTTCTGGAACTGAATCAACGGCTGCTGTTTCTCTGTTGTTATTGGGTATTCCTGGCCCACATGGTAAAGCTCTCAACTTTTTTGCAGGTTAGTCGCGCGCTCGCTTGCAGTTTAAATTCCACTTTCTACAATTCACTCATCACCTAGGGGTAATCCAACAGGACTACAGAACCTCCCTAGTGCATCAAATCACTGCTAATTCAGATCTTTTCTGAGATAGTATGAACTCAGCATTCACATGGAAATGAACAGCAAAACATCGTTGGGAACAATGACTCCCAAAACCGTGGATGACTGTGTCAAGCCTTCCATCAACAGAAGCGCCAACACCAAAAGAAGTGAACCAAAACTTGTGAATCCTCATGTTTCCAGTCAGAAACAGTCGCAGAAAGCTCAGGCCAGAAGAAAGCAGAAAAAAAGTGGCGATCCGGATATTGAGTCCCAAATCAAACAATCAAAACAATCAAATCAAACAAAGCAAAATGGTTCGGGAAGAAAGAACCAAATCTCCATCAACCATCTTCTAGACTTTCAATCCTACAGAGATCTGGAAGAGTACCAAAACAATCACACTAGAAGAAGAGCCAGCGGTGGTACACGGCCCAGATACAGAGAACAGAACCTTCATAAGGTTCCTTTGTCTGGAATGTCCTTTATCAATGTGAACTATAAGTTTGTCGTTGACAATCGGAAGGAGTATAAGGAACAAGAACTTGATCCCAATATTCCTCCAATTACTGATGACATTATCAGAATTATTGTTCCCAAGGGAAATGCTTGTCCTATTTGTCTTTCGGATGATCCCGTGGCTCCAAGAATGATCACCTCATGTGGACATATTATCTGCTTGAAGTGTGTTTTGTCGTTGCTTGAAAGCGAAGTTCCTACTTCCAAGAAAAAGGAATCTTCTGCTGTGATAGAGAAATATAGAGAATGCCCCTTGTGTCTTTCCATCATTCGAAAGAACGAAATTAAACCGGTTCTCGTCGATAACATCGACGAGAGGTTTGAAACTCCAAAAATCGATGATGATGTGGTCTTGACATTAATGACAAGACCTCTGAATAAAATCTTGCCATTGCCTCAAGCAATCAGTGCATATCATGATCTCGTTGGAAATTTTCCAATGGTTAATCAACTGAATCCAGACTTTAAGCAATACCTGAGAATACTCAAGGGAGATTTGCCCTATTTGCTTCAGATGTATGCCAAAGAAAAGGAGCAAATTATTAAAACATATGAAGAAGAAAAACTTCTTTACAATGAACCGAATACCTATGTCAACTTGGCACTTCAACACATAGATAATGAAATTGCTTCTTGGACAAATAAACTTTCAGATGGAATTGACAAAAAAGACAAGAAAAACATTAGAACAGAACAAAAAGAAAACATTTTTTACTTTTACCAAACAGGATTTAACTCAAACTCCACTTTTATTTTATCCCCATTGGACATTAAGGTTCTTAAAGCGTCCTATAACAACCGTTATGAAGAATTACCCTCATCTCTTGTGGCCAAAATTGAAAATATCAAATATGATGAATTAAACTCGGAAACTGCGTTGACAAAGTATAAATACTTGTCTCATTTACCCTCTGGTACACAACTAGGGTTTTTGGAATGTAATTGGAAAAATAACGAATCTATAAACGAAGAATCATGGAATACATTCAAAGATGATTTAAATAAGAGAACCAAAAATTCCAAGAAAAAGTTCAATCGTGAAGAAAGAGATAGGAAAAGAGCACAGGATGAAGAGGAAATTCGTACCAAGAATTTCTATGCTCGTGAAAATGGAACTTTAGGTGCTCAAGCCGAAGATCTCTATGAACGCGGAAACTTTGGAACTTTATCTATTGTTGATCATCGTGAATTGCCTCCATTAAGAGCCGATGAACGGAGAGAATCGTCAGGATCTGGCGAATCTGAATCCACTTCATATGTTTCTACAATTTGGGGTACCAAAATCCCCAAGGCCGAGATTGTGGACGAGCCATTAGAAGATGAGGATGATTGGGATGCTGAAGAAATGATTAGAAGGGCCAAGGAAGAGATGGAAAGACAAGAGTTGGAAGGTAAAAGCAAAGGGAAAAAGAAGAAAAAGAAGATGATTCTTTTGTCTTCAAATACCCACCGCTAACGAATATTAAAAAACGAAACGAATGCACGAATCAAATCAAACGTAGACAATAAAAAATAGATTGAATGCCATTTATTTATAAAGTTCATAATAAGGAAACGATCGTTAACAGATCTACTGTTTCCTTAAATAAAAAATTATATAATAAAGGTGACTCACCAATCTCGATAGGCTTTTGACAAACGCTACAAATATTCATACAATATTGTACTAGGAGAACTAGAAACTAGTTCGACATTAATTAATATATTCTATAATGTATGATTGAATTCTTCTTCATACTTGATGCTTTCAGGGCCCAGCCCTAACCATAAATTGACAATTGGACGAATGTAGAAAAACAATGCTCCGGAGACCAACACGAAACAACCAATTACTGGGAAGCACCAGTATGGAATATCGAGCAGGGCTGCATTTGGAGGAGGAACGAATGGGAAAAGTGCCAAAAACAAGTTTGCCAATAAAAATATTATGACACATATATATGGAGCTGAGATGATTTTGTTTGCTGTTGGACGTGGGAAAGATTCAACGGAACTTAATAATGAATCTGTTTCTGAGTGTTGTCTATGACGCGAAGTTTCTTCTGTTTGTTCGTAATCATTAGATTGGGAAACTTCAAATGCTGAGGATTGGCTCTTTGAGCTCGTTGATTGGGTATCATCTTGAGGAATGACATTGTAGCTAGGATGCAACTTGACAGATTCATCTTCCAACTCGATGTCCAAGTCCCTGGGGTTAAATTCACCCCAGTTTTCTTTTTTACGGTTCAATTTGAGATAAATCAAACCAACAGTGAGGAATATATTGATCCAAGTCCCTGGATAAATGTACAAATTGACAATGAATTCGTAGATTTCGGTGGATGGAGGAGCCACCAACACGAACACGGTGACAAACCAATGAAGCAATAAAGAATTGTTCAAATCCAGGAAAAACGTGGAGAACGGAATGTAATTGTTCAAGGCCAATTCTTGGTTTACCATTCCATGAGCAAAAGAAACCACCAAAACGTTACCTAAATTAGATAAGGAAATGAGAATAGGTAACAATCTGGCAGTGATACTTTGTCCAAACACTTTATTGAAGAAAATACCTGCAATCAAGACCCCACTGCTGAGAATCTCTTCTTTTGGAATAACCACCAAATATGCCAACAAAACCAAAAAGTACAAGATGGTGGTGAGCAAAACGGCTGCGGGAGCAGCAATGGTAAGAACATGGTACGGATCATCGATTTCATTGAGCACATAATTGACATTTTCCCACCCTTTAAATGAGTAAATGACTTCCAATAAACCCACAGCTATGGAATACGTGTTTGGCGACTCGTCGTTGTGGAATTTCCAGATATCCGTGAAGTTATCTGTTGCCGGAACATCCACTATACCAATGTAGACCAATACTCCGATGGAGATAATCAACACCAAAATCAACAATTTGAAGATTCCAAGGAAATTGAATAATCGGGTTCCTTGCGAAGGATATCTTATGTGGAGCAAAGTACAAAAAGAGATACAAACCACCCCAATAGTCTTGACCAACGTTGGATCAATTTCAACATCAGCATCGCCTTCTTGATGATCTGTAATGGCATAGAGAACATATTTTCCAAAAGCAAACGAATTTCCCGAACTAAACCCAAGAAGCACTATCGAAAATGCATAAACACAGCCCATTAATCCTTTTGGCTGGTTGAATACTCGCAAGAGATAGTTCTTCTCTCCACCGTTTTTGAACGGCAAATTCAAGGCATATTCCAAGTAAATAAGTAAGCCACAGAAGATAATGATTCCTCCCAATGCAAATAACGTAAGAAAAAGCCCAACGTTACCATTTGTGTATTGAAAAATCGGCGATGGATTCAGAAAGATCCCTGTACCAATGATTTTGTTAACGATAAGGGAAATGCATGATAAAGTGCCCAATTTTTTGGTGCCAGCAAATGAGTTGCCGAACGAGTTGGCGAAGGAGTTGGTATTCAGGATGATCGGGAGAATTGTTGGCGCCATTCTTGGGGATAGTAGAGGAGTAATGGGAAGTATGGCTTTTAAGCGGTAGATCGGGTATGAGATAAGCGCACGTGATCATATCACGTGCGTTGGCACGTGATCATTATGCAGAAGAAAACATCACATGACCTAGTCATGTGCTTATAGGCACGTGATGTGCCAGGTGTGTCAAAAGCACGTGACCGCAAAACCACAGATCACATGATCGTCATCACATGATCGTCATGCAGTGGGGAGCCATCACATGACCAGGTCATGTGCTCAGCGTCGCGTGCTTCGCTGTCACGTGCCTGTGTGCGCACGTGCTTCTCATGCTGGAGGGAAGCATCGTGACTGGGAGTCATGTGACGTGTCACGTGCTTTGCAGCACGTGACATGCATAATTCGCAACATGTGGTGGTGCCTCTTCCCGAGTGGTAATCCAGGGCTCTCAATTGGCCAGGCCATGTGGGTAATTCACAATTCATAATTCATTGTTATCGTAGAATTGCCGAAATATAATTGCGAGGTGGATTTGATATGTGTACATTATGCCTTATGTACCAGCAAAGCGGCCGGATTAGTTCGTTCGCAATATTAAGGTTTGGAAAATATCAATTGTGCATCGACTGCTTGCGCCTACTGATTGCGCCTACTGGTTGCATCCAGGCTGCAACTGTGTAAAATTGCATCCACAGAGTGGGGGCATCAGAGAACAGAGTGGGGGAATTACATTGATTGTATCATTAGTATTATTTGATCATTAAATCTATCACCCTTCGTCTATATACTCTCTATAATCAGGCCTGCTGCAACATCCATTCCACATCCAGAACCAGTCTGTGGATGCCGGAACCCAATTCCGAAGAAATCACGTTGACAGAAATCAAACACAGACGGAGCACTTCCTGTTCCAAGGAGTTAACAAAGCGGCCTCCCTTTTGTTTTCTATTGCCATCCTGGTTGTGAGCGGTGGAATGCTTGTATTGTTTGATTTTTGTGAGCTTTTCGCCAGTGTATTGATATTGGGGGTATTCCACTGCCTCGAGTGGAACAGAGTCCTGTTCCACTTGCTTGAAAGCAAGAGTGGATGCAGTCGAGGTGAAACACTTGGAATCGGCGTGATTCATGGATGGGAAAATAATGTTAAGTGCCATGTTCTTATTTAATTTGACCGAGTTGAGAACGTGATTCACACGCTCGTTTATGAATTGGATGTTTTTACCAAAAATGTTGGTTTTGTAGAACGACTGGCCGTCCTTTGGCTCTATGTTAAAGTATTTTTCGTCATGGTAGTAAACGTGGTGCGAATCCTTCGTGGAAACACCAATGCTGGGGATATTTTTGGACATACAGTAACTGAGCATGGCATGTGTAGCACCACGACCGCGGTTGCCACGGGGTCCTCCGAAGTCAGAGCCTCGAGGTGTCCAGGAAGCACCTTCGTTGGGACCGACCAAGACCAATTCCGGCTCGAAGTTTATTTGTGGAGAAATCACGTCCATCCCTATCACCAAAGTATCCAACGCACCAGCATTGACAAACCAAATGTTTTCATCCAATGGATCTTGGCCGAAATGCTTATTAGTAACGATGTTTCTTCTTTTGGTGTTGGATTCTCTAATCACGCCCTTGGCGCCTCGAGGACTTTGGTTGATACTCTTGATATTGGAGTAGTAAGTTTGGTGAACAGGAAGCAAATGACCAAATTCTCCTCCATCGACAATATCGGGCATTTGGGGGGATACGGGGTTTTCCGAAAGCGATTCTTCCTGATATTGATCTTGATCTTGATCTGGATCTTCACAATGATGGATCTGGTCTCTGTTGCTTCTTTCATTGTGTTTCTTTGGTCCGTTTCCACGGAATGGACTATGGCGTCTGCGGTTGTATAAAGGGGCGATGACCTTGACATCATGGCCTTCTTGGGTTAATGATTCATACATAAACCGAACGTTTTTGGAGACCCAGGAGTCTGTGCTGGTGAGCAAAATACGTAAACCAGTACATGTTTGTAGGAGTACAAACAACACGGTGATGAACTTCATGGTAAATTTGGCAGGAGATGGAGATGATGAGAGAGCTTAGCCCCCACCTTTTATATAGACTAGAAAGCCTCGTGGGCTAAAAACGCTGTTAAAGATATTATTCCATGGTGACACAATGCGGGAGGAATCTGTGGGATGCACACGCCGCCAACGTGGTTGCGTTAACGAGTGCAGCGATTGAGAAGACTAAACGGGAAGCGGATTGTGAAGACTGCATAGTCATTGGGAATGGTTCGTAGCGTGAGGAACAAACACAACACCCGTGGGTGACCCGTGGGTGGGTATTATTACTTGTGCACGTTGTGGGAGAGGATCGCTGTGAACACTGCTCTGATCCTCTGTATTAATTCCAATTTACCACTTATATTGATCATCTGCAAACGTGCGTTCAATCCCTTGACTCATGCACAGTCGAGCACTAAGTACGACAAGATGCAGCCGAACGAGCTTACATAATGCTGATGCTCAGGATATTTTTAGGCACCTAAGCCGTTACTAATGTGCAACGAGCAACCCTAAAAGGCAACACTCGTGATATGCGTGTGGTGTGGGGGGACGGACCGGAGCTCTAAATCGGGAAATGCTACGAGCCGGAAAGGGTCCGATCCAGAGGCGGTTTTGGTAGGAGGGGTTGCAACGCCCGGACCGCATGCTAGCATCGCACGAGTCTTCGTATTTGGTTTTGTTACAGTTTGGGCCGATTTAACCTTTGTTTCAGACAATTATCATTGGGTCAATAGTCACACGAGTTGGCACTACATTTGGCACTGCCAAACCAGTCGCTAAAGGCTTTGCACTTGCTCTTGTCTTCGATGGCTTGGCCAAAAGACTGCAGCCCAACGGCTGACATTATAGTCCGCCTCAATGGCATCACCGCATGCAATGTCATGCTCAGCCCCACGTAATTACAATAGGATGCATTTCGTGAAAATGACCAGTCTAATAGAACACTGATTGGGCTACTATAGAGAATAGACCACTATACAGAATGGACTACTATACAGAGTGATAGAGAGTGATAGTACTGTTAATTTCGGGATATAATTATGTCGCCGCACCCCATAATTTCACTGGTGAATTTGTTCATAATACTCATGACAATAGGTGGGGTTAGTACAGAAACATTAAGAAGGTCTACGTGAACTAAATGCCGTGCTTCTCTGTGTAGGGTTTCGTACTTATGCATTAGAATCTCTATAATTTACGAGAAACAATATTTTTCGCATCCCTACATACACAATCAGCATTCAAAAAATACCGTGCGTCCAATAATCGTGAATTTGATGACTATAGTATTTCCAGGATGGTAGTCGCACCTGTGCTGTAGGGATGTCGCACTTGGCCTGATTTCAATTTCCGAGCAAAGACCACAATCAATATTATATTAGAGGTCAATAAACTCCAGCAAATTCAAATTCCTTGTCAATGATCTAATCTCATTGGAATCTGATTTTAATTGCCTTTTTTAGTAATTTTCTGTCGCTACAGAATGACTTAATGTGATTAACTTTTTCCTTTAGCAAGAGCTGGGTTTTGTATCAGTACTTATATCTACATTCCCACCCTCGAAAGGTGCTACAATTTTATTTAAATATCCAACTTGAGGGTAAATATGGTCAGCAATATTAGAAAAATTAATGAGATACAAAACACAAAATTCCAACGACATTGAAGATCCTAAAGTGATTATTGAAGTCATTAATGATGAATGTTCAATTTTTGTGTTTTCGTTAAATATAAGATGTCAAAGGGGAAGTGGGTCTTTGTTATTTGTCGGAAATTAATTCTGCCGTTGCAGATATTCCGATTGCTTCGTTTCCGTTAGATAAACCTTGGGAATTAGTCACTCTTGATAGTAAAGTGAAGTCCTACTAGCTACCCAGCTCAAAATTTACGACAATGCCTATGGATTTATTCACGATGACAAAACATCTTGGTAGATGAAACAGGAGCTCCTGCTCTTGATATTTACCATTACAAGGTCTCACGGATTTGACCACTTATCGTTGTATTGAGAGATCTAAAATTACTGGGGTTACAGAGGACATGGATGGTAAGCCTAAGAAGGCTGCTGGTTCTGGTGCAACCAAGGAAATAAAAGTAATGAAAGTGGCAACCGTCTAGAAACTATCGAATTTATAGTATCAAACCATATCCCAAGCTCAATAATGATCAGTCATTATGGAGAAGAGAATGATGAAAGAATTGACTGAGAATTACATGGATTTCAGTATCAGTAAATCGACAATCCATACATTTTTAAAGAAGAAAGGGTGTTTATCTCTTTTAAACCTGCTCGAAAAGAAAGTACAAGTAATCACAGAAACCCTAGTTGTAGAATTATTCGCAATCGAGGGTACCGTCTCATTTTCTTGCCATATTTCTCCAGAATTAAAGTCCAGTGAACAGTAGACTGTTATAAATACAATTTAATTCACATGAATTGTCATTATTGCCAATTTATTTGTTAATTTATGTAGCAAGCAATTACTATTACTCTTTCTACGTCCACAGTAATATCAAGTCGATTGATAAGGATTATCAACTGTTCAGTTTTAATTCCCCACTGTCTTGGCTCCAGCTAAAGTCAGCTTAAGAGGCACAACTTACTTAAAAAGAACACCCTTACAGTAAAAATTACAGAGGATTCAAATGGTGCCTCTTGAATTTATTCAGAATATTAATCAACAATGTAAGAATTGCTTCTCAACTTGCTTTCTTTACCCAGCTCCCTGTGAAATATCGGCGGCAATGCCGTCATTGTACTATGCAATTCTATTTTTTCACGATTATTCAACATACTTCGTTTAGTCATATTCGGTGTCTCCGCTAGAGAATGACTTGATCAACGAGTTTCGTAGAATTTCTAGCGAAATTCAATTCTTAGGTTCGTAGTATTATAGCAAACTCGATTTGCAATTAGATGAAATGTTTATGGCTTATTTTAACATGTAGAGTAATTGAAGAGTCAAATGAAGATTGGTGATATATGTCTTCGTAAAGTATCGGATTTCCACGAAGAAATGTGCGACATCCTGATAGCACAGGCGCGACCATTATCTTGAAAATACATACAATCCAACAATTTCAACAAGTTTATATAATATCTTTTGCTATTTTCTAACTGTAAAATGGGGTCTAATGTTTCTTCTCTTGTGTTCGTCTAAACTGATAAGAACGTTGCATTCCAGGGATCCAGGATCCGGTCTTTTCCCGGGCTGAGCATATATTTTCTCAACGGTCCCATTCTAATCAATCTAATAATTTCCAAATATTTTCTAATTACAACACAAACTGAATGTTCATATCCTGTGGATGAGAACAACTCAACTGCGGCTTCTGGGAATATTTCTGTGCCAAAATGGTCCGCATGTTGTTCAACAACGACAAATACGTCTGGTTGGGCAAATCGTTCAACACCTTAATAAATGCCCAACTCATGGCTCCGGTGGCTTTTCCTGCTTCCTGAGCATCTGCACTGGTTTGGTCATCTTTGCATCCACTGAGACTGATTACATCTGCAGCCGATGCTTTCATGGCTCTCACTTGGTCTACATTGACTTGGCTACTTTTGGTCACCTTTTTGGCAATGCCTGCAAGAGAAGAAAGCGCTCCTCCAATATCTCCAGATTCGTACAGCATAAATGCCTTCAAGGCGCCAGAACCGGAATCTTTCCACAAATTGGGCTCCTTGATAATTCCCTTGGTCAGATACACGTAGGGCAAGTCCAACGCAGTCCCGGAGTGACACGAATCGTACAACGCGGTCAAACGACATCCTGGAGGCAAAGGTCTGACCATAATGTCGTGCATTTCATCGTCGATGATATGACTGGTTTGTTCGAAATCCACAGGATAAACGACATCGTCAAATCCGCTCTCTTCATCGCCATCCAAATCCGGCGTTTGTCCCCCGTGTCCAGAGTAATGGAAAACCAACGAATCGTTGGGCTGGGCATCTTTGACCAACCACTGCATTGCTCTGATCATATTGGCTCTGGTGGGGACTCTGGCCAATTCCCTCTGGTCGTCAGTGAGAATCACAATGTCTTCCCATTTGTACCCCCACCGGTCGACCAAAAAGGTACTCATGTTCTTGACATCGTTGATACAGCCACGCAATTCGTTTCTAGTACCATAGTAGTTGACGCCGACCAATAGCGCCTTTTTGCGTCCTTGACAGTTGGAGTACTGGAACGTCATGTTGGTGTTTTGGCCAAACGATTGTGGGGCGGTGGGGGGCGGACCAATTGGCGCCTGGAAATCTTGCTGGGACGTGTTTTCGTAGGTGTGTGGTCTTCCTGAGCCGCCCTGGGCTCCGTAGGGAGTTCCTGGAGGAGGTCTGTTGTAGTTTTGGCCTGGTGGAGGGCCTGATGGAGGGCCATAGTTGTTTTGGTAGTTACGTGGTGGAGGGCCCGATGGAGGGCCATAATTGTTTGGTGGAGGACCGGAAGGTGGACCATAGTTATTTTGATAGTTGTTTGGTGGGGGGCCCGATGGAGGGCCGTAGTTGTTATAGGAATGCTGTCCAGATCCCGGAAACATGGTGTGCTGTAATGGAAACTTTCGCAGTCCGTCCCTTGAAATGATTTTCATGCACTACCATGCACTACCCATGCACTACTGAAGTATCGAAGCTTGCTCCGCATAGGCCAATTCGGCCGATTACGCCAATTCGGCCAATTAGCCAATTAGCCAATTAGCCAATTAGACCACGACGGAGTTGAAGCCTGAATTGAAGTCTGGGCTTCCGGATTGGGCTACAATTGATGTTCGCATATCGTAAGTGTACGAAATCCAGTGGACCCTTTAGATATTCTCTATAGCCGAAACGTAATTGGAGTGAGCTGGATGAATCTTGACGCACAATATGGAATATATAGATTAGTTGATCTCTGATAATTGGGGTAATGTGAGGTACGGTATAGAGACAAATACAAGATAAATGATAGAATAGATAAAGAAAAAGGGAGAAATTGACTTGGGGTTGAAAATTGACTTGGAAGTGAAATTTTGGAGGATTATTTTGGAGCGTTGGTTTAATTTGAGTTAATCTAACCGTTTTGAGGATACATGAACAGTAATAGGAGCGAGGTTTTTGTAGTTAAATAGCATCATATTTATTCATGAATCGATTTAGTAGAATAAATATGGATAAATCCATTTGGTAATAAATCTGAACTTTTTTCATTAATTTTGATAAATTCAAATATTTTCACTTTTTGACACTTTTAATAAAAAATTAAACCTAGTGCAGTAAAGTAAACAATTTATACAGTTTTAATATGTTAATGCTGTACTAGAATTTATCTAGGCTTGATATTGTGGGGTGAATCTCTTTTGGATATGGTCTCAAACTAGCGCATTTATTCACATGATACACTATTGAGAGAGTCTAGACAATGAAGTCAATATTTTATATCATAGCAATCATGAACATAACTCATTATAGTATTAGAAACAGTGTGAACCGGGAATTGTGGAATCCAGAATTGATCACTCTGGGATTACATTTCCCCTCCCGATCGTAATAGTATAAAAGGGTTGGAAAAACCAAAGAGAACTAAATTGACATCTGTGATATTTGCTAATTGATACGCTTTAGGAGTACAATAACTACCAGATAACTGTTAGTGAACATCAAGCTTATTTTACTGAACATTTCAACTTACTATTTCGGTTACCATTTTCTTAAATAGCGACCAGATTACCTAAGAACTGAGTAATTTTCATTTACTAGTACGCAAATCCACCTATTCACAATATGTTAATACTCTATATTCTAGCCTTTATCTAGGCTCCATATGGGTGTAATTAAATTTTCCGTTTAATATGTTACTGCCCTATATTGAACATTTACCTAAGCTCAATAGTACGGGTAAGGTAAATAATCCGTTTTAATACGTTAATGCTTTAACTTTAACATTTATCTAGGTTCAATAGTACAGGTGTAAGCTAACTGTTTTTATGAATATCTTGTTCTCGAGTTCGCTCTACGATTCAAGCTCATATGTTCTGTATCTTATTTAGTGGTTAACAAGTGTTTCCTTTTTCATCATTGTAGTTCGTAAACGTAAATCTTCATAACGGCGATCGGCACCATCACAACTTGGAGTTAGGGTCTTCGTTCTGCGTCTGCACCACCAGAGGGTACAAATCACCAACAAAGCCCCCAATGTGCCAAGCAGCACCATCAACAACATGCACGTCTCCAGAAATGTAGGAAGCAGCAGGAGAGAACAAAAAGACAGTGGCCTCCGCAATGTCTCTGGTAGTACCCAATCTTTGCAACGGAACCTTCTTTTCCAAAGGAGTGCCTCCCGGAGGAGCCAATCTAGAGAATCCTTCAGTACCCTCAATCATACCAGGGGCAATACAATTGGATCTGATCCCCAATGGACCCAATTCCACCGCCAAAGCATTGGACAAAGCATCCACCCCGGCCTTGGCCGCTCCAACGTGTGCTTGGAAAGGAACACCGTAGTAGTGAAGAGTGGCACTCACAAAGATGATCGCACCCTTATTTTTGCGCAATTGCTCGAAACAGGCCTTCGCAGTGTTGTAAGAGCCTAACAAGTCGATGGAAATCACCGACTTGAACGCATTGGAAGACAAATGGTTGAAGTCACTCAAAAAGTTGCCTGCCGCACCGGCAATGACAAAGTCGATTCTGCCCAATTCCTGGACAGTCTTGTCCACCGCGGCAACCAAAGAATTCACATCACGAACATCAACGTTTCCAAGACCAAGGACCCTGGATCCAGGGCGCAAGTCTTGGATTTCTTGTGCTGCTTTTTCGGTTTTCTGAGGATTCCGGCCCAAGATCGCAGCATTGGCCCCAAGCAACACCAAAGCCTCGGTCTGAACGCGACAGATGGTTCCGGCTCCGCCGGTCACAAACACAACCTTGCCCTTGAACAAGTCGGGTTTCCAGGAACTATTGGTGACAAAAGAGTGATCTAAAGTAGACATTACAAATGGCTTTTACGGGTGGAATTGGCGGTCTTTATATACATTGTGGGGACCCGCGAACGTACCGAGGCATATGATATTTGCTGCTGCGTACAGGACGCGCTGCTGGATCTGTGCGATTTCGTGAATAAATATACTCCAGCTTCCCGTCTAGGATAAGAGACTCCTTTGAAAGGAAAAGTTGGCTAAACCTTTGTAAACTGGAGTCTACCATTGAACCTGTAAAATTGTTTGTTGGGAGAAACTATGAAGAGTGGGGGTTACCGGATTATTCTAATTTCTTTATTGGCCCCATATATCCGTCCAATCTTTTCAATGCGACTTGGTACAATAATAACATGATGGAACTCTGGATACCTGTCCAAATGAATCTGGGCCCCACACCAGAAAATGCCCCCAAAATCCCCTCGGTCTTGTAGATAGAAGCTAACGCATTAAACGTGGACGATCTGGATAGTATTCTGGCCAATGCGTTTGTGTGGTTTGAGGAACTGGAACTGGTTGCACCCAAAGCCTCGATTTTGGTGGCGGTTTGAATTCTGGTCTTGATCACGTCAAGGGGAGTGGTCAACGTTCCGGCCAACCCACCGGCAGCAGCTCCGGTCACCAATTCCCACGAAACAGGCAAATCAGGGGAACCATGGGAAAAGATGGCCAATTGACGGAACTTTTCATAGAATGCGAATTGTAATGCACTGAATGGAAGATCTCGGATAAGAGTCTCTTTGTATCCAAATACAAACGTGGAAGGACCTTCGTGTTTGGCTATGCGAACCACGGCATCCGTCAACCCTTTATAATTGTAGCCAGAGCCTTGTGTGTGTGGATTATTGTACCTTCCCTGTAATTGTAATCTTGTTTTCAACACTTCGGAAGGCACGTAAAAAACACTGGAGGCCAAATCTCCCAAGACTCCTGCAACAAAGTACGAAACGGTTTCGTTGATTCCGAAATCATTGATCATTTTTCGTTTGGTATATTCATATGATGCGAAAAATGCTGCGGTGGAAGGGAAAGATCCCAAGATTGCAGGCGCGTATCCGCCGTATAATCCTCGAAAGAAGCCCTCCTGCTTGAAAATCGTCATATATGCTGGAATCATTCGTTTGTACTGTACTTTATGCGGAAATCCCTGTTGTCTGGTCTTGACTGTGTCCAAGGAATGCATCAGCGTATCTCCCACCATTCCCCCAAATCCTCCTGCAAGCATACAGTTGAAAATAGAGGAGTACAGCGTCTCATCGCCTGTCCCCGTGGGTTCTGGTGGTTTTTGTTCGCCTCCCGTGGCGTGTGTAGGTTTGGTGTGCTTTGGTCCTGGCTCATGTTGAGGACTGAAACTCAACGGTATGGTCAGCGATGTGAAAACTTGTGACATGGTCTGGCCAATATGAATGTTCTATGTATGCAATTCAACTTTGGTTTGTTTTTATCCATCCACTATCGAATTATATGATGATTGGTGATAGGGTGAAGTACACGATAATATGGTTGACTTTAATGGAATGGAAAGCGCCAAATAATGCATACAATCTATACTCTATAATATTCCGTCTATGACCGTCAACTGCGATCCTCGTGTGATGTTTTATGTTTGTTTGGTGGGAGGTGGGTGGATTAATAAGGATCTTCAATTGGTTCTAACGGGCGATTTCTTACTGGAGCGTTTGATTTTTTTTTGGCCGAGACACATCGTCATCTTAGGCTTGGGGCTGGGGTTTTGTGAGCTGGGGGGATAAAGTGGAGTGAAAAACGGCGCCCCAGTGCTACACAGTCTTTGGAGACAATCCAAGTGCTTTTGGAATGGTCATTTCTGAAAATTGGCCAAGTTATCTCGTCTTTATCCGTAGTAATCTATGGCGGTCACGTGCCTAAAGTCACGTGCCCAGATACATAAAGCTCATCTTCAACCTACCACCAGACCATGTTTCGGCTATCACGATGGCGGCTGGACCTGTTTCAGCGTACTTTTCAGCGTACTTACAAAGTTCTCGCTCTTGAGTCGTCATGTGACGACGCTTGTGTTGCTTTACTTGAAAAATACAGTCCCGAAAAGCCTCCAATAGTCATTGATCAATTCAAGAGGACTCTTCTGTCCGCCCAATTGGGAGGAATAATGCCCACCGCTGCTCACGATTTTCATCATGGAGAAATGGCCCCATTGGTGGATGACTTTTGCAAAAAACATTCGCTCAATTTTGCAACTCCTCCGGACTTAATCTGTTGTACCAGAGGCCCAGGAATGACTGGTTCACTCAGTTCCAGTATTCAATTGGCAAAAGGTTTATCTATGGCATGGCAGGTCCCTGTCATTGGCGTGCATCACATGTTGGGCCACATTTTAGTTTCCCAGCTTCCCAAGAAAAACCAGCCACTTCTTGAGCCTCCACAGTATCCATATCTAAGTCTTTTATGCAGTGGAGGGCATACGATGTTGGTGCTACTGAAATCAATTGCTGACCACGAAATTATAGTGGATGTCAACGATATTGCTGCTGGTGATGCGCTCGATAAATGTGCTAGAGAATTGGGAATGTATGGCAATATGTTGGGCAAAGAGTTGGAGAAGTTTGTGGATAGTATTCCTGAGGAATCCAAACAAGAGTTTGGTAAAATCAATACCAGAATCAAGAAAAATGAGTATAATCTCAAATTGAATTTACCATTTAAAGGACCCCGGGATCCAAAGTATCCTGATCCTATTCACTTTTCATTTGCTTCGTTTAGAAGCTCCATTCAGTCTTATAGAAAGCAACACCATAATGATCATCCATTTGATAAGAAGACTACGGAATTTTTGGCCTATAAAGTGCAAGAAACCGTATTTGATCATATAATTGATAGACTAAATACTGCGTTTGCAATGCATGGAACAAACAAAGAATTATACCCTGAAGCAGATGGAAAATTCAAAGGAGTCAGAGACTTTATATGTTCCGGTGGAGTTGCGGCAAACAAGAGGTTACGAATGAAATTACATGATGAATTAAAATTCAACCAGGCTCTTGAAACCAATGATAAGTTAACCTTTCATTTTCCTGATTTACTGCTTTGTACGGATAATGCCATTATGATTGGTGTTGCAGGTATAGAAATCTTTGAAAAATTACGTGTGAAGTCGGATTTGTCAATCTTGGCCATCAGAAGATGGCCATTGAATGAAATTCTCAAAGTCGACGGATGGGTTGATGTCAGTGACGAGGAGTTCCAGAGCATTACGAGATACGATAAATGATGTAAATAGTTATAGATATAGATTTTGTACATAGTGCGAAGATAAGATGAGCTCTCGTGAATAATTAGAGATAATAGATATTGTACATAGAACGAAGTTAATATGATTAATTAATCATTAACTAGCTGAGCACAGTAGCGAGTTTATTAAATGCAGAGTGAGTTGAATCTATGATCTTTTTGATACTTGTTCTAAGAATCATTAAAGTCAAAATCTGGAGTTGTATATATCTCGTCTTCTCCTATAGGCGAGTTATTTGCTTCGTGGTATTCTTGAAGAGTGGACTCATTTTCATATTCTTCTTGGGGAATTGTATCCTCCGCTTCTTCCCGTTCTCCTAAGAACGATTCTGTGATGTTATAAGTCTCGATCAAATTGAGCCACGTATTATAGTCCAAAGACGCAATATGATGGTTTGTTGTGGATGTATCACTTTTGTTTCTTATCTCTTGTGATTCCCACGGTTGAACCTCTTCAACATACGGTATTCCGTCATTGACGTATAGTTTCAATTTTGCATCCTTTATTAAGAAACTGGTGAAAAACAAGTTTTCCACCGATTGGGCAAAGGAAAACGGATTGATGAAAAATTTGAAGAAATTGATCCCACCATCGATTTCACTCGTTTTGTATGTTTCGTAAATGCTTTTCACCATGTATGCGGTATTTTTCTTTTCTTGATCCGCCACAATTTCCTCGGACTGTACTTGTTTCGCAGTGGTGGTAGAACTTAAGGATTTGGTATCATCAACCAATCGCTGCCTTGGAGCAGGTTTCTTTCTTTCTGTTGATAACGGCCCATTTAAAAAGTCCGTCAGGATCACCTTTTTGCTGACATTATAGTATAACGCACCCAATTTGAGCCAATTGAACGAATTGAACCGTTCTTCCGAACTTCCTGGATCTTCCATAGAAATGCCGTCTTCTTCTTCTTCGTTTTGGCCATCTTCACTGTATTCGGCCTCAAACTGCTCCTCTGTCTTTTCACTGTTCAAAAAACACAGGATTTTGACCTCAAAGTCCCGCTGGTTCAACGAAATGCCCGAGTCTCCGATCTTCAAGTTTTTGGAGTTTGTAGCCAAGAAATTGGCTGTTTCGTGAAGAAGCTCCGAATCTTTGAGATGTATGGTGGTGTCCCGTACTTTATCCTTCTGAACATTGCCATATATACGATTCAATTCTTGTAGATGCTCAGCTATGAGTTCTCCGGCCGTTCCTTTATGAGCAGAATTATATCGATGCCTGATGTTCTGTTTCAATGTTTCGTAATCTTGGACATACTCCGTGCTTCCTCTTCGTTTGCGAGACTCTTGTTCCATGATCTTATTGGTATAGGAGGATTGTGATGTTCAAACACGTTTGATTGATCTAAATAAAAGTGGTGATAATTGCGCATCTCAAACGCGTATGGGTTCTATCAAGAGATTGGAAGAGGCCGTGATCAATAAGATTGCGGCAGGAGAAATCATCATCCAGCCAGCCAATGCTCTTAAGGAGATGTTGGAGAATTCCATTGATGCAAATGCCAACATGATTGACATAATAGTCAAGGATGGCGGATTGAAGCTTCTCCAGATCACCGATAACGGTTGCGGCATCAATAAAGATGATTTGGGACTACTTTGTGAACGTTTTGCTACTTCCAAGTTGAAGACGTTTGAGGACTTGGAATCTATCGCTACTTATGGATTTAGAGGAGAAGCATTGGCCAGTATTCTGCACATTTCCAGACTCTCTGTGATTACCAAGACAAAGGATAGTCCGTTGGCTTTCAAGGCGTTTTATGCCAATTCGAAGATGGTGGGGCCGAATTTCAAGTCTCTGTCGGGTTCTGATCCCAAACCAATAGCTGGAAAGGACGGAACTCAAATTATAGTGGAGGATTTGTTCTACAATTTGCCTTCAAGAATTAAGGCCTTGAAATCGAAATCTGAAGAATACTCCAAAATCGTTGATGTTATAGGCAGGTACGCTGTTCACTCCGAAGGAGTGGGAATTAGCTGTAAGAAATACGGAGAATCCAACCAGATTATAGCCACAAGACCGAATCTACCACTAAAGGAGAGAATAAGAAGTATATTTGGAAATGCGGTTGCTAGTGAATTAATTGAAGTTGAAGTTCCTCCAAATGAGGAATTGGGGTTAATAAAGTGTACGGGAGCAATCTCTTCTCCAAACTATGATAATAAAAAGAAGGTTCCTCCTGTTTATTTTATTAACCATAGACTTGTTTCTTGCGACCCGTTGAAAAGAGCCATAAATTCAGCATATCAAGTGTTTTTGCCCAGAGGAAATCATTCTTTTGTTTATTTAAGTTTGGAAATAGATCCCAAGAACTTAGATGTCAATGTTCATCCTACAAAAAGAGAGGTCCGGTTCTTACATGAAGAGGAGATAATCGACTTGATAAGTGGATCAATACATACTTCCCTTACAAAAGTTGATACTTCCAGAACTTTTAAAACGCAAACTCTCTTGACTAATGGAGAAAAGAGAAAAAATGAAGATTACGATATTATGTCTGGAGCTAAAAAGACTAGACAAGAAAACAAATTAGTTCGGGTTGATCCACTGCAAAGTAAAATCAATTCATTTCTTATAAAGCAGAGCAAGGGTGGGTATATGAGTCAGGCAACGAAGGAATTGGCCAGTCAGGTTGATGATGAGTTGGATATTAGTGAAATTAATGATGTAAGCGAAGCTAATGAAGCTAGTGAAGGTAATGTGATTAATGAAATTAATGAAGTTAATGATATTAATGAACGTGCAGAAAGCGAGGAAGAAGATAAAGAGGAAGAAATCGGAGCAGATAAAGAGGAACAACAAGAAGATGGTAACCAAGAAGATGCTGACCAAGATGATGCTGACGCAGTAATAGAAGAAGAAGAATATGCTTCAGCAATAGAAGACACGACGGAATTCACTCAGGATAAACAAAGTGGCCTTTTTGTAGAGTCCGATTCCAGCCAAACAGAAATTAATACCAGCAGAAATGATCCCGAAGATACCCACAAAACTAATAATCCAACTCACAGTGATTCAATAGAACAAGAATCTGTTGAACGAGCCCCTACACACGATGGTCCATCGCAATACTCGGAAGATATTGATTTGGAAAATGCACAGGAAACTGTAACAGTGATTAATAGGCCCCGAGTGCGCGTCAGTTTGGATAGCATCAAACAGCTCCGCAAAGATCTTGGAGACGAAGTTCACAAACCCCTCACCAATATTTTCAACAATTGTGTGTATGTGGGAGTTGTTGATGCCAAACGGCGTCTCTGCTGCTTCCAATATGAGGTGAAGCTCTATCTCTGTGATTATTCCACGATTCTACAACAATTCTACTATCAAATTTCGCTCGAGGAATTTTGCAACTACGGAACTCTCAATCTCACCACACCCATTCTACTTGATGATATTTTGGCTCCACTCGAATCCAGGGATATCCAGCCAAAAGAGAAGGTATATGAACGACTCGAGGCAATGCTGGAAATGCTTCAGGAATATTTTCAAATCACTATCCAGAAACACGACGTGGGATTAAAGCTTCACACACTCCCAATGATCCACAAAGAAATTCGACCCGTTTTGTCCAAACTTCCGTTTTTTATCTATAGACTCGGCACCAGGGTCAACTACGAAGAAGAAAAAGAGTGTCTTCATGACGTTCTCCAGCAAATAGCTCTTCTCTATATGCCTGCACCGCTAGACTCGGAATCAAGCGAGACCGCGGAAAATCACTTCGCACATGCCTCGCTAAAAGAACAATTGGAGCACAGCTTGGAACACACGATCTTTCCCCTCATTAAACACCGGTTTCTTGCCACCAAAAACCTCGTGAAAGACGTGATTCAAATAGCCGATCTCCCGGGCTTGTATCGAGTGTTTGAGCGGTGCTAGCGCAGTATATAGCACGGCCTTTCTCCCCGTAGATCTGGAGCACCAGTAATGGACGAAAAATTCGCGTAAATCCAAATCAGTTAGTTAGACGGAGCTACAGACTCGACTATTGACAGAAGTGACCGTTGCACGACACACTCAACCTAGCCATTGACAATCCTTGGCCGAGTAATCCATCACCATCATCCGTATCCATGGAGAGTATCATTGCGTTGAATTTGGGAGGGTTTCCCAGGGATGTGTTGGAGTACCAGGAGTCCTCCAGTTATCTCCAACAACTTGTGTTTATTGACTACCAGCTCCAGTTATTGATTCAGAACGAATTCAGCGGGAAAGAGTTTCTTTCTGCTACTCACTTTGTGGTGTCGGGAAACACCCAACCAAGAGAGAAGTTGCTCCAATTGATCACATATGTCCAATCCGTCAACGAAACATATGGCGAGGAGTTCAAAAATGTGGTGGAAAAGTTCTATTATCATGTTATCATGGCCCATTTGTACTTTTTGAACTCCCAGGTCGACGATATGGCTTATCACCTTAATGCCATTCCGTTATCGTCATTGCATCCTTCCTCAAGTGCTGCCTATAATGATTTCATCCAGTTCTTGATCTGCAGACACTATGTTGTCAGTGGGTTTGCAAGTTCTTCATCGAGCAAATTGATGGAATACTTGATTTGGTACAAAAAACCGTTCAAAAAGTCCCAAGTCATCGCCAATTACTGGCTCGATTTGTTATTCTTAAGATTGACATTACTCTTGACCAATGATGGCCATATCAAATTGACTTTTTCCGATTTGAAGGAATTGAGGTTCTCAAATAATACCATTTCCTTGATTGCATATTCCCTCTATTTGATAAGAGTCTCCTTATCAACAAATTATGTGGCAGACAGCTTCAGAAGCGAATTTTCCAATTATTTGACCAATTTGATCAATCTGAAGATTGCAACGAAAATGGAATTCCCCAACTCCGAAGATTCCGGTTCCTCAACCAAGACTTTAAATGGATTGAGCCATGGTTTATCCAGCGTAAATGGTCATGAACACGATCATGAATTAGTCAACGAAACTCCGGCTCAATTGAATGATTTCATCTATAACCTTTACGAGTCATTGAACCAGATCCCGTTCAATTATGTCATCTTGAAACCATTATTGAGCAAAAAGTTTTTGATCAATTCGACTCTTAAAACATACCAAAGTAAAACCATCATTATTAATCTCATCAAGGTGTTGATCGAGTTGAAAGAATTTGATGAGGCATTTGCTGCATTTAAGACATTAAGAAACTACATCGATACGGACTTGAAACAAAATGAAGGAAACTTCGACGATATTTTGGAAATCATTGAGATTTTTTCCATCTGTATCATCAATTTCAACCCATTAAAGTCTAATAGAGTGATCAAAAAATTTCAATACACTACGAAAGATAAACTTTTGACTGCTTTGGATGAATTTGCAAAGGAATTGAATACTTACTTGAATGTCATAAAGGATACAGTTGGCTTAACATATGACGAATCGTACGAACCATTGAAAGGAGATAAGGTTGAACCTTCTCAAGGATTGTTGTCCTTCTTATACAAAAAATATAACGTCAATGTGTTACGTTCCGACCACTCTCATTTCATTGAATTGATATCCCAAGCTTGGTACAGTTTGGGTTACTATTACTACTACTTAACCACATATGAATCTTCCACGCCCGCTTTACTTGAAGCCAATAAGTTGAATGTTGTCAATTACTACAAAAACTGTTTGATAGTTAATTCTACTGGTAACGTGTTATACTTATTCAATTACGCATTAATATTGTCGTTTGATGGACATCTTAAAGATTCATTAAAGTTATGCAAATTTATCTTAAAAAAGTATCCTGAATCATTTAAAACGTGGAATTTGATGGTGCTATTATTGTCATCTTTTGAAACCAATGATCCTGATTTGGTTAAACCAGACAAATCAAATAATAATGGTCAAGTGAACGGTACACATGCTGCCCTTGGAACATTGAACGGTCACGGAAATGGGGTAAATGGAAAAATTCCAGAATTATCTGCACCTCTTAAAGAATCGGAAAAATTCATCAACAATGCTCTTAACATTGCTGGTTTGTTTATTGCCAAGCATCATCAGAGGGACGTTAAATTAACTACTGAGGCAAAGTATGAAATTCTTCATTTAAAACTCACACAATTGGCTGTTTGGGAATCGATTTATGGGGTAGAATATATCTTGGAGTATCTTTCCGAAGTGTTTATGCTTTATCATGAACTCTTCACTGTTGAACGTCAACTCCCTAGAGAACCAAGAACATTAATTCCCGTTGCACATGACTCCAAATGGTCACATCGTCCAAGTTTCATCGATCCCAAAATGAATGGTGACTTTGTGGAGAATGGAGCCGTTTCTAAATCCAGTTTAGCTAAAAGACTTTCCATGAAGGGAAGAAGTTCGGATCCAGTCGAAAACTTGAGGAACCTTCATTTAAATGGTCATGCCACAACCGAAAACGGTAGCGTACAGGCATCCCCTGCAGAGAAGAAGATTTTACAAGATATCTGGTTGTGGACCAGTAAGATCTACTTGAAGATTGGAATGTTGGAGGAGTCTGAACAGTGTATTGTTGAAGCCGAGTCTGTGTATGAACCAAATGTCAAGACATATACCATGTTGGGCTATTTAACATCCAAATCCAGAAAGTTCTTGTCATTGCAAGAATTGGAAAGATCAATTGAAGCTATGGACAGAGGCAGTCACAACCAAACTGACTATGGTAATACCTTGTTGGGATTGTGCAAGTTGTTTATCATTGATGATGATGCAGAAAGGTCGTTATTTATCTCCAATAAAGATCGTGATGCTGGTGTGATCAGATTGAAGAACCTTCTTGAATCATACGCTTTGAGCTGGCCATACGGAAGTAATAATGTGGAAGTATGGTTCTTCTTATCAAAGATATACGAAATTGTGGATGACAAGACATTATTGACCAAGAGTTTGTGGAAGTGTGTGGAGCTTGAAGACTTTAGACCCGTGAGAGGATTTGAAACTTCAGATAGTTACAGTTATTGATTAGTGGGGCGCATTCTGTAATGAAAATCCAATTGGGAAAATTTGGACAGCATTGATTGCAAAGAAAATGCCGTTCTAATGTTTCGTTTATGAACAACTCATATGATTTGGCAGATTTAATGGACTAATTAGTTATTTAAAATGAACTAGAATAGTTTATAAGAATCATCGTAATAAAAATTAATCCTTGTAATATCTCACTAGTAAGATCAAACTAATTAATCAACTTATTGTACTTCTTGATTATCTCCTCAGTTCCAATGCAGTAAATTGAGACTTTCCAAATTGACTGTATTCCTTAAAATTACGCATTGGGCCAATTGACTATGCGAAAATCAGAAAGTGGAATGAACGTTATGGTGCCATCTAGAACGTGCATCGCAATTGATTTAGGAATCTGGCCGCTCTCATCTGAAAACAACACACTACGTCATCGAATTTCCACAAATGAAAACCAACTACGGATTAATTTGATTTGATACATTGGCTCAGACGAGGAACTTATCTGAAATAATCCGAAATGTAGTCATTTTTGTTCAAATCCAGTGGAAATGAACTGTCTGGTTGATCTAGGCACATTTTGTAAGCAATGATAGATATTAAATGTAGACTGGGGTAATATAAATGAGTAAATGCAAAACGGAGAAAAGATGGAATAAATGAGGTGGGTGGTTTAGTCTTGGATATTCGGATGGAATACTGGGTTATATAGAAAAATTACTTGCGGGTGTACAAGGTAAAGTTTTAGATTTATTGCTAAATTGTGGAAAATTACGAGTAACAATAAAATGTATGCGTGTGAATGGAAACTAACAATATTGTAGGTGGTGGGCTTGGTGGGACGTTCTTGGTTGGGGACGGAAATCAGCAAGACTGACGGATAAATAAAATCGCGATTCCTAGTGAATTAATCTTTGAAGGTTATATAGAGTTGGGTAATTAGTTCACAGAGAAAGAGATAATAAGAGTAGTCAAATTGTACAGTTTGGGTAGTAAGAGCTTAATATGTGTCTAAACAATACAATATAGAAGCTGAGATGATAGAATGGAAATTATAATGGTGAGTTTGTCGATCAGTAACGACCCAAAGTGCATATAGTTAATAGATAACTGCTCGCTGACTTAACCATTGGTAAACGAATGTGTGTGATGATGAAAAGAATTTCACTGCTTAGAGTCAAAGCTTCCTGATACTAATCAAAAACGATGATGTGGTGATAAAAGTACCACAAGTTAGTATTTAGGAACAGTTTGAGCTAGGCATCTTCTTCTTTTTATTCCATTTAAAATATCATCCAATCCCTAACGTTATATGTCACAAATTGTTAATGAAAGCCAACCTGAGTCTTTATCTCGATAAAACATTTACAGTCTATATAATTACATTAAACGCCCAAACCATTCATCTTCAGATTCTGGTCAGCGTCTGGAATATTGTTGAATGACGAAAGAGTTCACGAGATTCAATGGTTATCAGAATCTTTTCTTAATAATTTACTCTACCACCTTTCCATAAAGTACCCCCCAATGCGATTGACCCCAACTCAAGTCGAAAGGGTTCCATCACCCAGAGATAACCCCCATATTACCCCAAAACCGGTAAATGTGAGACTTGACAATCGTTTATTTGATTCGATTGCAGTGCACCACATGGCTGCAAAATGCACCAACCAAGACAGGACCAAAGGTACTTCTTCTGCGTTACCTGAGCACCATAGGAAGCCCATCAAATCACCCATTCGAATCGTATAGGTTCTGGAATGTCTTGTTTCTCTGCTAGTTCCCCTCGATTTCGCAGCCAGTGGCGCGGCTGTGTTTGCGGACTATAAAAATTTGCAATCGTTTTGTACAAAAAGATAACTACAATATAACCTAGTTCTTTTCCAATAAAGAACAAAAATTGTTAATTCTAGTTACGATGCCTTGTGCTTTCAGTTCTGTTTACAGGGCTGCTGATCTCGTCCAATTGGACGTTAAACTGAGAGAAGGAACCACCCAATCGACCCTTTTCTGTCCCCCCCAACTTTCCACCCTTGAGGAAGCTTACCTCAAGCCTTGGTCTTCTAAAGACCATTTTGCTGCTCCCAGAGCTTTGGAACCTCTCCCATCTATCGAGGGATGCTTCATTGTCATTGAGGAGCAAGCTGAAGAGACCTCGGGTCTCGCTGTTGTTGGTGCTGTTGTTGGTGCTGAGAGTCACTCTCTCGAAGCTGAAGTTGAGCCTGTTGCACTTTTGGAAGTCAATGAAGTCAATCATGAAGCTTCCAATGGTGCTCAAGCTGGTGCTCTTGAATCTGGTCAAGAGCTTGTTGAATCTGGTGCTGGTGAAGCCGAAAGCCCTGTTTGTGTCACTGTTGCAACTAGTGTTGTTTGTGGCACTGGTAAGGAAATCGGTATTAGTACTGAACCAATTGATGGTAATGGTTCAGAAAAGGTTGGAAACGATGCTGCTCAACCTGTTGAAGCTCCCAATGCTCTTGTTGCTGGCATTGGTGCTGCTGGTGTTGGTAATTTAGAAGTTACCACCATCGCCTTAGAAGCTACTACTCTTGGTTCCGGAGTCAATGCGGGTGATACTAACCAGCTTGATATTCCTTAACCAACTACTACTTCTCCTGTTCTTGCTACTGCTCCTGTTCTTGCTACTTCTGCTTTCGATTCCGGTTCTGCCTCTTCCTCTCCAATTGCTCCTTCTGCCGCACTCGCTCCATCTGACGAGGACACCATCGCTTTCAAGCGTAAAGTTCCTGTCAAGTGTGTTTGGATTGGTGGAAGAAGATTCCCTGATCGTAGCAGGGTCCGAAGGGCTAGACTACAAAAGGAAAAAGCTGTTTGTGCACTTCTTGAAGGTGGCGATGTTTTGGAAGCTGAATTAGTTGAGCAATCTGAGGTCTTAGAAGTAGAAGTAGTCAAACCAACCTTCCTGGATGATTCTGAAGTTACGTTGGTTCCTACTCCTGAGTCTGATGACCAACCAGTTTTTGCGACTCTTTCCAAAGCACCTTCTACTGAAGAGAAAAGTGTTTCCGCTACATCAAGGAAGCCTACGGGTCCCGTTCCTTGTCGTAAAATTGGGGGAAGACGTTTCTTCAATCGTCGTTGGGCAAGGAAGGTCAGATCCAAAAAAGTTTCTGTTTGTGCAACCTCTGAAATTATGGCTGATTTGGGTGCAAAAAAAGTTGAAAACCCTTGCCAAGAGGTTCAAATTGGAAGCCAAGGAGATGATACACTTTGTGAAGGTCCTGGACAGACTTCTTCCTTAGATATCGTCATTTTTGGTGACTCTTTTGATTTAGTTCCTACTGGTTGGGGAACCCTTGTAGCTCTTCACCAAGATGGTCTCCATGATGCAAGCGAAGAAGAAGTCGAAGGAGAAATCTACACTCCAGGCTTCCGTCAAGCCGCTTACTGTGAAGATGAGTCATCTGATGTTGATAATAGTGAAACATTTGGTGATGCTACAGGAAATATTGCTGATGGTGAATTTGTCGATGGCTGTTATATTATCAATCAAAAGACTGAAGAATCGATTGATGCCTTCGACACTGATTTATATAGTGCTGATGATGAAAACGTTGGTGAATTTGTCGATGGCCGTTATATTATCAATCAAAAAACTGAAAAATCGATTGATGCCTACGACACTAAATTATATAGTGCTGATGACGGAAGTATTGGTTGGTTTGCTGCTTCTCCTCTTGATCATAACTTTTCTTTTGAATCTTCTGCAAATTTAGCTGATGTTTCACTCTTGGTTGGTGAGCCACTTGCTCGTGAAGTTGACCTTTTTACCGGTTATTTTAGTGACTACGACGGTGCTGTTTATCTTGAAGTTGACTCCACTTCAGATGAAGATGAATGTCCCGAATATTTCGGAAACTCCCCTTCTTTCTTTTCATCAAATGTCAAGGAGCAAGAACTTCAAGAATCCGAGCCACAGTCTGCTTCTTTTGAACCTGAAGCTAACATGGATTACTTGTTTGAGTTGTACCATATGGCAAAGGCATTAGGTGATGCTGAGACGGTTTGTGATGTTGTTGAGGTGAAGGTTGAAGAAGCAAAGGTGTCCAGTGAGCAACTGGCCACTGCTCAAGGGATTCCCTCTGCTTTATTTGACCAGAACTTCAGTAGCTTCGCAAATTCGATTGGCTCTCCTGATAGTTCTTTGTTTGTTGGTTCGCTCACTTGTTCTCCAGCAAAGGTCTTCTCTAGCGTTGCTTCTGGTCCAGGTACTCCAATTTCAACAAATGGACTGGGATATTTCAATGGTCCTCAAGTGTCTTTCTTGGACCTTCTCGTAAAGGATACCAATATTTCTTCAATTCATGTTCTTGAGGACAAAGAAATTGGAAATCCATTCATTGAAAAGTCTGAAGCTGATTCAAAGGAACCAATGGAGAAACCAGCCAACCATGAGAAATCCAATGTTTCCGATTCAATTGTCTCTTCTTTAAAAGTCAATGAGATCATAAGCTTTTATAATAACTTGGCAGAGGAAGCTATAGATGCTCAATTAGATCATGAACTTGAAGCTGGCTTTCAATTTCTCGAGGAACAACAATTAGAATACCAACAAATGGAAGAAAGAGAGTTGCAATCCCAACTTAACTTGTTCAGTTTATTTGAAAGCGACTACGAAACTAACAAGACTAGTGAAGATTCTACTATTTTTTCTGAGGAGGACCTTCGATCCAAGAGAACCGCTACCAGGAGAATTAACGAGAGACAAGTTGGTTACGGAGCTGGAATTTTTATGGAGAATACCACTCAACAACTTTCTCTTAAGTTTGGTACCCTTCAATATGTTAGAAGTATCATATTTACTCCTTTGATGGCACTTTTCTCTCTGGTTAAGAGAGTTTTTTTTGGTTTTTTCGGAATGGTTAACACTTCGTTATAGGATATTAGATGGTGGATATATGATATAGATGGTGGACAAAAAATTTATATACTGGTTAAAAATTAAAATGTTATTTTGATTGTAAGCTTTAACCCCTGCGATGATGCTAAAGCAACTCATAATGTTCGTGATTTCGTGTTAAATTTGGCTAAAGTCTATATGCTTTGTTAAAAGAGCTGTAATGGTTTATTTAAGTAGATTATTTCATGGTATTAAGAATTGGTCCTTGTATTATCGTGTCATTAGTTTGTTTGTACTTATATGCAATAATCAACCTATTGTACTTTTAGAAATTGACTCTATCTAAAAATTATAGAAATTTGCAGAGATGCCATATTGACGGAATTGCTGAAGGAAGCCAACTTGATTTTGCTTGGTGGGTCCTTAAAATTACGCATTGGGCCAATTGACAATGGAAAATCAGAAATGAACTAGATAAGTAGATTACATCATCGTAATAAAAATCAATTCTTGTAATATGTCATTAGTTTGATCTTAATGATTGATGGCAATAATCAACTTATTGTCCTTTTAGAGATTAATTCTATTCCTTAGAATTACGCATTCTGCTTTATAAAAATTGACAGAGATGCCATATTGACGGAATTGCAGAAGGTTGGAAGCCAACTTTCCAGTCGTTGGACGTTATGTTGGTCTGAGAATCCCTTTTGGGATATGGACGCGAGCTAGCACACATATGTACATGGAAAATTATTGAGAGAATCGTATGAGAAACTTAAATATTTTCTATCATTCATACTGTTTCCAGTATGAACCTGAAATTGTTGTAGTTTCAGAATTGATCACTCCACTATTCCACCCCGATCAGAATAATATAAAAGGTGGTAATCACCAGAAGAAATAAGTAACTAAAAAACATAAACTAAAATAATACTTGTGATCTTGACGTATCTATACATCTTGGAAGCACAATCATTACTAGGCAACTATTAGTGAAAATCAAACTTATTTCTTTTGAAGATTACTACGTACTATTCTGATCCCCTTTTTCTTTTAGAACAATCTAATTACATAAGGCTATAGTAATACATACTCCCAAGCGTACATACTGATTTACCAATCAACATTTTATTTACTTCATATAAAATATATGTAACATAAAATACGCTGCAACGTACCCTAAATAATTTACCCTCTTCATTTTGATGGGACTTAAATCTCACAGATTGGCCATTTCGCAAAATGCGAAATCGCCTTTAAAATTGGTGATACTTTAAAAGACTGTATATTAACGCAGTTTGAAGAAACTTCACCATCATGACTGAGTTGACCCCCAAATCCATTTTGTACTGTGGAGTATGTACATTTCCACCAGAGTACTGTGAGTTCACCCCCACGTTCAAAAGATGCAGAGAATGGCTTTCTACCAATGATGAGGAGCTCTACCACAAGCTCTACAGTGAAGCTGCTTTGGCCAACCAAACGTCTACGTTGTCGTTAGAAAAGGAACAAAAGATGGAACAGGAGTTGGAAAAGAAGCAGAAGAAGGAAGAGGCCAAGCTCGAAAGAGAATTGCAAAAGAAATTGGCTTCCAAGGTGACCATCAAGCGTGTTGAGAGAAACAAGAGAAAGCACATCATTTCCATATCGGGATTGGAGGTTTTCAACATTGATATGAAGAAATTGGCCAAGACGTTTGCGTCCAAGTTTGCTACCGGAGCTTCTGTTACCAAAAACGCTGAAAAGAAGGAGGAAATTTTGGTTCAAGGAGATGTGAGTGATGAAGCCAAGGAATACATTGAGAAATTATTGGAAGAACAAGGTTTGAACGACGTTAAGGTTGAACAGATTGACGATAAGAAGAAGAAGAAGGCATTGGAAGCGGCAGCTGCCGCCGCCGCCACTTCTTCGAAGAAGTAGCTACAGTAATGGCTAGGTCATGAGCATGATAATAAATAGTCAGGTAATACAAAATGAAAGAAAGGATCAAAGGAAAGGATCAGGAAAGATCAGGAAAGATCAGGAAAGATCAAAGGAAAGATCAGGAGAGTAGTTTCGAGATCGACGGCACTCTGTCTTCAGAGGTAGTTCCTGGTTTCGTCAAGGAGGAAATGGAGGGAAGTTTGACCTCGTTATCGGAAATGCTCAAACTGTTGAATGTAGATATGTGGTCACCTGTAGGTTGAACAGCTTGAAGCACAGGAGAACCTGTGGAGGAATGATTGGCGAGATTATACGTATTAAGAGACGAGGACGACGACGACGATTTGATGGTCACTCCTCCTTCTTGCTTGGGCAAATCGGATAAAGTGTTGTGAATTCTAGATGCGTTCAATGCAGGAACCCGAAGTTCGCTGGATGTTGCTGGGGTGGAAAGAAGCGGAGGCAATATCACCTCCGTTTCGGTTTTCAAATAGGAGGACGGGTTTGCTGTGCTGGAGGTAGTTGTGGTGATGGGGATGGAAAGTGGATTTCTTGTAGAAGTTGGTGGTGATACAGACGCTGAGGCCGAATTGGGCAAGGAGTTTCCGCTAGAAATGGTGGTGGTGTTGATCTTGCCTGTTCGGCTAATAGAAACGCTAGAAGCTGGCGACAACGCTTGTGTAGATGATGTGGATGCGGATGTCATGGTGGGGGGAGCGGCGGCGGCGGCAGCAGCAGCCGCTGATGGGCTCGATGTGATGGGGGTGAGTGACGGAATAGGCATTGGTCGATCTGCACCAGTGGTGGGGGCAGACGGTTGGACGGAAATGGATGGAGGGAGCATTGTAGGAGGAGTCAACGACGCACTGGACATTGCGACTGGTAATGGGGGAGATATGAGGGAATTTTGGGCTGCAACTGCACCAGAATTTGCTGCTTGTGCTTGGGCTTGGGCTTGTTGAGCTTGTTGTGCTTGGTGGGCCTGTTGGGCTTGAACTTGGGCTTGGACCTGAGCCTGGACCTGTGCTTGGACCTGAGCCTGCACTTGGGCCTGGACTTGTGCCTGTTGAGCCTGTTGAACCTGCTGGGCCTGTATTTGCTGAATTTGCAGCTGCAGCACGGACATTTGAGGAGGTGCAGCCGTGGCTGCATACATCACGGAACCGTCGCTGGCAATGACGGGCTGGAGCGATACTAGCGAGCCATACGGCGACTGGATCACTGTGGTTGCGGGAAGTAGGGAGTACTGTTGCGGTTGGCCCAGTTGTAAAGGCATTTGAGACGCTATTTGATTTGGGATCTGGGATTGAATGGACCCTTGTGGATGAGTGGAAAGAGGATGGAACCCTGCTTGTGCAGCTTGGGCTGCTGCCGCATGCGCTGCTGCTGCCGATTGCGCCGCTATACCTGCAGCGGTGGGGGGACTATTCGTGGTACTGGACGGCTGGCCGTCCTGGGAGTCGTCGACTTTGTCCTGGCGCAACGATTGGTTGAATTGTGCCATTCTGAGGGCATTGCGAGCAGTGGAATCGAGATTCAAGTAAGCACAATTGAGCTTACCCTTTAAACAATTGAGACAAGCTGGTAACGTTTCATCACACTTTATCCGACGCTTTTTACAAGTGCCACAGCCCAAATGGGAGTTTCGGTGTTTTCTTCTCGAGTTTTTCTTTTTCTTTTTGGTGACGGCGGCTTCGGTGGTTTTGGAGTCGGGAATCGTGGTGGAAGACCCGTTGGAAGCAGCTCCGCCATCAGTGCTTCCACTGGTACCGCCAGCCATGGGCGGCGGCTGTTGGGAAAACGCCGAGCCCGTGGCATTGGCAGACAACGGAAGTAAAGGGGCAAACCCAGCGGATGGGTCATTTGTATTGGGGGCTGCTCCCGAGGAAGAAGCAGAAGAAGACGGAGGTTGGCGAGGACCTCGCGAAGAACCTGGGGCAGAACCTTCGGAAGGCGCCCCTGGCTGCCCTGACACCACCGGAGGTGGATCCTCTTGTTGATTCAGATACATCAGGTGTGTTCAAGGCTGTTGGAAACACAAGAGAACAGGTAATCTAAAAAGCAAGCCGTGAGTGCGAAAACGAAATGAAAGTCGGCGGTACCTGAGAGGCAGTAAATATACGATGTCAAGTGAAGGTGTGAGCACGAGCTTGTGATTTGTCGAGGGAGAGATACGAGCGGTAAGGGGACGACGGGGGACGACAGCCAAGAGAGAGAAGAAGTAGGGAGAGCCGGGCCACAAGCGGGTGGGGGGCACCGGTGGCGGCGCATGCGCGGCTCCAGGATCGGTAAGGGGAACCCTAGTGGGAGGCATTGTGGGAAGCATTGTGGAAACCCTAGTGGTGGAGGCACGAGGGTGGGGGGGGGCACGATTCTGGAGACAAACAATTGAACAAACGGTTCGCCCCTTGGCGTACCTTACCTTTGTTTTTTTACGGCATTCGTAAATACAGCAAATGAGGCTGTGTCAAGTGTACATACGAGTCGGAACTTTTCGGGGTGGGTTACGTCATACCGACGCATCTGTCATGCATCTTTGCTATGGGTGGAGGATGGAGCAGCGTTTTGGGTGGGTTATGAGAGGGGAACTGGCGTTTGGGCCCTGGACTTCGGCCTGGTGATTAACCAGGGACATGCGATCAGCGGACGGTTGCACAGAACACACCAGACCAGGCACACCGGGTGCCTGGTCAATCTCTGGGATAGGTTTGGGGGTCAGATCGTTACTCATGCTTGCAGAAAAATATTTGGCGTTTTACGTCACCGGCACCTTTCTATTTGCGTTGACTTTGTGCATTTCCATCTCACAGTGTTTCCGTGGCTCCCGCGATCGGCATTATATGCATGGTTCCCGGAACAACACATCGTATATGATCGTATTTCACATGATTGCCGACCGGTGAGTCTAAATTTGTTCAGAGTGTCTCGATCCGGCCGTGCTATTGGCCAATTGGGCAAGTCCCCAAGTGCCAAAGGCACTCTACTCCTTGAAATGCTTCCAGTTTTCCCCTCCCCCTCCTGCCCCTCCTCCCGACCCGGAACCATCACCTGCTGTTGTGCTTCCGCTTGTGCTTCTGCTTGTGCTTGTGCTTATGCTGGCCCATGCAATCTAAACCATCATTCCACTCTGCCCGCGCTCATAGCACAGCAATTTGTCCACTGTGCTCGGATCGTATGCTTGCAGCTATTGTGCGCGCAATGAAACATCCGAATGCACCGTATTGTGTGCACCGATCGACGTGTTGTGGTAGTGTGGAGCCGAAAAAAACAGTTTTTTCCTGTGGGTTGTGTCACGTGCCGAGGCACTGCACATACCGAATTCGGGTTACTAAGCGACCCGCGAGGCTGCGATGCATAGTCACGTGCTTCCACATCTGCTAATCACTTCTTCTACTCCATCTCTATCTAACATGAACAAGACAAGAAAACCACAGACAGAAGATGAGTATAATGTTCAGAAACAGCTCTTCCTGTCCAAGGGCCCCCAAATAAACTCAGAAGATTGGCTTTTCCAAAAGTTGCAAAATGATCCATCCTCCATCAGTCCTGATACAAAAACAGATCGTGTGGTTCTACTTCAAGCTTGCGAAAAAGCCTACTACCAAAAAGACTACGAATTGTGTCTTTCTCTTGTGAGAAAGGCCGAGGCTATTTTGGGAGTGGATTCCGTTGCTGAGGGTGGTGTTGATGAACAAACGCAGCAGAAAGTGAAAAAAACCGCAAAGTTGGAAAGACATGTGGTGGAACTCCATAAAATCGAAGAAAGGTGTATGAAGAGGCTCCAGGAGGATGCCAGTGAGTCCTCGTAAATTGACCAAACTACAAAAGTTGGTCTTACAAATCAGTCTTGGTTAAGACTAATAGGTTCTGACCTACCTTGCATATCACTATCGTGAAGTTCATGAATCATGAATTATGAATTATGAATTATGAACCAGTCATATAATCAGTTAACTCTGATTCATCCATAATGTGTTTTAGTCATTTTGGAATTAATTTTTTGAAAATGATTATTTACCAGGTGATCCTAGAACAAGTTAAATTTTATTCCTGCTGTGAATTTTAAGCACAAGCTCTTTCAATTCCGGGATATCCACACTAATTATCTATCAACTTGCAATTTATTTGACTCAAGGATGAGTTCACATTTATTTAAGGGAGCACATCTCAAAGAGATCATTGTACATATCTCCCTTATATCTTCCGTCTATTCAATAGGACTATAACAGGTCAAATAGATGAATATTTAATATTAATTGGTAGTATTAGAACAATAAAATAGGTATTTGTAAGAGAACGTTCTCAAATATTGAGAATATTCACTCTGTTTAGAAACACTTTTAATTATTACTTGAATTCTTCAGATAACCAATACTCAATTTACTTAAAGAAGTCGAAAGTCCTATTTGATTGTCCTTTTCGGATTTTATCCGTTCTCTACTTAGTTTGTTCTTTAATCATTTCGTTCTTTATCATTTCGTTCTTTATCATTTCGTTCATTAACTATATACATTAATATTATTCATCAAAATGCACCTCAACGTTTTAGACTCTAAAGCATGCTCCAAGTTCTTTTCTTTTTAAACATTAGTTCCCTTGGAACTAAGTTTGAGGTTCTTGGGCTCCACAATCGTATCATCCTTATCGTCATCTATTATTGGGTTCAGTAGGAGTCGGGAAGTCGAGATGATCTATAGTTTACTCGTAGTTCCTTCGGAACTACGATTCCCATTTACCTCTTCTCCTTTCGTATTCTCAATTCAACATAACTCACCATTCTCTTCTTGTACACACTTTCCAGGTCTTCTTCATCCTCATCCACAATTTCGTCCAAAACTTCAATACTTCCAGTATAATAATCCACGCTGTGGCCCAATTTGGCCTCAAAAGCTCCTCCTATCCCCAAAGTCTTCTCTATGGTCTTTCCCATTCCCTTGACAGTTATCACACTTGATTTGGATTTAATGAACATTTTTTCGATTCTTTTTACTGCAGCAACATAAGGGGTGCTCAGTTTGACGAGAAACGTGGTTTCCCGCTCGGAACTGGACTTTATGGCATTATTAGGACTGTGTTTGATGAATGTCATCCTAAAGTGGTAACTCTTTAGAGATGAGAAGAATGTCGTGTGAAGCACGACATCGCTACATCGCCTTAGTAACTGTGACTAGAGTCGCCGCGCGAAAGCGCGCTTTATTATACGCGTTTACCAGCCCTTCTCGGACTGATCGGTTAAGCGTACGATTTAGCACCATAACCATTTAGATTCCTTAGTTTCCTTAGTTTCCTTGGTTTCTTCACAGTAATCAACACATACAAATCATACACTCCAAATGTTTGAATCCAGAAAGCGTCTTAGAGACGATTACGAGCATCCCATCAAAAGAACCCAGAGAGAAAGGATCTTTAGCGAGGCTCATATTAGAACAGTGCAACTATTGATGAGTCTGGCCCAAGTGACTCAAACAATCGAAGAAGACCACGAGGAGAATCGTATGGACCAGGAGAATAGAGAGACTTCGTCGTATACTCAGAAACCGTTTTGGCCTGTGATTTCCAAACCAATTGACACTCACCAAGGAAGTCAGTAAGCGATGCAAAGTTTCGAATTAAATTGATTATTTTGGTGGTTATGACCAATTTAATGGGTTGTGTTCGATTGAATGGAACTAACTGACTATTTAATGGAAGTAGAGGACCATTGGATCACATTTGGTCCGTTTTGCCCATGATATCAGGGTCAATAATTAATCAATTCGCACTCAATAAGAAAGGCAGCTACCTTTTCCAAGTTTCGATAACTGACCATTATTTTGGTATCTATATCCAAATGAATGGTCTATCTAAGATTATATGGAACTAACTGACCACTGAATGGAACTAGACTACCAAAACAACTCACATTTGGTCCGTTTTGGCCGTAATCTCCAGGGTCTATAATCAACCAATCCTTCCTCACCAAATCACTCAGCAAGCTATCCAAATTTCCCAAGTTTCGAAGTAATGCCATTATTTTAGTAGATATATCCAATTGAGTTACATTTTGGTGGTTATGCCCATTGGATGGTCTACTAGTCTACACCTAATTCATAGTACTGAGCTCAATATCGCGTCTATCAATTGGTCTCTCCTAAGGCTCCTGAAACTCTTGGATGGCTGTGCGCGTGGAATGTTTATTCCATGAAAACATCACCACGCTGGATACGACCTCAGATGGGGACTATTCAACTCGCCAGAGGATATTTCCGACTCCATACGTTCCCAGGACACCTACGCCGCCAATTCATCAACCAAAACAGAAACATCCACGCGAGTTACCCCAGATTTTTCAACCCTTTGGTAGACACTCTTGTGGAAGACTTGAAAGAAGATGATGACAAGAAGGACAATGACGACAAGAAGAAAAAGCAGAAACAAGACAAGTATGAAAAGTTGAGGTCGTTTGTTTCCAAATGTTCAGAAACAATGGGAATCACTTTCACGTCCATAGCCATTCTTGGCTTTGCTGGTCTTCTCTACCATAAGTTCTACAATATTCACGTATTGGACAAAATCGATAAATCTTTTGATGTGGGAGACCCAGCTTACGAACTTATTATGCATGCAAGAACTCGCCAGGCGTATTCGGGCCATGAAGCTAGCCAGTATTGGGTCGAAAGACCGCAGCAAAAACTCCTTGATGATATTATCGATGGAGAAATAATAGGGAGATATTTCTTGATAGTGGGTGAAAAGGGAACTGGTAAGACCTCGTTGCTCTTAGAATCGATCAAAAAAGTCAATGGGTTGAACGTAACGATGTTTGATGCCCATGCAGACCCTGAAATCTTTAGAATCCGTCTTGGAAAAGCTCTCAATTTTGCATACAGTGAAGATTACATTGGATCGTTGTTTTCCATTAGAGGTCCTAGAGACACGACTGCTTTATTGGATATCGAAAGAGCCTTTGCGAAACTCGAGGAATTGGCTTTAAAGCGAGTAGAGAAATCGAAAAAACCGTTGATTATGGTCATAAATAATTCCCATTTGATTAAAGAAAATGAAGAAGGCATAAAACTTTTGGAATTATTACAGCAAAAAGCAGAAAGTTTGAGTAGTTCAGGCTTAGTGACAATTATTTTCAACAGTGATGATTATTGGGTATATGAGAAATTAAAAAAATTGGGAACACGGCTAGAATTAATTAACGTTCGTGATTTCACAAGAAACGAGACTGTCAGTGCTCTTAAATATATCAGGCATAGATTTTTCCAGCAAGAAAAATACAAATTGAACGATGAGCACTGCCACCAAATCTATGATTTAATTGGAGGAAGACCACAGCACATTTCTCAAGTGGCCAGACACAGAGATATCATCAAGGCGTGTCATGAAATCATCGATCGTGAAAAAACATGGTTTCTCAATCAATGTGGGTTACTTGGAATGAGTATGGATGATGATGTAATGGAATATGGTAAGTTCTCGTCCAGTGCAATGCTATTAATGAGAGAGTTTGTGGAAATGGACAGGCAACGGAAAAATAACTTGATCACAGGAGCCCTCACCACAGATACTCCTCATGCAAATTATAAGGACCATCATCTTCCTGAATTACCCTTATGGAGAAGTAGACAAATCATGACTCGTGCTGATTACATTCAGGCCTATGACAATCTTAATATTTTCACGTTGGATTCCGAATCTCGAGTCAAAGCCGATTCTGTGCCAATGATGAGAGCATTTCATGAAATTGCATCACAGCCGCATTTTGATGAACTCCTAGCAGATACGATCCAAAGAGTTGCAGATATAGAAGCACTCGGTAGAACACGCGAAGTTGTTGCCAAAGATCTCAATTTGGGATCAAAGTATACGATTTTGCGCAAGGACAATCACTTTGAAGTTGGCATACAAAAGAGTACCAAACAAATCGAACTACATGGTGATTTTCCTGAAATTCCTGAAGAGCTAGAGAACGATCATCCAGAGCATGACGAAACAGAAGAGTTATACTTGGAAAATGTTACCCGGAAGGATGTACGCAAATGGTGGAACAAAAGAATGGAAGGGTTTAAACCAAGGCCAACCCCAAATCCGGTGAATGAAAATGATATAGATATAAGTAGGCGTTCTTCTGATGGGAAGTAATAAAAGAAATAAAGGTAATATAGATATAAGTAGGCGTTCTTCCTGATGGAAAGGGATAAATTAATATAGTTAAAATAGGCGTTCTTCTGATGCAACTAATACAGTAATATTGTTAGAATAAAAAATCTAGTTAAAATCATTATAAATGGAGAATTGAGTCAGTAAAGTAAATGGTTTGACAAGTAATGGACAGATGCTCCAGAGACAGTCTTAGGTATTGGATATGATAGCGACAGGTATTGGTCAGTTTCCAGAATTGGACATAAGAGTGACAGGTATGGGTCAATTACTTGTTGGTAACGATAAAAATCATTTCGATTGGAGCTTCTATGAAAATTTTATAAATTACTCAATCCAAACTTTCTATGAACGATTCTATAAATTATTCATCCAACCTTTCTATAAAAATTCTATGAATAATCACTCAATTCAAATCTTCTATGCTTTTCTATGATTTACTCCCAAAATTTTATGAATGTTTCTATGAATTACTCTCAACCTTTCTATGAATATTCTATGAACTACTCAATCCACGCTTTCTATGAATGTTTCTATAAATTTTCTGTGAACTACTCAATCCAGCTTTCTATGCTTATCTATATATTAAAACTCTTTCCTTTTTCTTTTCCCAAATATCACATTCTTTCAATTTTTCACTCACATTTCATAACACATTCACATATATATTACTTATCAAAAGGATCACACTTCAAATTGTCAAGAGTACCTGAGCACTATTTTAGTAGATTGACGGATTCTGGGGTAATCCAGCGGAGGAAGAATAAGCGTGCCTTCGTTCTTTGCAGATTGAAACAATACCGTTACGGCTATTCTTTCCAGGAAGCAGTGGAAATCAGTTGCATATTTGCACCCAAAATCACGGCGCGCGTGACTGCACCCCATCATATTCTGCCTCGCTCTATATAAATAGAGGCATATCCCCCTTTCTCTTTCCTCCATAAAATCCATAAATCCATAAAATCCATGACTGTGTCCAGTACGCCCGTAAGGATTGTTTCTTCTGAGCAGCTCAAGGAATTGCTCGAAAGATACGACAACTTTCTCTTTGATTGTGACGGAGTTCTTTGGCTTGGAGAAACGGTGATTCCTGGAGTGGCCGAGGCCATCGAGTTCCTTGAATTACACGGCAAGAAAGTTGTTTTCGTCACCAACAACTCGTCCAAGTCCCGGAATGAGTACGTCGAGAAATTTGAGCGTTTGGGCTTCAAAAACTTTCGCAAAGAACAGATATACCCCACATGCTACTCAGCGGTTAAAAACCTTGAAGGACTTGGAGTGGAGCCTGGAGCCAAGGTTTGGGTGTTGGGAGACGTGGGGCTTTCCCAGGAATTGAAGGAAGGAGGCTACCAAGCATTGGGGGGAACAGATCCTCGGTTGAATAGTGCTTTTGATCCGGACCATCCTCTTTTGGAAGTAGACCCTGAAGTTCAGGCTGTGGTGGTGGGATCCACCAAACAATTCAATTATATGAGAATTGCCCTGACTCTTCAATATTTGTTGCATGACAACAAGAGACTTCCCTTTATTGGTACGAACATCGATCGTTCGTATCCTGGGCCCAAGGGCTTGATTTTGCCTGCTGGAGGAAGTATGGTGAATTATATGGAGTATACGTCCAACAGAACATTTTTCAATGTGGGGAAGCCCAGTACGGCTTTTTTAGATACGATTTTGGAAGAAAACAGGTTTGATAGAAAGAGAACGTTGATGGTCGGAGACACTTTGTATACCGATATCAAATTTGGAAACGATGGGCATTTGGGAGATGGAGCAGGCTCGCTTCTCGTGTTGTCTGGAGGAACCAAGGACGAGGATTTGTACCATTTATTGCACAAGCCGGAGGAGTATGAGGACCCACATAGTATGACGCCACTGTACTATATGGAGAGCTTTGGGGAGTTCTTGGAAATCCTAGCCAATAAAAAGTAATTCATCACCAACGAAGAATAGGAATATTACCAAGACATAGACAGTCACAGATTATATACACTTACACCTACACACATATATATATATATATATACTTATAGATCAGTAGATTAACTATACTTATATATAGATAGATAAATATACACATTTATATAGATCATTTAATTATATACATATCTATATACATATAACAGACAACACGAAGACACATACAGCCACACATTATATATAGATAGATATATATATCTACAAATATAATAGACCAGATTAACTATACACACATATATATGTAGATTATCTATATACATATATATAAATAGATAGTTCATATAACTATACATATATAATAGATCAGTCAACTATACAAATATATACATATATAGTTAGATAGATAGATCATATAACTATACATATATATAGATCAGTTAACTATGTACATATATATATACAGCCACACATATAGAGATCAGTCAATTATATACATATATAATAGATCAGATTAACTATACACATAATATATGTAGATTAACTTTACACATGTATAAATACATATAGATCAATTAACTATACATATATATAATAGATCAATTAACTATACATATATATATATATATCAGTTAATTATATACTTATATATGTAGATCAACTATATATATGTACATTAACATATAGATCAACTATACACGAGCTTCATACGCACACACTAAACTGATGAGTCCCTCCACAGATTGACACCAAATCTTCGCGTAATTGCACCTTTTCTCACTATCAAACCCAAGAGGCTAATCTATAAAATCTACGCCATTTCCCGCCAAAAACATCCTAAAAATCCCAAACAAAACTCCAGTCCAAATACTAGCCCCCCACAAACCACCCCGAGTCACTTTTAAAGCCAAATGTCCCTCCCCTCCCGAATATACTCACCTTCTCCACCGTTTGATCATCATACTACAGCTGCGAATCGTTCGTGAACTTATCGCACCCCTTCAAAAAAAGGAAAATTATCTCACCCACACAATGATCAACTTCACGGGCCAGTCCAAGAAACGGATCGTGAACTTGGGCAACCAGAGAAACGGCCTCAATGGGACCAACTACCTTGAACAGGCTCGGCTCCAGAGAATCCAGCGAGAAGAACTGCGCCAAAAAGAAAAGGCTGCCATTCTCCTCCAGAGCACCATACGAAGGTATTTGGCGCTAACCAAAGAGGCATCGGTGATTCGTGATTTGTGGAGAGAGGGCCAATCGCAGAATTGGGTGCTCCAGTTTCTGTTTTTGGCATCTTGGTGTTTTTCCCGCCAAAGTTTGCAAGAAACGGCCATCGATCTCAATCTCTTGAGTCGCTTATTGCAGAACCCTATACTGGCAAAAGACGCTAATTCCGTGTTGGTTGGGCTTGTTCACTTAATACACAGAGCAGGTCGCATAGACGCTCCCGAAAGTGTCAGAATCGCCGTCATGGATCAAGTGGTGTGGTGTTCTGACCGGGTATTGGACGTCATTGTGCATTCTGATGGCAAATTGACGGTTCCTCTGTTACCGAAATTTAGCAATCAGCTTATTGGTGGTTTTATCAATTTCATCGAAAACAGACACAGTCTCCAAATCATCAACAAATTGGTGACCTTGGTCTTCCGAATTAATTCCGTTCATCAATTGCCAGGCTTCATCACATTCTTGACCATTCCCGATGTATTTAAAAATATCAAAATGAACACCAGTGAATTCAAGATTCCTGTGGAAAAATTGAATGAATTGTCCAAGAACTCCTTGGTCCACTTGATTATTAATTTCTTGGATCTTCGTGGACAACTGTCGTTCGAATTCAATGATTACCAAGTTCTTGCATCTATTTTCGAAAACATCGATTTCTCCATCTATTTGAGTGAAAACAGCGACAGCACAGAAGAAGAGCCAAATAACGAATCAATTGCAGTGCTGGAACAAAATATGAATTCTATACAAATACTATATTCATCGTCATTTATTAACGGGGCAATGCAATTCTTTTTGAATAATCCCAACGATGAGAAATCGGAAATCGCCTTCAAGATTATCTCGGGTTTATTCATATTGTGCCCAACTTCACAATCAAAGCTTAGTATGTGGATCACCATAACACCAGGAGCATTCAAATGGTTCTACTCCGAGTTGACAAAATATGAAATATATCATGTTATTCAACAGCTTCGTGAGAATAATAAAGATTATTTGAAAGTTGAGGAGCTTCGAGCATTGGTCAAAAAAGACGGTATTCAATCAACTCGTTCCTCGGTTTTTTGGAAAGCAATTTATGCATTTGAGGAAATTTATTCATTTTGGTTAATTGTTTCGAATGATTTGGAGAGTTTCCATGAAGACAAATTAAATTTGGAACAAGCCTTTGATTTCCTAAAGCTTTTAAGAGGATTGTGCTTGACTCTTATATTTCTTCCTAAAGAACATGAAAAAAACATCTCGATTATTTCTACACAATTAAAGAGCATCTCAATTACCTTGCTCAATCAATTGTATTTGAAGAATTTAAGATTGAATTTCTTACCTGACGATTTCTGGAAAACCAAAGAATTGACATTTAATGTGGATGCCTTAATCACATCAACAGTAGAAGAAGAACAAAGATTAGATAATAACGATTACGATATGGATGAAGATCACACAAGTGCTTTTGGTGCTAGATCGTCATCATTTCTGGCATTTGGTCCTAGGGGACATGAATTCTCGTTCGGATCAACAGACTCATCTTCCAAGCGTTCTTCAGACGTCAATTCAAAACTTCAAATTTTAAAATCAGTGCCGTTTTTCATACCTTTCAAAGATCGTGTTAAGATCTTTCAAACCCTTATAGAACTCGATAAACAAAATATCGACCCACCGAACCCATTCTCCTTTGTTCAAGCCAATAAACTTACAGCTGACATAAGAAGAGAAAATCTCCTTGAGGATGCCTTCGATGCCTTTTACAAGGTTGGATCTAATTTTAAAAATCAACTTCAAGTTGTATTTTACAATGAATATGGTGGTAAAGAAGCTGGTATTGATGGAGGTGGGATAACAAAAGAATTTTTGACCAGCGTTGCAACAGAAGGATTTGACCCTAGCAACGAACTAAAATTATTCAAAGAAACTAGCGAATTTCAAATATACCCAAATGAGGAAATTGGCCTTAAAATTACCAAAAAAATTGACGTTGAAGAACAGCATAAAAAATTACAATACATGAAGTTCTTGGGACAAATAATAGGGAAATGTTTTTATGAGAATGTTTTAATAGATTTATCGTTTTCGCCATTCTTTTTGAACAAATGGTGTAACGATAGAATGAAAAATTCAATTAATGATCTTAGTTCATTAGATACTGAATTGTTTAATAATTTGATGAAACTCGAGAGAATGAATGCAGATGAGATCAGTCAGTTGGATTTGAACTTTACTGTCAATGAGAATTTAAATGGAAAGAGTTATGTTTTTGATATTGTTACTGGGGGGGAATCTATTCCAGTCACTGATAAGACCAAACTTAACTATATTCATCAACTTTCCAATTTCAAACTTAACAGCTCATTGTACATACAATCAAAATATTTCATTGAGGGATTGGAGGAAATTATCTCACCGAACTGGTTGAAAATGTTTGATTCGCATGAATTGCAAATGTTGATATCGGGAGGAGAAAACGATGTGAATATTCAAGATTGGAAAGATAATGTGGAATATGGAGGGTTTTTCGATGATGATATCACTATTCACTACTTTTGGGAAGTCATAAAGGAAATGACATCGGAAGAAAGATTTAAATTGATTAAATTTGTGACCTCTGTAAGCCGAGCTCCACTATTAGGCTTTGGCTCGTTGTCACCCAAATTTGGTATCAGAAATTCCGGCAAAGATATAGAGAGATTGCCTACGGCATCTACGTGTGTGAATTTATTGAAATTACCAGATTATCAAGATAAGAGCCTAATTAGAGAGAAGCTTTTGTTTGCAATAAATGAGGAGGCTCGGTTTGATTTATCGTGAGACATATATTGGGAGACAAACAAAATACAGTAACATAACTGAAACTACGTGAAAATAGTACATAGTCTATATAGAAGGTGATGTGAGGATTTGCTTCAAGTGCAGAGTTGACTTGACGAGATTAATTAATATTACAAAATAATTTTGACATAACTTCAAGGTTAGCAAGCATGCTTTATTCATATATTTGTATATCGTAAACGATACAAATTTAAGGTTAAAAAAGACCTGGGAAGAATGTTTTATTTCATAAATTGTAAATGGTATAACCTAAGAATGCTTATTTCACATATTTGTATATTGTAAATGGGATAAATTCAAGGTTAAAGAAATGCTTTATTCATATATTTGTATAATATATCGTAAATGGTAAGATTCAAGTTTAGTAGGAATGCTTTATTTTAATATCGTATATCGTAAATGGTATAATTTAAAGTTACTAAGAATGCTTTTACTCACTCGACTCGATTTAATAGACTCAACTCATTCGATTCAGCTCACTCGACTCACTTTGTTCGTCTATTCGTATATTGTAAATGGTGAATTCCAGGTTAAAGAAATACTGGTATTACTAGGATTTTGCTTTATTCATATATTTGTATATCATTCGGTGATACTTTAACAGGCTATAAACAATATTAGGTACTGTGACTAAGTCCACACGACAAATAGCTTAAAAAGTCATCAAAATCGTAAAGGTGTCTCTTCATTAAAATTGAAATAAAATCAAATTTCCCTTCAATCTTCATCCTACTCAGTCTACATTGACATGCTAATTTCTAAACAATTATAGCTTTACATATGCAATACAAGGCTATACCCATAGAGTACAAAGTAACCGAAATAAACTTAAATGGCTCATGCTCTGGCCTTTCTCTTGTTCTTCAACAACACCTTTTGCTTGACAGTCTCGGACTCGGATTCGCTTTCCAACTCTTCGTCTTCACTCATCATATCTTCGGATGCAATTTCTTCTTCTTCTTCATCTTCAACTTCCATGGCAGCTTCTCTGGCAGCCTTCTTTTCAGCCTTGACTCTCAATTCAACCTCTCTCATTCTCAACAATTCTGGGTGGTCACTGACCAACTTTCTGTCGGCAGCCAAGTTCTTTTCGGAGTTACCTCTCATTCTGTTCTTGTAGAACGCTCTTTCTCTCTTTTGTCTGATTTCTTCAACTCTGGCCATGGCATTCAACGTGGTGGCCACCAAGTCACGGTTATATCTAACAGGAACGTTTCTTCTGGAAGCAAAAGTCAACGTGGAATCGACAACAAGCTCCTTACCGGCCGCCTTTCTGAAAGCTTTGGTCCATCTCAACTTACGTGGGTTACGACGTTGCTTGAAGGACTTGTGACATTTGGAACGACAGAAACGAAACTCTTTGGCGTCGTTTCTCACAAACATAATTCCGTGCAAAGGATAGACGGGGGACGAGCAGAAATGACACTGATATACTCTCATGGCTATGCTTTATATTTTCTATTAGTATGACCTCGCCGGGAGTGTGATGGATCAGTAATGGACTTAGCTCATCTCAATTTTTCAAGATGATCAAGCGCCAGGACTGCAGGTAGTGCGATGCCCCAATCCGGCCGGAGGCTGTTTCCAGAAATTCAAAAGAAAGGTGATACATCGAAGAAACGGGGATTTCTGACCGAAGGTCTATATATTACAAGAGTAACCCTCCCTTAAGCTATAAAACAGCGCCTTTTCCCAAGACTCTGATTGCCACCTCCATCTTCGCACTTGACCAGCCCGTCTCCAGCGATAAAAAATTCACCAAGCACGCTCATGGCACCCAACATGGAGATACCTACATTATCCATTCCTGGAGAATCCCAGAATCAACAACAGCAGCAGCAGCAGCAGCAGCCACAGAACTTCGGCCACCTCCAGCCCAAGCCTGCTACCGAGGGTTCTGCCGAATATTACTTCAATCTGGCCACCAACTGGATGGGTGACCATCCATGGATCACTGGATTTGGTGCTATTGGAGTGGTTTACTTTGCTTCTGGTTTTGTTAAGTCGAAGCAGCCTGGTCTCCACGGTAAGGCGTTTATCAAGGGCGGTTTTGGACAAAAAATGACTGCTAGAGAAGCGTTACAAGTGTTGAACTTGAAGGAAACCAACTTGTCACAAGCCAAGTTGAAGGAACAACATCGTAAGTTGATGATGGCCAACCATCCAGATAAGGGAGGGTCATCATACTTGGCCACCAAGGTGAATGAAGCCAAGGACTTTTTGGAAAAGAGAGGAGGATTGAAGAAAAAGTGATCATGTACATATAAAGGATCTAAAGATAGGATAGATGTTAATGCAAAGTATTAAGAATGGAAGGTGAGAGTGTAGATGTTAATGCAAAGTATAAAGAATGGAAGGGGAGAGTGTAGATGTTAATGCAAAGTTAAGAATGGACGAGGTGAACAGAGTGTAGATGTTAGTGGGGAGATTCAGTCAATTATCAGAACAGATCGTAGATATTGAAATTTGTAAAATGGTGATCTGATTGACAGATCGTAGATATTTAATGTTAATCAGCTATGATCTGATGAACAGAGAATTATGATTAATGTGTAGAATAATTTATTAATCTGATTGAACAGATTGAAATGTGTAGAATCAGCCAATGATTGATTGAACAGATTGAATATTTAATGGGTAATCAGCTAATGGTCTGATTGAACAGATCGTAGATATTAAATGTGTAGAATAGTTTATTAATCTGATTGAACAGATCGAAAGTTGTAGAATAGCCAATGATCTGTGAACAGATCGTGGATATTCATTGGGTAGAATGGTTAGTATTAATCAGATTATACTTGTTGGGTAAAAGAATGAATAGTTTCAAACCAGTGGACGTTACCCATTGGATCAAATACAAGCACTTTAATATTAGTAAGAAACCGACCAATAACCTTTTTTTGAATTTGTAGCCAACCGTTGTTATAAATTGTTTCTGATAAAATCGAAAAGTGCCATGGAGAACGGTATCAATAGATTCTAAAGTCACTAAAGTATTAAGTCCGTAAAATCATGATCTACTTATAATTCAGATCATGAGATTCTGTTAGATGATATAAATACTTAATAGTTGATCTATAGACTAATTCATTGAAACATAAGATATGAATTAATAGTTAACCCATAGATCATTCATTGGAACATATGATATGAATAGTTATAGCAAACCTATAGACTAACTCATTGGAATAAATAATATGAATGCTTATAGCTAAATATAGTGCTGATTACCCATTGGAAAAAATAATGTGAATACTCAAAATTTAACCCATAGATCATTAATTGGATTAAATAATATGAATACTTCATAGTTAACCCATAGATCATTCACTGGAATATATGAGATAAATAGTTAATAGTTAACCCATTCTCCATTGAATTAAATAAATGAATAAGTATAGATAACCTACAGTACTGATTAACCATTGAGTAGATAATATGACTTAATGGTTAATCCATAGTGCTGATTATCCATTGGAATCAATAAAATGAATACTTCATAGTTAACCTATCTGATCCAATGGAGTAAAAATAAACACTTCATAGCTAACTATAGTAATTATCCACTGAATTAAATAAAATGAATGCTCATAGCTAACTTACATATCTGACTCATTAGGATATATGATATGCCTTACTAGTTAATGTATTGAGTGATCCATTGGAATAATTAAAATTAATACTTCCTAGTTAACTATAGTACGTATCCATTGGAATAAATAATATTAATACACATAGTTAACCTACAGATGTAATCCATTGGATAATAATATGAATACTCATGACTAACCTACAGATATAATCCATTGAACAAATAATATGAATACTCATAGCTACCCTACAGGTCTGATCCACCGAAACTTGATTATATCCGAAACAATCCCCTCATCGTTCTGCCAATCACCACAGGAACTATTGTACTTGTAAAGGATTTTCGCTGGTTCAACAATTAGATCGAGAATCGTTTAGAACCATGCGAGTCAATTCCACCGTAATAATAACCAATTGCGTCGCAAGTGAGTCCTATTACACGAAAAAAACCAACGTGTTTTAGATCTATACGAAGTGGTCTAGCCCAGGCTTCCCTGGGCTGCCCCACGCTGGTCCATCTGGAAACAGCACAGCCTATCCATCGCATTCGCCTAACTAAACGTACCTGGAATCCCGCTATAGTGGCCCGGGTACCAACGCTATTACACCCAGAAAAACGGGAAAAAAAATTACTATCCTCGGAGAATATCACCTGATCCAGGCCCCAATTCAGCTCTAAATCTACCCAACCTCAATTCTCTATAGATACCCATAAATAGCCATTCTCTTACTGTAACATTTATCATTCCATAATCTCAGACCCGGCTAATAGTCGCAGACGCACTGCCGCAAACCGCTGGCGCTCCGAAACAACCGTGATCAAGGTAGTGCGGCTGCCAAGAACACCACCCAACACCCAAAGGGCTGAACGTTCTAAATATATTCCGTTGTTGATTTCATCAAAATAGAAGCCGTGCTTTTTTCATTTTATCCTGGCGTCAATTGATTCACTTATCCCGTGATCTTTCCTTTTTCAGATTCGTTGGTTTCAGTTCTTTTCCATTTCCCTATCTTCCCAGTGAATCAATCACCAAACATTGATCAATCCATTCGTACGATCAAACCGGAAATTGCACTATTCATCTAAAGTTCAGTTTACACTATATAGAAGCTAAAACATTATAGAAGATTATGACCACCTATGAAAAAATAGTCAAAGGAGCCACCAAAGTCAAGGTGGCAGCCCCCAAACCAAAATACATTGAACCGATCTTGATGGCCACTTCAATTGACCATACGGTTGCTGCAGAAAACTTCCACACAATCATGAAAACTTTGAGACAACGACTTCAAGACAGTTCGTGGTCTGTGGTCTACAAATCGTTGATTGTTCTCCATGTGATGATTAGAGAAGGTGATAGAGACGTGGCTCTTAAATACTTGGCCAAAGAAGGGAACGGCATGCTCAACCTCTCGTCGCTGAACATTTCAAAGGCCCATAACTTTAATAGCGATGTGCGTTTCATTCTCAAATACTCCAAATATTTGCATACTCGTGTGAAACAATTTGAACAAACAGGTATTGATTACGTGCGAGATGAACGCTCCAATAATAGTACAACCCAGGCAGGCGGAAGATTGAGAGAATTGTCCATCAATAAGGGTTTACTTAGAGAATCAGAAAGCGTTCAGAAACAAATCGATGCATTGCTAAAAAATAGCTTTATGGAAAACGAAATCAGTAATGATATTGTCTTGACTGCGTTTAGATTATTGGTCAATGACTTATTGGCTTTATTCCAGGAATTAAACGAAGGTGTAATCAATCTTTTGGAACACTACTTCGACATGTCCAAACCAGATGCTGAAAGAGCATTGAAAATATATAAAAAGTTCGTTGATCAGACAAAATACGTTATTGACTACTTGAGAGTAGCAAAACATTTGGAATATGCTACGAAATTACATGTTCCTACTATCAAGCATGCCCCAACAGCGTTGACCTCTTCATTGGAAGAATACTTGGATGATCCAAATTTTGAAATAAACAGACAGCAGTATTTGAATGAAAAGAAATTGAAGGGTGTAAATGGTAATGCTCCAATAAATAAGGAAGAATCGTCATCTATTCCTCAACAACTTCAATTTCAACAGGATCAACAGCAACCTCAAAACGGCATCCCTGGCTTACAAAGAAGTAATACCTTATTGGTGCAACAGTCTACGTTTAATCCATGGGGAGGTAACATGATTCAACCATATCAACCTGTATCTGTAGGGCCAGGCCAAGTTGATGCATCTTTAATTCAACAGCAACAGCAACAACAACAATTAATCCAACAACAGCAACAACAGCAACAGCAACAGCAACAACAACAAGAGTTCATCCAACAACAGCAACAACAGCAGCAGCAGCAGTTAATTTTACAACAGCAACAGCAGCAACAACAACAGCAGCAACAACAACAACAGCAGCAACAAGCTGTGTTTAATGGACAGAACCAGTTTCAACAGAGTCAACCAAATCCTCTTCAAAATGCATTTACTGGCGCTGGATTTGGTGGATATGGGCCTCAGACTCAAACCCCACTTCAAGCACAATCTACCAATCCATTTTTACAGCAAGGTTTCACCGGTGCTCCTCAGCAGCAGCAGCAGCAGCAGCAACAACCAATATCACAACAACCAATTCAACCTCTCCAACACCAATCGACCAATCCTTTCGCCAAGTTAACCTCTTCGCTAACAGGCCAACCAATTGAAGAAAATGCCACTTCCAATCCATTTTCCAACACCAGATTCTCGAACAACAGTACGACCACAGCATTGACGTTCAACAACAATAATGCCAACGCCGCAGCTCCAATTCAAGCATCTGCTACAGGAAGTAACCCTTTTAAAATTTCACAGACCACCACCAACCTTTTTAACAATGTTGCGAATCAACAGGGCCAGCAGCAACAATTGAAGCCACAACCTACTGCCGGTGGATTGGAGCATATCCCTACTATTCCTGTTTTCCCTGAGACTCAAAATGAGGCACAGAAACAGTATTACTTAAACAATGCAGCTACTGGACTTCACGCTGCGCATACGGGACAATTCCAACAACAGCAGACCAGTCAGTTTCAACAAACAGGCCAATTTCCGCAGCAGAATCAATACGCTCAGCAAACTGGCCAGTTCCCACATTCCCAGGCTCAATTTCCACAACAATTTGGGCAACCTCAGCAACAACTTGTTCATAATACGTACGATGGACCAAGTCTTATTTGATTTACTTATTCATTTCAACTCTTTTTCTCTATTTCTTAGCATAATTTAACGTTGATCTGTCTATTTTGTGTAGTCAACTTTGACGATTTGATTGTAAGCAAATTGAATATTTGAAACAATAAAAGGCCACTTTACTACAAGTATGTGTTTCGCAGCCTAAGTTTGACGTGACTACTATTTCTTGGACAATGTACATTGTGTATTGTATCTTATATGCAGGTAAAACGATTATTGTAGCAATGGGCATTTTGGCCCCAAATGAGAAGTGAAAAACTATGAAATGCAAAATGAGCTCTGATCACAAGAGCGAGTAGCCAACCAAACATAATGCAGCCACGAACGCATTCATTGTGGTGGCACCGGCCATGTTGTGAGAGCTTGTGACAGAGGCTGTCGAAGATGGGGCAGACGATGAGGTGCTGCTGGTTGCAAAACCGGTACTGATAAAGACCGAGGATGATGCGGAGGAGCTTCCAGTAGCGGTAGCAGATGTCTGGGAAGCGGTGGTAATGGAGCCGGTGGAGGCTGTGGAACCAGTGGAGCCAGTAGAGGCACTAGAAGCGGTGGAACCAGTGGAAGTAGTGGAACCAGTGGAAGTAGAGGTGCCAGTAGAAGTGGAACCAGTGGAAGTAGTGGAACCAGTGGAAGTAGAGGTGCCAGTAGAAGTGACAGTAGAAGAAGCTGAAGAGGAGCTGGAAGAGCTGGAAGTAGTAGAAGTGGATGAGCTAGAGGAACTGGAAGAACTGGAACTGGAAGAGCTGGAAGTAGTAGTGCTGGAGCTAGTGGAGCTCGAACTGGAACTGGTAGTAGAACTGGAACTAGTAGTAGAACTGGAACTAGTAGCTCTGCTAGTAGTAGAACTAGAAGAAGCACTAGAAGATGAGCTGGAAGCAGCAGCGTCGCTGGTTGGGTCAACGTCAGCATCTGCAACTCTACCGAGAATTGAACCACCATCAGAAGTGATAGAAGTCCAGTCTCCAGTTTGGTCACCGTAGGTGTAAGAAGTACCGGAAGAATAGTCACTGACAATCAATTCGTTGACAAACATGTTGAAAGGGGCTTGAGAGTAGTCCGTGAGACCACCAGCCCATTCGATGGTACCTGCAGCATTGGAAGCATCACCACCGGCCCAGAGACCGATGAAGATTTGCATTGGGGTTTGAGGGTAACCTTCTGGGTTGTTTGGAAGCAAGGTTCTGACCAAGGTACCATCGAAATACCAGTTGAGGTAGTTTTCGGTCCAGTCGAGAGTGTAGTTGTGGGAGCTTGCTTGAGGAGAGGGGATGTTATGGTACTCACCTCTATCGTAAGTAACGGTACTACCCTTGGAGAACCAGTTACTTTGGAACTGGGTTTGGTCACCGCCCAAGATTTCGATATCGATTTCGTCCAAATCATCCGACTGCAAATAAAAGGTAGAAACAATTCCAGTTCCTGGAGCAGCTTGGAGATGGACCTCGACTCTTCCGAACATGATGTAGAAGTTGGACTTGAGCGCCGGGTTGTCGAATCTCTTTGCCAAGGTCAACTCCAAGCCGTTGGAGTTGAAATTGACGCCTGTAGGCGTAGACATCACCGAGAAGTCATCTGGCTGCGAAGTGAACGATTCGCTGATATCAGTGCCCAATGCAGGGTCTGGAGAACAGGTGGTGGCCTTGAGCGGATTGCAGTTATCAGCGAGCGAAGCGCCGACCAAAGCCAAGGTGGAAAGGACCGATTTGACAGTAACCATATTGGTATTGCGATGAAAGATATGAGCGCGGACTAGCGAGAGTGATGGAGAACTTAAAACAGCGGCAGAGAGTCTGGAACAGCAGCTAAGAGTCTGTGATTGTAATGAACAAGAAGAAGAACTTGATGGCAGATCGGCTGTTTATATAGGCGTCAGCCATGACCCATTGGCGCAGCCAATATACGTCTGCAGCCATCCCTTCATCCCTTCTGCTATGGATCCAATTATAGATATAAACAATAGAATTTTAAGCGAAAGCCTCGGCGTTGTTAACGCGCATTGTCCGGGGAATTATTGCGAGCATTGTGTGCACTTCGTTACGACGCTAGAGCGGTGCGTCCTGAGATGGTGGTACCGATTGGATTTACGGACGTGTGAGTTGAGACTTGACAGGGCCAGATCCTTAGTGGTGGAGGACTTTCTTCAGTGCTGATTTACAATTTACAGGGACAGATCATGTGGATAGGGACAGATCGTGTGGGGCTAGAGCGTCACGCTTGATTCAATGGGTGCAACCACACGCGTAGCTCACCCGATTTGGCTTTGGTAGTGGCCGCAGTTGATCAGTTGAACCTGCAACTAGCCAGCGAACCATGCATTTGAAAAATGACTAAATGCACCTTGGCGCCTGCAATCCACGCCAGATGTGCTGTTAAATTATCGCTTAGCGAGAAATGCCCGCCAAGTGTGAAACTCCGCATCACGTGGCGCTTGGCGCGTGCCGCGATTTCCATGACGACCACTGCCTCAGTCCCACTTGAGGACAGGGACCAGCCTTCTATGCGATATGCCTAAGAAAATAGGCTTTCTGCACTGATCGTCGATAAGGCCACCGAAGGCTGGCCTTCCAAATCAGGAACTCGTGTATGATCTGCTGATCGTGTCATTATGATGTTGGGGCTGAAAATTTATCACTTCGTTAACCTGTGGTTTACCGTGTAGAACAATACTAAACTGGAATACTTTGTAATCGTTAACCCACGAAATACTACGTTTGTTCTCTCCGTTGATACTACGTTTGTTGTCTCCGTTAAAGCTACCACCATGTGGTAGCATTCCCTACGGTACGTTACGTTTGTTCTCTCTACCAGTCGTCTACATGTTTATGTCTCTCTTTGGCTTACTCTTCTCTTCTATTACTGTATTACCCTTACTACTTCCCCAGATTCGTTGCGTGCGCAACGAATCAACTGCACAACTAGCCAGCGATGGCATCGGGCCTGCGTCTGCACTCTATTGCCACTGCCATATCTCCTTATCGTAGCCCTCGGTTACCTCGCTGTCTTCGCCGTATTCCTGTTGCCACCTAGTGAAGCCTCCTTTCAAAATCCATACGTTCAATCCGGCCAATGCCTGCTGTTCCGAGGGGCTGGCTTCATCCAAAGATCTGATGAATTTGAGAGCTGCCGATGGCCCACGCTGTTGCGACAAAGCACAATGGAACACCACATCCCCTACCTTGGTGTCCACCAATCGTTTTCTGATTTCGTCCAATCTCGTAACGTAATCTCCCGTGGGGTAGTGCCAGCATCCTTTGATGTGGCCCCCCACGTAATCGCTATCTCTGACGTCAATTACTGCGAGTCCGTGTCCGCTAGGGGGTCCTGTACGGAACCATCCTCTAAGTGTGGGCGAGGACACAAACTTAAGATCACTAAAGCTCACCATGGTTCTTCTTGCTCTTGGTAACGGATAAATTAAAGCGAGTCGTGCGAAACATCACCAGACTATGTGGAGAGCTAACTAATGGTGCTAGTAGTTAAAAGCGCGTCTAATTGAGCCATTGGACGTGTTTTCGGGGTATGTGATCAATTTGAACCAATTGAACGTGTTTTCATGATTTCAAGGTATTAATCAATTTGAACCAATTGGACGTGTTTTCGGGTTATTTAATCAATTTAACCATCTGACCATGTTTTCATGCTCTCAAGGTATTTGATCAATTTTGACTATATATTCGGGTTAGTTGATCAATTGGAATCATCTGACCATGTTTTTTTAAAGGTTTTAACGTATTTGATCAATTTGAGCCAATTCTAGATTCCGATTCGTCGAATTGAATGTTCTGGCTCAGAATTGTCGAATTCTGACTGTTCAGGCCAGAATCGTCTTATAAATACTATTTGTACCGGTCTCCAAATCCGGGCCTCGTTTGATTCAGTAGAGTCACTATTTCCTAATAAATTGGGTGTTTTGCTTGACTAGTATAGAAAGTTAGTATAGAAATTCATGGGAGTTTTGCTTAACTAGTAGAGAAAATTAGTATAGAAATTCATGGGAGTTTTGATGTAATTAGGTATAGAGAGCTGGTATATAAAATTCGAGGGTTTTGAGATTTGGTTGACTCTTTTGTTCGCTTCGCTTTTCAAGAGTAACGTTTTCAAAACCGCATCGACCTTCTTTGTACGGGAACACTTTCTATATAAGCCTATTTGGTCAAACCATTCAAATACTACCATACCAATTCCATCTTACTATGAAAACTATCAACTAAAATCAACCTAACAAATACATCTGAATTTTCAAGGTATTTGATCAATTTGGTAAAGACTCAATGTGAAAATAGTTTAGTCAATCTATCCACATACTACCACACCATACCATTCTCCATTAATACGAAAACTATCAAAATCCAACTCAACAAATAATCCGCTACGGTCTAATTAATGACTACCCCACGTTCCGGAGCTTCCACGTCCGGAGCTTCCACGTTCCGGGGCCTCCATACGCCAAGATCCACACAATTTTCATCTCAATTTCCATTCCCACCCTATTACCCAAACGGGACCGTGTCTCATATCCGTGCACGTGCACTAACGCGTTAGCGATGTTCCGCACAGCTCTAGCCAAAAGCACATGCATCTGCCCAACATATCTCACCACTCATCACTGGCTACTCTCAATAACCCAAACTTCTCAGTAAAACACTCCATGGAACCGCCGGTTCCATTACTTCTCTTCTCATGTATGCTCTCTCGGTTACCCTGTCGTCACGCAATGGCCTGCATGGCCCCTAGATGAATTTTTCACCGACCCTGGGCTTCCTGTACATAGTCAGATCGTATCTTCTTTCTTTACCAAACGTCAAGCAATCCTCACCTTACTTAGGACTAAACGAGTTTGGTAGCACTCAAAAAGGTAGTGCAGTTCATTCCACAGCATCCCCAGCATTCCCCGCCTCTTAATCCACCCATACATTTATAATTGTTAAATGACAGGAGAGGATAGAACCGGATTGAGCAGAACCATTTCTGTTGAGTCCATTGCTCCAAAGCTCACATCATTGTTTACCAGAAAAAGAAAGAGAGATGATGATAGCGGCAACACCACGCCTGCGCCGTCTGCTTCGGAGTCAGAAGAAGAAGAACCAACCAAGAAAAAGAGACTAATTAAGACGAAAGAACAAATTGAGTTTGAAGCCAACGAAATCAAATTGGACCTAGAATTGCCTGAAGAATTGCGAAAATTCAGACCAAATGGTTACAAATTCAACATTCCTCCGGAAGACCGTCCAATCAGAATATACGCTGATGGAGTTTTTGACTTGTTCCACTTGGGACACATGAAACAATTGGAACAAGCCAAAAAATCGTTTGCCAACGTGGAATTGGTGTGTGGTGTTCCTTCTGATATTGAAACACACAAGCGCAAGGGTTTGACTGTGTTAACGGACGCTCAAAGAATAGAAACTTTGCACCATTGTAAGTGGGTAGATGAGGTGATTCCTAATGCACCATGGTGTGTCACGACGGATTTTCTCTTGAAGCACAGAATTGACTACGTTGCTCACGATGACTTGCCGTATGCTTCTTCCGATTCTGACGACATCTACAAGCCCATCAAGGAAATGGGAATGTTTTTAACTACTCAAAGAACCGAAGGTATTTCCACCTCGGATATCATAACAAAGGTGATTCGTGATTACGACAAATACTTGATGAGAAACTTTGCACGGGGAGCCACCAGAAAAGAATTGAATGTCAGTTGGTTGAAGAAAAACGAATTGGAATTCAAAAAACATATCAATGATTTCAGAAGTTATTGGAAAAAGAATCAAACCAATCTCAATAACGTGTCCAAGGATCTTTACTTTGAAGTTAGAGAATATATGAGAGGGAAGAAATTCGATGTTCAATCGTTTTTGGAAAATTCTAGCTCCAGTCTTAATAGCGATTCTGAAGATTTACATTCTCGTGTCAGTTCACCATTGACTGATTTTGCCTCCAAATACATTGGCAATGATAACAAAGAATTGAATGGAAAATCACTTTTTGCCAACGTCAAGGAATGGATGAACAAGTCAATTGATTCTCACGATGAGGATTATTCCACTCATGAAGAAGACGAAATCTCCAAAACCATCCCTAAGCCTAAACTTCAACCTACAGAGGAGGACGAAAGCTTTATAGAAAGTATACCCGAGGTCAAAGAAAAGGCGAAGCCCGTGAAGAAGTCAGTTCAAGCTCCAAAGAAGAAACGAAATACTAAAGCTAAGTAATCGGCAGGTCCTACTTGTCCTCCATTTCTATATAGATCAAGGCTACGTCTGTGTTGTATGCCTGTTTTCTAGTAATGCTGTCACTATATACATGTAATCATGTGCTATGTATATACCCTAATATCACTCGCTTGTCATCATATATTATCAAATACAAATACTTGAAAAGTTGAAAGTTTGTACTCTATTGGTTTGATTAAATCTAGTCGTCTTGAATATTCCACTAATATCACTCACTTCATCATATGTTATCCTCAATAAGAATACTTGAAAACTTTAAAATTTCCTACTCTTTTGATTCATAACAAATCTACTCGTCTTGGTCATTCTATAATCTAGTCCTCCTGAATATTCCACTAATATAACTCGCTTGTCATCATATATTATCCTCAATAAGAATACTTGAAAACTGTAAAATTTCCTACTCTTTTGATTCAAGTCAAATCTACTCGTCTTCATCATTCTATCTTATATCTGACTTGTCTTGATCATTCTATCTTATATCTGACTCGTCTTGATCATTCTATCTTAAATCTCACTCAATATTACCCTCATTTGAATCTAAAATCTCACTATCCTTTTTGCTTTTCCGCTACTCTCAACTATATACATCCAGTGCACACAACTCAAATACTCCACATAACGTTGCCTTCCCTCAGCCGTGATTTCATACTCATTTCCTCCTTAGTGATATTGCTCATGAGCAGTGAAATCGGTCATACCTTCAAAGAGGTGGATTCACAATGGCAAGAGCCAATAATCTCAAGCCCATCTGAGTCCATTGATGACAAGACGATTCAGCATATCAGTCCTCAATCGCCTCAATATCGTACTGATGCCGATATCCAGGGATCCCAGATCGAACAGCTCCAGCAGCAATTGAAAGCACAACAAGAATTGCTTCAAAAGAGGTTTTTGGTTGAAAGCTCCAGCATCGTGCCCAATACTTGGAGTTTCACTCAGGGATTGATGATAGGCCAAGCCAGTGTGATTTTCGTGATTATCATCTTTGTCAAGTTTTTTGTGTTTGCCGATGCTTCACCATCGACCAAACTGTCTTCCAAAGATGTTGCAAGTGTGTTGGTAAAGAAGAATACTAAAGGTAAAAAAGAAGGAGGAGAAGGGGCTAGTGAGGAAACCAATGATGAGGTTTCCAAAGTTTCAAGTATATTGGAAAAAACGTATTACGATGTGGAAAATCATCCATCTGAGTCTTTGGACTGGTTTAATGTTTTGATAGCACAAACCATCTCCCAATTGAGATCAGAAGCTTTGCTTGCAGATAATATCTATCACTCCTTGAATGACTTTTTGACCGACTCCGCCATCCCAGATTACTTGGGGAAAATCAGATTGACAGAAATTGATATTGGAGACGATTTTCCTATTTTCTCAAACTGTCGTATCAAACACAGCAAGGATGGTTCCGGCAGGCTCGAAGCCAAAATTGACGTGGACTTGTCAGATACATTGACTCTTGGAATACAAACACAGTTGCTACTCAATCATCCACGACCATTGACTGCAGTGCTCCCAGTGGAGTTGTCAGTGTCGATTGTGCGGTTTTCTGGATGTTTGACTGTGTCACTTATCAATACCAATGACTTGGACAGTTCTCTAGAGCACAATGAAAATGAAGCAGAGCCAACTACAGTTAATTCGGATTCTGCCTCTTCCCATAAAAGAAAAAAATTGGAAGACATAGACACGGGAACTGCATTGATGTTTTCTTTTTCACCGGACTACCGTTTAGAGTTTACGGTGAAATCATTGATTGGTTCCAGAGCAAAGTTACAAGACGTGCCCAAGATTTCCTCCTTGATTGAAAATAAACTTCGCAGTTGGTTTATTGAAAGGTGTATAGAGCCGAGGTTCCAGGTTGTTAAGCTTCCTTCGTTATGGCCAAGAAGAAAAAATACTCGTGAACCTATTCATTCCAACATCAACGGTATTGTGGATAAGACTGAAGAAGCCCCATAATTGTTTTCATATGTAAATAGTATTAACACGGATCGAATGTTATCCTATAACGGTTGAACAAGAACCAGACGTAACCACCTTTAAATAAAAAAATAGTTCGAAATGTTTCAGCCAACCTAGGGCTGAAGATTTACGAAAATATCCACAAAGCAACATCGTTGACGCAATTGAGGTAAATAGAAACGCCTGGCAAACCCATGGTTCATCGTAAATGTACTACTTTTAGTGTATTGAGCAGGGACCAATACAAAACATAAATTTCAATTATATAAGGGTTCAAAACTTCACATTACAACAAAGTATAATGAAAAGCCCTTTATTTACTTTTATAAAAGTCAAATTGGTCTGTGGTGCCATTTTTGACGTACCCTGGGTTAAAAAATTTCTCTGACCCGTTTTGGACTAGGGACAGAAATTTCGTATTGAGCGCGAATTCGTCCCCTTTGGCCCGGACCAAATCCACATGCCTTAATAGTGACTGGAATGTCCAAATTTGTCCAAATTTAGTCATAGAAATAAAGAACATATCATGTGCTTCAATTTAGCAGGTCAGTTTGCTACTTCACAAAAAGGTGGCTTTTATTTTTGATGGAGTAAACCGTAGGTATTGCTCGCAGTTCATCATTGGGTCAAGACTACTTGCAGAAATCACTAACTGAATTATGTATTAAAGGCACAGCCCGAACTAACGCAGTGTTAATTGTATAAAGGGTATATAGACATGATCAAAGGATCCAAAATGTGGTGGTAATTAAAGAAACCGAAATATAAATCAACCAAGAAAAATCCGAAATGCCCCGTGGCTGCGAAAAATGAGCCAATGTTCCATGAAATTTTTTAAATAGTAGTCGTCATCACTTCAAACTTAAAAGTTGAAGGCGATCAAGAGACCAAGAGCTACTGCCCCAAAGGAGGCAGAGGCGGCGTTACCAGCGTTGGTAGCTGGAGTAACGGTAGGAGCACTAGAGTGGGCTGGAGCTGGAGCAACGCTAGATTGGGCAGCAACAGTAGATTCTGGGGCAAGAGAAGAAGTGGTCAAAGTAGTAGTAATTGGGGCCTTCGAAGTTGGAGCAGCAGATGGTTGTTCTGGGGCCTTGGAAGTTGGAGCAGCGGATGGTTGTTCTGGGGCCTTGGAAGTTGGAGCAGCAGATGGTTGTTCTGGAGCTGGAGCTGGACCGGTGGCTGGACCAGTGGTTGGTGCAGTGGTAGGAGCAGTGGCTGGAGCAACGGTAGCTGGAGTAGTAGTTGGAGCAACAGTAGCTGGGGTACTAGTTGGACCAGCTGGTTCTGGAGATTCAGAAGTCAATGGACAGTAAGTGGTATAAGAAGTTTCCTCTTCGGTGACAACAGTCCAACCGGTAGTAACTGGAGTACCAGTACAAGCATGGTTGGAACAAGAGGTGATGGTAATAACAGTAGTACCGTATTCAGTAGCAGTAGAAGTAGCGGCACCACCATTTCCAGAAGTGGTTGGAGCAGTGCTGACAGCAGCATTGCTAGTAGGATTGGAAGAAGTTTCAGAAGGAGATCCACCAGAGCTCGAAGGAGCGGAAGAAGAAGCACCAGAAGAAGGACCAGAGCTGGATGGAGCAGAAGAAGCACCAGAGCTAGAAGGAGCGGAGGAAGATGCACTGGAGCTGGATGGAGCTGAACTAGATGGAGCTGAACTAGATGGAGCTGAAGATGAAGAACCGGAACTGGATGGAGCTGAAGAAGAAGCAGAACTGGATGGAGCGGAACTAGATGGTGCTGAGCTAGATGGAGCGGAGCTAGAAGGGGCGGAAGAAGAAGGAGCGGAGCTAGATGGTGCTGAGCTAGATGGAGCGGAACTGGTTGGTGCAGAACTGGTTGGAATAGAACTGGATGGACCAGATGATGGACCAGAGCTAGATGGAGCAGAACTGGTTGGGGAAGAAGATGGAGCAGAACTGGTTGGGGTAGAAGAAGCTGGGGTAGAAGATGGAGCAGAAGTGGAGGAAGATGGGAAAGACGAGGTGGAGGTCACACAGTTAGCATTCCAACAGAAGTTTGGCAAAGCGGTTCTTTGAGCTTCCAAGGTGCTGAAGACTGGGTTATCCCAAACATTGTCTCTCTTTTCTTGAACATCCAAAACTTCGTAGTTTCTCTTAGAAATTGGTTGAGCACTATCGTAGTCATTTTCCAAAGTGTAAGCATACTTTTCAGCAAAAAGGGTTCTCCATTCATCCAAGTAAGCAGTATTGTTTTGAGTAAAGTCGAAAGCAATATCCAAGGCATCTGGCAAACAGTACAAACCGTTGTGTTGAGAAGCAGCGATCAAGACAATAGCGCTCCATTGGAAAATGTTTGGAGTGTTGTAAAGAGCACCTGGACCGGAAATGACAGCTTGCTCAACGTCTCTCTTGGAAAGAGAAGACTGGTCGTAACCCAAGTTTTGGATAATGACGGAATTGTCACCACCACCGAATTCTTGGTTCAATTCGTCAGCAACAACGGTATCAAAATTAAGAGTGACCTTGAAAATGTTGTCTTGGACGTAAACGATGTCAGAGGCAGTCAAAGTTGCCTTTGGAACGTACCAGCCGTTTCTCTTGGCAATTTCTTGCAATTCATGTTGTGGGCCGTCAATGACATCTCTCTTCAAGTTGATCCCAACGTCCAAATCCACGTTGATACCAATTTGGAAAAGATTATTTGGCTGACATCCAGTGGTTTCGGTACCAATGGTGAAATCAAGGGCGACACCAATATCAATGTCGAGTCCGGCTTCAACACCGGGGATTGTGGAGGAGGCCACTAATGCAACAGCAGCAGCTTTGAGTTTGGAGAAAAGCATTGAAATGTAGATAGAAGCGAGGGAATAAACTGTTGAGCTCGAATGCTGAGATGAAGAACAACTACCAGGGAAATGGGTTCTTATTTATACCCGGATCCCATGCTCACCTTTGGTTAGATCAGTGCAACATGATGAACGTAAAGTCTATAACAAACAATAAGATGGCAGCACATGAGGAAATGATATTTCCTAAAAGGTAATAAAGACGGTTACTAACACTCGGCAAGCTATACTTTGGAGAACCTTGGCAGCTTACTGCTTCACCTTTAGCTTATTGCAGTCAATATCATTTTTTTGCAGACAATGCACCCTGCGAAACACTATTTTTCGCGTCCAAGCCCTGGCGAAAGAACAATCACAAGGAGGATGAAAATACCCCAAAACAGAAGGCGGGTGCCTACACTGACGACCATTAAGACCCTTCGCGTGGGATCCAAATGTGAGTTTATTGTTCGAAATGCATATTCAACCGTGGAGCAAACTAGTCAAAGACTAAACCCACCTGCAGCGAACCGACTCCTCAGTGCGCGCTGCCTACGGTAATTGAGCTGCAACAATAGACTGCAAAACAATAGGAAGACGAAGCAGGATTGTTTGTTTGGCTCCAAAACGTGTCCCAAAGGAGTAAAATTGGCAGCTAGGTACTGGAGTTATAGAGCGGGTTCTATATCGGGAATCCGTTCGACCTTTTACAAACGCAACGGAATTGAGTTGACGAATACTGGCAGTGGAATACCGTGGGGATGGAAGGTGGAATTTTAATCAGAGTGAATTTCAGGTGGGGATTTTCTTTTGAACACTTCAGAAAACGACCAATTTGCCGTGGTCTTCTCCTTACGTGTAGAAAATATATCCCGCTAGAGCATCGCCTACGCTTCCCATTAACAATTGATCTGCCCTTTTCTCCTACCGTGTGTCGCAGTAATTATCCCTATAACGGAAAATCGCGCCCTACAAACTTACACGATATTTCGCTATGGACCTAATGCGCATCGCTTAGTGGAAAATGCGCGTGGTGTAATTAGAACCAGGCGTTGTTGGACAGATTGGGTAAAGTGCCTGTAACTAATGCAGGCTGGCTAATAAATCGTCGAAAATACGGGGACTTCCGCATGCTTCATCTGTATTAAGCATTTTTTCGATCCAGGAACCAGGATTTCTTGTGATGGACAAATAGGTTCCAAATTTCAGTTCAAGTTCCAGTTCCACCGACGGTACGAAGAAACTCAGGTATACCAACTACGAACGATTATCTTATTCATAATATGGTCTGGAGCTCATGACAGACATCTTACCTAAGCTATACTGGATTGTTGAAAATTTTCAGTGTTCGAAACCATTATGAACTTGGTGGTTTCACATCAAAATAAAATTAGTAGATTACGTCAACAAAAACTGCCAAAAAATTACAAGCATGATCTGGCATGTTACTTAATTAAGCTTACGGTTAAAAACACATGTTTACATCACTCGTACAAATAATTTCAGTATACATCACTCATACAATTAATTCCAGTGTGGCCAAGCTCTAATGCCAATACTTATTTTCACAATGTGATTTCTAGTGTGGTAACACCATCAAGTATTGTTTGACTCATCAATTTTTGCCAAAAGCTCTCAACCTGATGGATTTGGTCTTGAACATCTCGCCTCAACTTCTCACTCCATTTCGCAATCTTCTATGCAAATGCAACCCTGGGGCTTTACGTCGTATACTGCAATCGATGCATTTCGATGAGTTGCTTCTGTCAACACCATATTTGACGCACTAACCTCGGTTCTGCACACCTCTATGTTTTTTTTGATCCTGGCACTTGTTTAAGCTTTTTACCAAACTACACTAAAGGCTAAAGCTGTTAAGTTTTATTCTTTAAGTAAATTTCTAAAATACTGGTCTAGAACAACCATCAAAGATGAGCCTAACTGGAGAATTGTGCTTGTCCTCTGCCCCTAGTCACGCTCACGGTTTTACACGAAAAGCGTAGTATGCGCGATACGTCCCATATGCTATTGTTCTTTGCCTATTGTACAATTTAACCACATTAGGAGGACTCCGCCTATAAGTCTACTACGTTGGCAGGAGTTGTTAACAACTCAACAGATACGTTTTTTTCTTGATCTTTAACCATCACATCAAATGGCCCAGAAATCGAAAATCGTAGAGTTTTTTTTGATATGATTATAATTCGAGTAAAATTTCATACTTCTCACATTCAGTTTGTTCAAACTTAAAATACTAAATTCTACTCGTATTCGAAATTTAAGCTGTTTCAATTCAAATCTTCCCTGTATTTGAATTGTATCATCTCTTGACCGATTTGGGCAGGATTCCTGCTTTTTTAGGGTAGCGTAGCAATTTTATGACCCTTCGACCCTCACTGAGCCATTTTTGTTTCTCATTTGTAAAAGCTCATGAGCCCAGGAACTTGATACGGGCTGAAAATTCGAAATTTTAGACAAAGCTTTTAATGCAGGGCATGTTGCGTGCATACTCCCGAATGTGATTATGTGGTTCAGACTTGTAATCACATTTTCAATATTCCTCTCATTTCCTTGGTGAAATTATTACTAGGCTTTTCAAGACTACTCAAATTTTACCCTTAGTATTGTTACCCAAAACCGGAATCTCTAATTGAAAGTCGAGACAATTCAAATTAGCTTTGATAATTATCACGAACTCAGGCACCGCGATTTTTAAAAAGTAGCCCAAAAAATAAGAAAATGTGCCTTCAGCCAGATTCGAACTGACGATCTCCTCATTACTAGTGAGGTGCCTTACCAACTTGGCCATAAAGGCTATTTGTGAAAAATCAAGAATTAGCGTGTTTTCTACAATATTTCATAGCTTCCCTATTTTATTGATAAAGACTTTGAGTTGCCAATTGAAACCAATTTATCTGCTAACTAGGTTAATGTGCCACCATGTCAAATAAAAAGAGTTAGCGCGCCTTTTTCCATACACATTGATAACTTGACGTATTGCGAAAATCTCTCCGTTTCACACCGAACCGGCAGTAATGGGGGTTTTAGTGGGTAGTGAAGACTCTTTTGGTAAAGAGTTTTTGAGTCTCACACTTTTCATTATCTAGCTAGCTAGCTAATGTTCGTACGTAAACGAATTCCCTCCAACATCCACCCTCACTCTATGTTTAGTTCATAGTAAATACACAGATGTAAAAAAAAAACACCGAACCGGCAGTAATGGGCTCAAAATCACTGTGGCCTTCAACGCAAGAACCCCCAAAAATGATCTCTTTGAGTCTATTTCATGTGCTTCACTCCAAAGAATTGAACAATAATGAAAACAATCATGAGAAGGGTCTCATAATCATTTAATAAAAATGCGTTCCGACGAAAAAAAAAATTGCTGCGACCACCTTGGCAATAACGCACTTCCAAATGATTTACTCTTCAGATCAAAGACAACAAGATGTGAAACAAAAATAATGAAGGATGCGAGGTTCGAACTCGCGCGGACACCGTCCAACAGAGCTTAAGTCTGCCGCCTTAGACCACTCGGCCAACCCTCCAATGATGACGTTGGATGTAGTAGTGGCCAAATTCGAAATGCCGAAGTCGACATTACTGTAAGCTACAATTTGTAGTATAGATGGCGACACATAGGTTTATAACTGTTCTCAAAGTACAATAGTTACTTTAAGTTTAGTTAAAGATTTATTAGATTTTATTTATTGGACTGATCTAATATTATAAATTTTATGAAAAAAATGAAAGAAATTGATCAATAGTTTTTATTGATGACGAGATGGAGAAATAGATATATGGAATGTTTAACTCTTTTAAAATCAATTCTATCAAAATTCATGTATTTTACTCATTTATTAACAGAAAGCTGTGTGACTGTTCACTTCACCGTAACTGCGAATTAATATGAGATTTCATATAAATATCCGAAAAAATAGGACGGTTTAATATTTTCAGCTCATTATAAACGAATACAGTGTCTTAATGACCGGTTAATGGACGTTTTTCCCACAAATCTATTATAAATATGACTTAATCGCAGGATAAATTTTTTCGATTTTTGGTAGAAAGCGCGCGAATAGTTTAGTGGTAAAATCCAGCATTCCCATTGCTGGGCCCCGGGTTCGATTCCCGGTTCGCGCACTTTTCGTTTTTTTGGTATCAAGTTAATGTATTCTTGCAAAAATGGGCTTATATAATTTTTTATTCCAAGCCGATATTTTCTACAGTTGTGGGACGACCTTTTTGATGCCAGGTGATAAGTAACTAGTGACTGAAAAGCTCAGCCTAGCCGATTTCTACGTACGGTAAAACATTAATCTTTTCTTTGACAATACTGGAGCATTGCGAATAGCTAATTCAATCCATCAATATGTGCCTAACATAATGCATATAGAATAGTAAATAGTCTTCATCATCACAGTATTTATATTGCCCATTACAAAAGAACGATTCTCGTCTACTCGGTCGTTTCCTAATCTGGGACATCCGGTGACCATCTCAATAGTGAGGCGAACTTTTCAAATCACCATCGTAACAAAAATTTCTCTCATCACTAAATCAAGAGCAGTTCAATCGACGCAAAATGGATGCTAGTATCCTATTGGAATGCTTTTCTGCCACTTTGCAGGCAGACCAGAACATCAGACACCAGGGTGAGTTGAAGCTCAGAGAATTGAGTAGCACTCCGGGGTTTTTGGGTGCTTGTCTTGATATAATAGCTTCCAATAATGGAGAAGTTCATCCACCAGTTAAAAAGGCAACTGCTGTGTATTTCAAGAACAGAGTAGTTAGATACTGGAGCTCTGCCGAAAGCAAAATCGATCCGGGTGAACGCCCAGTTATCAAGGATAGAATCTTGCCTGTGATTCTTCATAGTGATTATACGACCAAGCAACAATTGATACCCGTGTTAAGAATCATGATATCACAGGATTTTTCCAAGTGGGATGGCTTGTTGGAAAGAACTGGCGAATTATTACAACATGTCCCTGCTCCATCAGATCCTTCAGGTAAGATCAAAGATGATGATTATTCTAACTTGTACACTGGATTATTATGTTTCAGTGAAATTTCTAGAAGATTTAGATGGGCCGACAATGAGTCCAGAGATAAAGAATTATACCCTATCATCGAGCTGGCATTTCCTCATTTATTATCCATTGGAAAATCTATTATTGACAATTCCGAAAACCTTACCGAATTCACTGCTGAAATTTTAAAGCTCATTTTAAAGATCTACAAATTCGCTACATACTACGATTTACCTAAACCTTTGCAAGAAAGATCTGCAATTATTATGTGGGGTGAATTCCACGGCTTGGTCATAAATATGAAGCCTCCTGCCTATGTCTTGAACTCTAATCTTACTGAACAAGAAAAGAATTTCCTTCAAATTTCTAAATGTTACAAGTGGTCTATTGCAAACGTTTATCGTATATTTACTAGATATGCTTCCAAGAATTTGTCGAAAAAATTCAAATATAAAGAGTTCCATCAAATGTTTCTCAACGACTTTATTCCCCACTTATTGACAAATTACTTATCAATCATCGAACAATGGTGTAATGGTACCAGATGGCTCAGTTCCACCAGTTTGTTCTATCTCATTGAATTTTTAAGTCACTGCATTACCCAAAAATCCACTGCTACATTGATTAAGCCATACTTTGAAAATCTCATTTCACACTTGGTTTATCCATTATTATGTCCTAAAGATCAAACCATTGAAACTTTTGAAGAAGACCCTCATGAATATATCAATTGCTACTTTGATATTAATGATGAGTTTGATAGTCCCGATATTGCCGCCTTGGGTTTATTGGTAACTTTTGTTGATAAGAAAAAGGAGTGCTTGGAACCAGTTTTAGCATTTGTTAATAATCAATTGAGCGAATTACAGGATTTGGAAGAAACCTTAGAAGTTGCCAAGAAGAAAGAAGGTATTCTCAGAATGTTGGGAAGTTTGTCTTCTTATCTTTTGAAGCCGGAATATGAAGAAAGAATGGAAGTTTTCTTGACAAATTTGGTTATACCTAACATAGAATCTAAGTTCGAGTTTCTTAAGGCAAGAACCTTGGATATTATTTCCAAATTTGCTGATATCGACTTCAAAAATGAAGATGTGTTGTTGAGAATGTTCCAAGGTATTCTCATTAATTTTGACACTTCGGTAAACCCAGATGTAAACTTGGTAGTCAGCTTTCAAGCTGCTTTGGCCATCCAATCATTCTTGCAAAACTCCAAATTCAAACAAATTTTATCCAACATTATCTTGCCAACTATGTCTAGATTATTAGACTTGTCAAATGAAATTGACAATGATTCCATTTCAGCAGTTATGCAAGAATGTGTGGAAAATTTCTCTGAACAATTGCAACCATTCGGAATCGATTTGATGTCCAAGTTGGTACAACAATTCATGAAGTTGGCAGTAGAAGTGAATGGAGCTGCAAACGTGGATATTGATGATTTTGATGGTAACTACGATGACCAAAGCGATAAGATAATGGCTGCTATTGGTTTATTGAACACAATGATCACAATCTTATTATCATTTGAAAATTCCAAGGAAATTTGCTTGAAATTGGAAGAAGTAATCTCGCCAATGATTCAATATGTTCTCAGCAACCAGTTAGATGATTTCTTGGCTGAAATCGCAGAATTGCTTGAAAACTCTTCATTCTTATTGAGAGCCATCAGTCCTATTATGTGGAAAAATTTCGAATACTTGTATAAATCGTTCGAAAGTGGAGTTGCTTTAATGTACCTTGAAGAATTGAGCGGATGCTTACAAAACTTTTTGATTTTCGGAGCTGACGATTTATCCAAATCTCCACAACTCGCCGAAAAATTCTTTGACATATTCAAGATCATTTCTGAAAGTGAGGATTCAGAAGTTGGTTGGAACGATTTCTTGTACGCATTAGAGTTTGCCCAATCTTTTATTTTGTCGTTACAGGGCAATTCGAGAAATTACATTCCATTCTTCCTCAACAGTATTGTTAAATTTGTGCAAGAATCCAAAAACTCAGAAGAGAATGGTCATGTTAAGTCGTTGGCCTTTGATATTAATGTCACCAATGTTATGCTTGCATGTATTGTCTATGATAGTGCCAACACTTTGCAAATTTTACAGGAAATGCAGGTGTTGCCATCACTTCTTGAGCAATGGTTTAGTCTTATTCCAAAGCTTAAGAGAGTGTTTGACTTGAAGCTTTCTGTATTAGGTATTGTGAGCTTGTTGTCTATGGACGACATTCATAAGATTTTTGATCAAAACTCCATGCCACAAGTGAGCCATAATTTATTATTGTTGATCAAGGAGTTACCAAAAGCCACTGAAAATTTGGAAAAGAAGAGAAAGAATTTTGGTGAATTGGAATATTCCGAAAGCTTCAAATACAATGGTGAGTGGAACAATGAATGGGATGAAGCCAATGATTCTGATGACTTGGAAGAAATCCTCAAGGCCGGAGAAGAAGCTGCAGTTGATCAATACAATGCAGAAAAAGATGCCAGTCACGGTAGAGAAGAGTTTTTGGATTTCTTACAGGAAGAAGAATATAAGAGCTCGGGATACTTCAGCGAATATGACGAAGCTCTCATTGAGGATCCTTTGGCCACTACACCATTGGACGCAGTGAACGTATTTGGAGTCTTCAAGGACTTTGTTGAGGGATTGGAAAGAAGCAACCCTCACAAATATGGTCTTGTTTTTGGCAGCTTGACCGAAGATGAAAAAATCACTATTAGTGAGATATTTAGAACCGTATCCCATTAAAATAGTTTTTGCTGATAGAACCAGGCTCACACGTTTATTCTCGGACTTGCGCCATTTGCATAGATTCAATATAATTATTAAGAGGAAATTTGTGAATGTAGCGAGAATATGAAGTCCATAATGAGGGCTTCAATATAAACGCAATTTATTAAAGTTGTAGAATGACAAAAACCTCACTTTAAACCTACTTAATGCAGGACCATACTATTCCCTTTTTAGTACACACCAACATTTGATAAGTGTCATAGTAAATACACAGATGTAAAAAAAAAGTATAATTTTAGGGGTTAGCTACTAAAACAATTAGACTTACAATTAGACGTAAAGTCAAACTGAAAGATAAATCTTTTATTGGAAAAGTCATTAAAACAGATTTAGACTGCACAGCCCTAAATCGTATGAGAAGGGTATGACACGGTTGCAAATTACGTAAACCATTACACATTCTCACTAAACCGTGATTTCGTTATATTTAGGACACACTGCCTCAATCACCCACCATGGCAGACAACTTTGGAAGACACTTGTCCACGAGATGGGTCAAGGCTTCGGTCCCCAGTTACGGTGACGAATGGGGCGATGAATACGATTATAATTATTCTTCTGGTGATGAGAAACCCACCAAGGAAGTCATTCCTCAAAAATTTGATCTACCTATCGAAGAAGCCGACGAGGATTTAAGCCAAGAAATCGAATCTGATAGCCACCCCAATGTGGCGGCACTCGATAAATCAGCCAATTTAGTCCAAAAAGATCAAAAGAGCAATCATGGCGTGTACCAGGCAGCGCAGAACCCAAGCAATTTGGTTTTATCAATTGACAGATTCAAGAACAGAACAGATACAGACTCAGATGATTCATCCGATGAAGAGAACGTTCCACAGAAACCGGTAGAAGAAAAATTGCCTCCAAAAAAACCTTCACTTGATTTGAGAAACAGAGTGCCTCCTCCGCTTGATTTCGCCCCTCCAACTCCTACTTATAATGATAAGTTTGTGAATCCTGAAACTCCACAATCGGACAGAAGCTACCAATCAGATGGAGATTCCATCCAGAATGAACCAACTGACTTAAATGTAGTCGATTCGGCTAGATTTACCGGTTCCACCAATAGTGTCAACTACGAAGGTAAGTCAATTCTCACTGATATCCCAGACAGAAATGTTTCCAGCGTAGACGAGTTTTACAGTGGGAGGGAAACAGTGTTGGAAAACGAACCTGAAGTGTATCCTTCGGAGCGTATTCCCGAGCCAACCCACCAAGCACCACAACCACAATCTCTTCATCAACTGCATCCAATTCCCACGAATCCGTTGGTATTATCTATAGATAGGAAAGACTTTAATTACTCAAGCGATGATGATGACGATGATGACGAAGACGACTACAATGATGAAAAAGATAAAAATAATGACACTACTATAAACGATACGAAGGACGATAAATTTGGGGATGATGGTGACGATTGGGGTTACAATAGTCAGAACAGCAGCAACGATGATTTGGACTATTCGAAAGAATTAAATGTTCCTGACTCTAAGCTTGAAGATTCTCCAAAAGAACAAGAATTGCACTATAAATCACCTCAATTACCTTCTCAGGCACCCAGAAGACCTATAGAGACAACTGCGTTAGATTCACTCATTCATGACTTGGAAAATGCTTCTTTGGGTCCAGACGATAGTCCAGATAGAACTTATGATTACGAAGAAACTGAAGACAAGTATTCTTTGCCAAAACTTGATTCATTTAATGTTTCTTTGCCTGATTTCGACTCCAGATCTTATTCTGACACGCACTCTGAGGTTATAACTGATTCCTTGGCTCATCAATACCAAAATGAGGGTCAAGAAGACGAAGAAGAAAATGAGAACAAATCACCAGTAACTCCAATTGCTCCGTTAAGTGAATATGAGGAGCAAGAGGGACACAAAAACTACCTAAGGGAGTCAGGGCATCGTCGCTCTATCAGAAAACCTCCACCAAATAGAGCAAATTTAGTTTCGGTGGATTACTCGAACATTGCCGATGCTGTTAGTGGCTACTTGAATGATAGCGAAAGCATTGGTGTTTCAAGCAAAAACTTGGAAAGCATTGGTGAGGACAATCATAGCCTTCGCTCAGAAGAATCTTTCGTCAAAGGTAAAAAAGAAGCATTAATTGAGAGCACGATTCCCGAGGAAAGCATTTATGGACTTGATGAGTTAAGAAAACCTAGTACTGAATTGCATCCAGTTACTTCAAGCGGATCTCTTTCAACAGGTAAATTTTCTTTCGACGGTAATAGGCCTGAAGCCCAACGTGGGGATAGTCAAAGCATCATTGAACCACCAATTCCTGGTGAAAGAGAAGACTACAAGCGAAGAATTTCTACTATGAGCACAAGTACTTTCAATATGGGTGGATGGAATCCAAATACCAACAATTTCCGTGACCAGTTTATTAATGACAATGACAACGAGTCACAAATAAACTTCAATCCACATGCAGAGGACGGAGGTAATTATAATAAATTTACCAAGTTGAGAACTGGCAGTGGCCTTGCATCTGAAGTTATTTCTAATTCCAGCTCTATCTCTGTTCCAGAAACAATTGACGCCGCTCTTCCAAGCATTAATGAAGACCCTGATGATCCAGAGACGGATTCATTCTCATTTGTAACCTCTCATAATGCGGAATCCTTGATGCAAAATCGTGATCGTGATTCAACTCGTTTGCAAACCATGAAGTCAACTATCACAAATTCTGACTCTGTTTTACAAGACCGAGACTACCCACACCCACAAGGGTTATTCAAAGAAGAACGGTTGACGCCTGCTGCATCCAAGGAAGTATTACCTAAAGCCACAAATCAACGCTATTCTAGTTTGATTCTGGCTGCTGGTGTTGACTCGCAAGAATCCAAGAGATCTGTTTCTGACTCCTCATCAAGTGTGGTGTCTGAAAGAGAAAGTTCCAAACCACTGGGCCCACTGCGACTTACTAGTACATCCACTGCGGTGACTGAGTCAACCTTGGCTACAAAGAAATATGTGCCAAAATCATACCCTGTGTTTGACTGGAAGACCATCATGTCCACGTCACAGCCTATTGATCGGATCCGTCTTTTGAAAGAAGCTTTGCAAAAGGAAACCGAATTCGACACGGGGCTTCAAAATTGGTTACATGAGACATTGAAGGGTTCCGAAAACGCAAGCAACATGCACATTGGTAAGATTGCAACAGAAGCGTACCTGAATGCTACACATAATGATATTCGCAGACATGCTTCTCTTAGAAGTAAGGTGTCAATTGTCAAGGATAAGGTGGAAACTTCAGGCTTACAAGCTTCTAGTTTTGGTAAGAGGTTTTTAAGTCGTGGTAAAAAATTCATCAAGGGTGAAGATTGAAGTAAGTATGGCGAAATATAATAAGTTAGTTAGTTAATGTAGCTTTGAAACGGTCAAATGTTAAATTGAAAGTTCTATTTCGAGAGATAGTAGCAGAATATAATGAGTATCAGTACAATAGATGTTCTATAATAATAAACATTAGTACAAACTCAAATTGAAGTTCAGGGTCATATTATTCAAATAAGAAATCAAACTAGTATAAAAATCAGTATCGCAATTGGTATAAATTCAATGAAGTTAACATTCATATGATTCATTGAAAATAAGAAATTAAAGTACTATAAGAATCAGTATCAGTATCAGTATCAGTACAATTGGTATAAATTCAATGAACTTCAGATTCATATGATTGATTGGAAATATGTGTATTTATGAAAAACACTAGTCCGACCATTCTAACTATTTATTTGCAATTTTCACAAAGAATGGGTGAAGGTCATATAGAGTACTTATAAAAGATTAGAATGTCCAGGAATATTCAACGACATATCCGACTTATCATCTGACAATATCCCATAACATTTGACTATATCAAATGGAATCTCCACATTTTTATTAAACAACACCACCACATGCTCTAAAGATCTCCCAAACCATCTGTATAAATGGCAAGGCCGCATGGAAGCTCAAAAGAAGGAAAAGAGGTAAAAAAGAGAAAGTTAGAAAAGACTGACAAAGGAAATGGATAAGAAGACCGAAAAGAAGAAGAAGCAACAATAAGTGGACCTCTGGTGTCGAACAAGTCTAGATTAAACAAACTGTTCTACAAGGTGAGATGTCAAAGTTTCCTGTTTCTCTTGCAGGTATTTTGCAACCGCCTGTATATAGCTCGGCTCCCCCACATCCGCATGTGAAACTTTGACCCTGATATCATTCACAATTCCAGCCCAGCAGGGCAAATACAAACATGCTAAACATCTACCATAGATCACAGATCTTTTTATTGTGGGTGACCTCATCTGTCATCAATAACACCCCCGATTTCATTTGGGCCATCATAGAGTTTGTCACGGACATATGTTTTTTCTGGGTCAAACGGGTATACAGAGTATACAATCGCAAGGATCCGTTAAAAGAATATTTGAAACATCTTGATAATGTGCAAAACTACAAGGAATGGAAGAGTATTGTGAGCCATATCGATAAGTTGACCAATATGGACTTGTGGCGACAGAACTTCATCTCCAAACACTACGATTATATCTTGATTAATGAACGCACCAAGTTATTGAAAGAGGCAAGACTCTCCCAAGATTCCCCTAGCTTAATGTCCTTACTTCGGTCTGGGTTGATCAGAAATTTCGGGGGAATATCACAGAAAAGACTATTCACCAAATCATATCAAGGCACCAAGTTGAAAATAGAGGAGTACAATGAAGAAGTGTTGAGATGTCTCAATTATTTAAATGAATCGATTACATCCGCAGATGATGAATTTATCATGAATAGCAAGCAGTTGAAGATAGACTTTTTTCACGATGCAAGGCAATCATTCGGATGTACTGCATTGTTGCTTCAAGGTGGGTCATTATTCGGATTGTGCCATTTAGGTGTTGTGCGTGCTTTGTATTTTAAAGGGTTGCTCCCTCGTATTGTTTGTGGAAGTGCTGTCGGTGCTGCTGTTGCATCACTCGTATGTACGTTAACAAACGATGAGTTGATTCCTCTCTTGATTTCAATTTCAGATGTGATGAAGGATATAGACTTATTGAACCATGACGTTGACGAAAGGTATGGGAATGTTATTGAGAATGTGGTCAAAAAAGGTTACTCCCAGGACATTTTGGTTTTTTTGAAGTTCGTTAGGGATACGATTGGTGACTTGACCTTCGAGGAAGCTTACTTAAAAACAGAAAAAGTGTTGAACATTATTATTCATCCTACAAACCAAGCAATACCTTCCTTGTTAAATTATATCACATCTCCAAATGTCATAATCTGGACCGCAATTTATGCGTCTATCGGAACTGGTGTTTTGTCCGATAATGTCCAGCTTTACGTTAAAGACTTCAATAACGACATTGTTCCAAAAAGTCCATTGAACGTCACTTATTTAAAACCTCAAGATGTCAGTTATCTGACAGGATACTTCAAAACAAAAAATGAAGGATTTCAATCCAAAAAAGACGACTCTGGAAGCGTCAAGGATAACGAACAATTCGATGATTATCACTATTACCAATCCAAAGATAATTCTCCATATACCAGATTAACAGAGCTTTTTAATGTTAATCATTTTATAATTAGTTTGGCAAGACCATATTTGGCCCCATTGATAAGTAATGATTTAAAGCATTACCATTCATATGGAAAAGTCCGTTATGAAAGGGGAAGAAAAGCCCCTTCAAATCGTTTGACTTTGGTTAAAAAGACTATCAATGGTGATAGTTTTGATGAATTGGAATCTGATAATGGTATTCAAATTGGTAATTCTATCGTGGAAGACCATTATACCAAAGATCACAGTCACCATGGATTCAGGTTACTCAAAACTTTGATTGGAATGGAAATTCAACATCGTTTGGTTGTGATGAACAAATTGGGAATGTTGACAGAAGTCATGAAACGGTTCTTCATTGATGAAAAACCTTCTTCCCTACAAACTTTATCTAGTATTAGAGAGGTTACTATTGTACCTGAATTGAAATATTTGCTTCGGGATTTTGGAAGAGTATTTGATGTTCATAAAGCTATGGAAAATATTCCATATTGGGTTTTAGTTGGTGAAAGATCGGTTTGGCCATTATTTCCAATGCTTTGGACCAGGTGTGCAGTAGAATTTGCATTGGATGATTTGTATAATCTTCATAGAAAAAGGACACTGTAACTTTATACTACTAAATTTATTAAATATATTATTTCGGGGAATGCTGTAGTTATACAATTAATGCTATGAAGAATTGGTATTTAGCCTCTGAGTTGATTTTACCTGTAGAATAGCTTAATATTTGAATCTTTTGTTACATGGTAAATATATTCGTTTTCAAAAACTTTGATGGAGGGAATTAGACTTTCAATGGGCACAGAACCTCTGCAGATAACCAAGCTTCCCGTTATATCGTTAGCTCTTCCAGTTACAAGTGGTTGAAGGTTAAGATTCAATTGTGATCTATGATATAATTTTACCAAGAAATCTGTTATCTTAAATGCTGGATCATTTGATGAAGTGGAGTGTACATTCACAAACTGTGGAGAATCTTTTGAGCTTATCACACACAAATGGCGAACTTGACGATTAAGCTTTAAGATATGTGTCAATATTTCATTTGATTCGATTGTTGTGGCCAACAAGAGGATTTCTAATCCCTCTATAATTATAATCTTTTTGGAACTTTCTGCTGAATTCACTTCCTTGTCAATCTTTTCAAATAATGACTTTATGCTAGAAGAAGGACTCTTTGGATCTTTGATTTGCGCTGTAAACAAATTGGTGAAGCAATCGATGAAATGGAAATTAGCTATATTTGACAAATCTAATCCGTTCTTCTTACAATTTTGAACATAAAATTCTTTTGAATGAAGAAAAGAGACAAAGAAAACTTCTGATCTTTGAATTGCCTTTTTATTCAAATCTTTGTTCACTAATGTTGCAGTTCCATTCAATCCATTTTCAATAAGGGAATTGATTAACCATGATGGTGATGTTCCTTGAACGTGTGACAAGACAGATAAGCTGGATGTGGTTGACTTTAAGATTTCTTCTGAAATCAACGAGTTGTCATTGAAAAAAATCAAGTCCTGCTGTTGGGTAGTCATGTGTATGATAGAAGTGGAGATGAGATAGTACTCAGATTCACATCTTAAATTCAGAAAAACCTATAGCAAAAAAATGCGCAAACCCGGAATCGAACCGGGGGCCCAACGATGGCAACGTTGGATTTTACCACTAAACCATTTGCGCGACAAAAGCTCCGCGACGGGGAATTGAACCCCGGTCTACCACGCGACAAGCGGTAATTCTAGCCACTAAACTATCACGGATTTTTCTGAAAAAATTGAGCTGATTTGTGTCACAGTCCACACGTGCATGCTTGATTTTTCCACTTATCACTTCAAACAAAAGCTCTATCTTTAGTCACTTGTACTCACTCCATCATCTACTTTCTCTCTATGTTTTAGTTCATAGTGAATACACAGATGCAAAAAAAAACAGTCCCGTTTTGATGAGTTCCAGTCTGTTTAGAGCCCGCGCTCTGTTCGTGCGTAACCGCATTTCCTCCTAAACCTTCTATACGCTGTGTATAATTTACATAGTAAATACAACGTTGTAAAAAACGTTTGATTCTTGCATTATTGTGAAGTAATCTTTCTTCGTTGGATATTCGTCAAGTTTGTTTAGTATAGTGAAGAGGATTAATTATTCAAAAGTAGCAGAATGTGATACATTTGTAATCTTTGCTTTCTCTACAACACTCTACTATTTCATTTTCAACGGATCAATAAACTATAAGACTACTGCGTCCTTGAGACGTAAAGGGTAATTAGTGCAAAAAAGAGGAATTTTAGATCATCTAAATTTACCTGCATATCAATTTTAAAGTCTTTTGTCCATTTTTTCAGAAGTTCTTCCTGCTTAGATATGTTACGCTCAATCGTGAAATAACTAAAATAGTTTCTATGAGTTCAATTTTCTCCAAACAATACAACAATCCAAAGGCCCGAAATGAAGTCATTTGAGAGGTTTCCAAAGGAAATTTGGTATACCATAGCCTCATTTCTAGATATTGATAGCTTGGAGAAACTAATTTTAGCTGCAAAAAAATCCGAATCATGTGCATTGATTGCATGCCTACATGAGCTTTCTCGTTATGATTTGATACCTTCTAATTCCTTGTCCAGAGCTCTTCCAATGAATCTTTTAGAAAGTTCCGAAGTAATTGCCGACTCCCATATATTTGAATTGATAGCCTTCAACAAGCAGTTTGGCACCAGAGTAGTCCCACTAGATGTTGTATTTCCAATGGTAATCAATGAAAGTACGGTTAGGAAATACTTGGGGTTTTTTGAAGAACTTAGACAATCCTATGATGACTTTTTGGAAATTGCTCTGTTTACGTTGAATCTTGTTTTTGATACAGAAGATAAAAATACTATAGGTTTGGTCATGGATAGGATATCATACTTCAAAAGAAGAATAAGGAAAATAACTATAATAGGAACAAATCTACGTTATAATGTCTTGGAGAAGTACTCTATCTCCCTTAGTCATTATGCAACAGATACAATCATCGAAACATTTAAACCTTCTTTAAATCCAATCAATTTTGACCGGTTACCTCCTAATCTCAAACATTTATATCTTCACAATTGCAAAGTTTTGCCCACAACATCCCATCACTATCCTTGTTTGGAGTCTTTGGTACTAGATTTTGTCAGCGAAGATGTGACATCTTTTATTAACTATCATACTTCCTCATTGTTAAGACTTATCATTAAATTGCCAAGATATGACGTGAATAGAATTAACTTCAATTTGTTTACGGAACTTGAAGAACTACAAGTTATTAGCGTTGTAACCTCGAATGAAGACTTTGGAACAAGTATATTCAATGATCCACTAAACCAAATACCTTTGAGATTACAGGCTAATATCGTTAGGTTCAAAAAAATGAGGTCAATGAAAGTACTACCTGTAATTTTCACAGATATCGAATACCCAAAAACTTTAAAGCACATTCTTCTTGAAGGTTCAATGGGTCCATTTGACTGTTGTAAGTTTGATTGTCCTCCGAAATTAAGAAGCTTGATTATCAAGGGACAAGAATTTAAAAAAGAGTCTAAGCTTCAACTTCCCAGTACATTGAGCAATCTTGAATTCTCCAAATGTTGGATTCGAAATCTTGCAGCTGTTGAATTTCCCAATAATATAGCAAACTTGAAGTTGAACAATAATCGAATCATCAGGATTTCCCCACAGGTGAAGTTTCCAGCAAATGTAAGGTTCTTGAGCATTATAAACTCATATCCATTGTTAGGTGAATACGATTTCAGTCAATTGAAGGCCTTGCGTGAATTAAGAATTCATTGTGATGCCCAACATAATCAATTCAGAGTTGGAGAAGGAGTACTACTCTTCAACCAATCAAGGTAATGTGATGCATTTTAGCTACTAATTAGAAAAGCATCATAAATTTAAGGTACTAAATTATTTAGTCTATTAAAGCAAGTTTCTTTTCAACAGGGTGAAAATAAACATCTGTTAAACCGACGAGATTAAAACAGTCTTTTTTAAAAGGCACTTTTTTCTGGGCTCATGCTTACTTTGAGTGGCACGTCTTGCATTCACACTTTTTGGTGTTGCAGCTGTTGCATTGAGAGCAAGGTTTTTGAGATTGGGTTGGTTGAAAAGTATGTTGCATAAATGAATTTTGGATATATGTGTGTGAAATAGAAGAACAAGTGGGACAGTATTTATAACTCCTGAATTTATAAATTGTAATGACAAAATCATGAGATATTGGAATCATTCCGACTTAGTTGTAAAGTCGGCTATTCTAGCCATTTTTGAATTTCTAGGCCCGAGTCTCAGAGTTGTAAGGAACAATCTTTAGCCCCTTAGTGAAAGGGCATTATATGACGTTTTAATAAACCTTTGGAGCGAAAACTCCGAGAAGCGCTTGTTAATTCCAATACTATTAATTCCCTTAATGAAGAGCTTTTAAAAGAACAGTACGTATAGATAGTAGTTTGTGCTTGATCCTAATCTATCTTTCACTTACCTACTCGCTTTCTACCACATTCAGTTTGTAAGTTAATTCATATTCTACATTTAAGCATGCATATAATATATATTCATAGGTAAATTGTAAGGTCATTAAGACTCCGTAGCCATATAAAAAAAACCTTGTAGGTCATGGTAGCCAATTACTTCTTACAAGTGGAGCAAACACACTTGGAAGTGGTACAGGATTTGCAGTTAGCACAAGAGTTACACTTAGCACAAGCACAAGGAGAAGCCATTTTGATATTTATATTTATTTAATGAAGACGAAGAAAGAGTTGGGAATTTTGCCCCGTATTTATACTGAATATTATCAGCTTAGATAGGTACGCTTTCTTCATATCCCCTTTTCATATGAGCTCACTAGCCAAGATGTTCGGATATATCGCACTCCTGATTTTGGCTTGTCAACGGTGTCTACTGTACTTAAAAATGCTCTAAAAGTTATTTTACGTTTTACCACCAAGGTTCTGGTACTACATTCGATTGTTCGGCAACGTTTTAAGTACTTCTGTTCTATGGGGTCTAGTATATCTAATATCTTTTCTTGTATAGCTCCAGATCAAATCGGTGATTTCGGATTATGAACATTGACGTAATTTCTCTTCAAGCGCATAGTGCTGTCAGGACACTAAATCTAATAAATTAAACAGCAGTCTTTTCCGATTAAAATTATTTTCTCTGGAAAAAGAATCACCAGTCGGCAATATTGCATGGCTCCATAATTGCCGCATATTGTTATTCATCAATTACGGAAATGTTTCATCCTTCTAACATGGACTCTAAATAAAACATGTATCGAATGAATATTTAAGTGGAGAAATTAGAGAGACATTACATTCGCTCTAGCATTCTTTTTTACATAAATTCCCCTAATCGATCTATAACATAAAAATATCAAAAATATATTCTATGATTAGATGTAGGAGAAAGCCGATCATTGCGCTGATCTGAGGAAACTTATTGAAGCTTCAATGGCTGGCATATAGAAACAAGAGTGTCCGGTAATTACAAGAGTTTCTAAAATCGTTTTATTCATCAAATAATATCTCGCATCACTATGAATCTATGTTTCAACTTCGGAATTTTAACTGGAAATCCCATTTCCAATGTATTATTCTATGTGTAATCTAAAACTAGACTAAAAATGAAATGAACCCAGCAACTATGGCACCCATAATTGCACCTAATTTTTCCCAAGTTATGACTTGTGCAGCCGCAGCATTCTTGGATGAAGATCCAGAACTGGATGCAGAATTGGTGGATTGCACAAAAGAGTTACCATTGTCGGTAGTAGTTGATGCAGAATTGGAGCCAGAACTGGAACTAGACCCATTACCCCCAGAGCTGCTGTTGGTAGAAGTGCTCTTTGAGCCAGAAGTGCTGGATCCGGAGCTAGAAGATGAAGATGAAGATGAAGATGAAGATGAAGATGAAGTAGAATTCTTCTCAATTTCTCTATTAAATCCAGTGGCATCTTGGTTGCCAAGTATGGTGCCTTGGTTACTCACCATAACGTATTTATCCCACCCGTCAGTATTGTTGTAGATGTATGAATCAAAGTCTGTGCTATTTCCACCCGACTTGTCTTGAGCCGTACCATCTGGTAAATCATAAGCATCAACAGTGATATTCTTCAAGTAGGCGTAGTAGTATCCATACTCTTCAATGTCAGTGGAGTTCCAGTCGATTTCACCACCTGCCCATTCAATAGTTCCTGCAGCATTGGTAGAATTACCACCTGGCCAAAGAGAGAATTGGACCCTGCAAGGAGTTTGTGGATAAGCATATTCATTGGCAGTTTCGTTCCAAGTGGAGTTTTTGTCAAGAGTTCTAACCAAGTCACCATCCACAAACCATTGAATAGTATCTTCTTTCCAGTCAATTTCGTAAGTGTGCCAATTTTCCATGGTATTGGAAGTCGAAGCATCATGACCTCTGGTATAGTTCAAAGCACCTTGAGAGTAGTAGTTCGTTTGGGCACTAGACAAATTATAGCCCACAAATTCAAAATCAACTTCATCTTCCACGTCAGAATACAAAATGAAAGAAGAAACCACGCCCTTCAAATGGGAAGTCTTCAAAGTGGCACTCACACGTCCATACCATAAGTATTTGGTGGAAGAAATGACAGTACCTCCGGAATCTTTTGGCATTTCGAGCAATAAAGCATCATCATTGGTGTCGATCCATCCAGTGTACAACCAGTCAGTTTCTGAGGAATTTCCAAGGTAGTCGGTCTGATCTTGTAATAATTTGGTAGAAGTAAACTGAGTATCGAATGATGACATTCTAGGAGCAGGCATGCATGAAGATAAGTTGTAAGACGATTTGATATTGCACCCGTTAGCACAATAATAACCAGTACCACATTCACCGTATTGAGAACAACATGGAGTATCCTCAGGACACTGGTTGGTGCTATTACATGAGATGGCCAGAGCCATACTGGCCAACAAGAACCCAGACACTAATGTAGCAAAATGCATTGTTGATACAGTAAAACTGAAAGAAACCTGATAACTTATATAATGACACTGCCTCGCTATATAAATTTCATCCACAAACTAATTATGGCAATAAATAAACCCAGCCTTTCGTACAACATATGTATGTAATAATGCATCAAACCCTCCTAGTTTGCCTAAAAGGGATCAATTTAACAACTAACAGGGCTGGTGTTCGCAATCAGTCGCGATGTTTTAGTTATAAGGTGATCTAGACTCAAGCACGCTGGAACATGCAATATACGTGTTTTCAAAAGGTTTTGGTAGTACCATCTTCCAATCAGAGCCTGTGTTAGTTCCTGGTAAGCATCTTCGGTGTTTATTTTGGCTTCAACGCCTTGTAGAACTAAAGGATGGGGGCTGTGACACCTCCTGCTAATTTTGAGCGTTCGGTTGCAAAATGCGACTCTCGGTAAAAAATAAATTGTGATATAGTGTACATAAAAAGTCAATCTGAAGGCTATCAAGAACGCTAGGAAAAGGCTTCTCCGACAATTTGGTGTCAGTTGACTGATGAGTATAATCATGTGGAGTGTTTCTAAAAAATTGAACGTTTAGTGGTGAAACAGTTTCAATAAGTTGCATGGTCCAGACATTTGCCTGACCAAATGGTTGGGCTGTGCTGTGATTTGAACCTGTACATGTACAGACTTCAGTCCTTAAGTCCTTGCATATCTTTTGGTATCGCATCGAGAACAGTCCGACTAATTGCGCCGCAGAACAATCCTAAAATTAAACAATTGTATTGTGGGGTTTGCACTGTATGTTTTAGGGACGAATTAGGAAATCTTATTGAAATCATGATCGCACTGCATTAAACTAATAATAATGCTAGATTTTGATTGATAGGATGTATTTCTTTACACCAGGAATTTCATAGGGAACGAAGCAACAGAGAGGTGGAGCTCATTTTTGCACTGCAATGTTATTGTTCTGTTATTATCGGAGGAGTGGGACTTTATCAAATTGGGAACGGAAATCTTTTACATTCAAAAAATGTCGAATTGAACAGTATAGAATTCCTGAATTAACTATTAAGCCGCTAAAAACATTAAAACCACTTTAAAAGAGGTATTAAGGAGAATTATTCATAGAAATTGAGTATCTAAGTCCCCCGCTCATTTAGATGGCAAATAAATCTGTACTCACTTTCACTAGATTCAAGTAGTTACACCCAGCTACTTTTTTTTTACATCTGTGTATTTACTATGAACTAAACATAGAGTGAGAGTGGATGATGGAGGTAATACACTTACGTACGAACATCAAGCCAGATGAACAGTGTGGAACTCAAAGAACTCTCGACCAGTGCCTACTCACGAAACCCCCCAGAAAACAAAAATGAGTGTGTGACCCAAAATAGGTCCTTTTTTTTTTTTACCTAGTTATGTTCATTGAAGAATTGATATTTAAACTATGTAGGAGGAAATGAAGAAATGATTATGAGTTATTAGTAGAAGCCAGTCAAATGAAAAATGGTCAGAGCGGTCTGAAGAGCCAAAGACTCTCCGGATGCTTTTTTTTTTTTTACATCTGTGTATTTACTATGGACTAAACATAGAGTGAGGGTGGATGATGGAGGGAATACGTTTACGTACGAACATTAGCTAGCTAGCTAGATAATGAACAGTGTGAGACTCAAAAACTCTTTACCAAAAGAGTCTTCACTACCCACTAAAACCCCCGGATTGTAAAATGATGTGAGGACCCCAAAAGGTCCTTGATTTAGGGTTTAAGAGAGTTTAGTAGATAGCAGTCAAATGAAGAAGATTCAGAGCGGTGAGAAGAGCCAAAGGCCGTCTCAGCGCTTGTCTGCTTCGTCGCATTCCCCACAAACGGGAAACACATTTGAGTTTTTTGATTGACAACATTGTATTTACTATGTAAATTACACATAGCCTTAGGCAAATAGAAGGTTGGGGAGGAAATTTGATTATACACCGCGAGCATACGTACCTGCATCTTGGAATTGAAAGCATCATCTATGGACTTGTATACCCACATTTCTCAAGCTTCCATAAAATGGGCGTGTGGTCTAGTGGTATGATTCTCGCTTTGGGTGACTGAACAGTTTACTGTTCGGAAATGCAAACATGCGAGAGGCCCTGGGTTCAATTCCCAGCTCGCCCCTTTTTTACTTTTTTTTAATTTAAAATTGCCTCCCAAATAAGCATCAGACTGATTCAACAGAAGGTTTCGGACGTTATATTTTTCTAGCCTGTGATCTGTAGTTCGAAACATTTACGTACTCATGGGGTTGATGTAATTACCACACTAATTGATTTGGGGTCGTGTGCTCGCGAATAGATTAGGCGCTACGTACGAACTAATTTGTTCCGTCAGGTTCTACGGCCACGGAACATAAGAGTGTTGGGTAAAAGAGTTTATATTATATCTTCCTGGTACGAGTACAGTCGAGTCTCATTTCCTTTGCAATATCTAAATTGGAGGTTATAGGAACAACTCGAGAATCATCATTCTTTCACTTTATGAAAATTAATTACTACAGGACATATCATTATAATTTTTCATCGATAGACATCTAAAGCAAAAGAACATACTGAACAATGTCGGCATACAGCGCAGATCAAGAGAAGATAGTCTTGAAAGTCCTTTCCTATAAGCCACATCAATATTATGAGATTTTGGCCGTTGAAAAAACCGCAGACGATGGTACAATCAAGAAATCATATCGTAAACTCGCCATTAAGTTGCATCCAGACAAGAATCCTCATCCAAGAGCCGCAGAAGCTTTCAAATACTTAAACAAAGCATGGGGAGTTTTAAGTGATCCCTCTAAGAAGAACATTTTTGATCAAACCGGATCAGATCCAGAATCCAGATTTGGCGGAAGTACACCAGCATCAAACCCATTTTCTGGAGCAAGAAGTTCTCAATTTTCAGGATTTCAAAACGGTGGTGGCGTTCCATTTGATGATGATATTTTCAATCTCTTCTTCGGTGGTGGCGGAGGAACTTCATTTACATTCGGTGGGAATAATGGATTTAGATTTCACCAGTTTGGAGGAGAACAACAATTCCCGGGACAACAAAGACAACAGAGTAGACGTCAACCCCAACCTACTGCTGCAGACATTTCTGTATTTGATACATTGAAACAATTACTCCCAATTTTATTATTCTTATTAATACCAATAATATCAGCTCTATTCTCGGAAGGATCTTCTGTCCCAGACTACTCTTTCACTCCTTCGAGAAACCTTGACGTGGAAAGAACCACACCCAATTATAAAATTCCATTCTATGTCTCTGGAAAGTTTCTTAAAAAGAAAAAGTTGAACAGCAAGGAGTTAAAGAGTCTTGATAGAAAAGTCGAACAATTATTCATTCAAGAGAAACGATCTCAATGTTCAAGAGAACAATTATTGAAGAACGAAATGATGGAAGACGCTCAAGGCTGGTTCACTACCGATTTCAAAAAGCTAAAGGAGGCTGAAAACATGCCTATGCCAAATTGTGAAACTTTAAGAAAGTTGAGCTTGATTTAAAGGTTTAGATTTTTGGTATATAGTACCTCATTTTCTTAAATTTTATCTATAGCATTTTCAATAGGATCCACTTAATTCAAACTGTAGTAGCTAGAACCGGACAAAAAGAGAAAAGGAAAAGCAAAAATGCTACAATAAAAATGAAAAAAAATTGTCATTTTCATCATGTTACCATGTAGATCTTAACAGTTGTTCAACAATTAAAAAGTAAGCCCGACGCGGGGGTCGAACCCGCAACCTTTTGATACCTTAAGAATGATTCTTAAAAGTCAAACGCTCTAGCCATTGAGCTAGCCAGGCTTAATTTGTGACAGCAAAGTTTGTTGCGTTTGTCTAGTCAGCTTCAACTGGCTATTTTTGTTTTCCTATATTTTCGTTTGAAGGCACCGATTTTCAATTATTTGTTTAGAGGAAGGGCTCAGTTTTTCATTTCTTCGTTGAAAATGTTTTTTCGACATGAAAAATCAATCATGAATGGTAATTTGATCACAAAAAATGGCAATAAACAAAATGAAATAATCCATTTAACTACTATGTAGTTCTATACGGCGTAAAGTTATGCCCATGGTGCAATATTGCGCTCAAAAACTGTTTTATACTAAGTGGAGTGTATTTGTGTTGGCTAATTTCAGTTCTTAAGTAAGTCCAGACTTGAAATCAATCAAAAATTTTGACTGAAAAGCATGACGAAAGCTCTCTTGTTTATGGACAACTTTATAAGCACATACACGTATTCAGTGGTCTAATTTAAACAATTGTGTTGAGTAATTTCAAGAAAATTGATAACATTATTATCCAACCTCACTCTATGTTTAGTTCATAGTAAATACACAGATGTAAAAAAAAAAATACTTATTAGAACTTACATCTCTACTTCTAAAGCCCATTTAACTTCAATACCCGTCAAATTTACTTTCTATAGACTGGTTTGGGGGTATCGTGCCACACTTGATTACTAATAATGCCATTTGGTTATGGGGACCTCTCTTTGATGTTTTTATTTTAAAACTATTTTTGGAATCTTGACATTTTATAAAATATCTACAAAAATAGTTTAAAAAGTACTCCTTCGAATATTCCCTTAACCTTAATTCCAATGCGGTAGGAAAGGTCAGAATATCCTTGAGAGTCGTTGAATAACTTTGTATTCATTCACCTTACTCTAATCTTTTCACTTCATGATCGCAATGATGACAAAACGTTTCGCGCGTTAAATTAGTCTTGTGAGTACAAATTAATTGACTCCTATTGGAGTTTCAGGGGAGATTTGCTATTGTTAACACGCTTTCAGGCGCTCCCTGCATTTCTGATTACCTATTCAAGAGGAGCCTACAATATTAGGTATGTGAACTATTTGTTGTACATCTTTTGTCCTGATATCGAAATGATGATGAGGATGATACTGTATGTGAGCTCATAATCATGAAGATCTCAATTGTTAAGGCAATGGCTATGTGTTACAAAAACGTTTGTATTGCAGAAGGACGTAGTGATACAAATTCCCCGTCATCCGTAAGTCACTGCCCTGTTTCTCGTCTACCGATCGGGGATCAGGACCGAGCACGGGAACATAACCTTGACAAAACAATACCTACGCAATTTAATTCTTGATATATTACCTTGAGGTAGAAGATATTCTACCTTGAGAAGTGGGGGAAATCGGTGATCCTCCCCCACGTACATACACGTAAGGGCAATTCATGTTAATTAGGGCTTAAAGTGTTGCCCGACAACGGTTGAAGCCTGGGAGTAGTTAACCGATCCGTGCGCAAAAATAATTAATTAAATACGCCGAAGCGTTGCATGTGGCAAGGGCGACACATTACGTCATCACTAAAAAGCTTTTATTGGAGTGGGTGGTGAATGCCGCAAAGTCTTGTTCAATGACCGGAAAGAGGGGCTGGGAGAAAGTAGCGAAGCCTCCCTCAAGCAATGTTCCTGAATGCTGAAACATACTACACATTGTTGTGGAGTCTTACCATAATAATCCAAGTAGTTATCACCTCAACCAGAGATTTTACCACTAGACGACCGCGAAAAACGATTATGTCATAGGCCCCATCCTCTTCAAAACCCTTCTCTGACACATTCAGTTCATCTTAAATGGTACGTCCTTCGGGTGCAGCCGACATTTCCCCGTGCTACACCACGTACTGAATCATCTCGCTCGTAATTGCCTTCTCCCTTAACCGTATAGTAGACACATCGTACCCCTTTGTCTAGTAAACAATCGCATATTCGAAGGACACGACAGCGCAGGACACGACCAGTTCAACCCGAGACGCAGAGACACCAGGGACCACACCAAAATCCGCAGTCTCCAACCCCGTATCCAACCTTCATCTTTGCTGTTGTCCTGAACTGTTGGGGAATCCATAATTGGAGTTTTTTTGCTTAGAGATTAGTCAAATACTTTTCACCAAAGATCCTGAAAGCTTTGGTAAACATCCCAATCCTAACATTTGTTCCCACACCTTCAGTTGTGAAGACAAAGAATTCTGTGCACCAACGTTTCAACCAAAAGCATTCCACGTACGCTTGGTTTGCCCCGATTTTCTTACTGGCTTAATTCAAACTCAGTAAGTCCAATTACGAAGTGGCTCGAATACCCCCGACTTTTGCTTATAAATCTAATTTTTTTGCCTTATTGTTTGGTCTAAGTTATTTGTAATAACTTTTGAACCACTCCGGAATTGATTAGATTCTATCTTCATTTGTCTCCGTGCTCCAGTGTTGACACTAGACCATTTCATATTTTCCAATCATATCCAAAATTACGCATTCTACAAAAAGACAGAAGGTGTTACCAACAGACAACAGTCCGATCCCATTTAAATCAGATCAAGAGTTAAGTACTATCAATCATATGGATTCAGTAGAGTTATTACGGATCCTCGAGGACCCCGTTCTCTTCAAAGAAAAGGCGGATCTCATACGAAATGATCTTCTCAATCACGTAAAACAGCAAGATGTTCTTCTTGAAAATGTTACCAACGAATTGGATACTTCCAAAACCGCAAACAAGGCTTTCAAACAAGCATTGAGTGAAATAGGTACTGTGGTTATTTCTGTTGCCATGGGTGATTTGTCCAAAAAGGTAGAAATTCATACTGTGGAATCTGATCCAGAAATCTTGAAAGTCAAGATTACAATCAATACTATGATGGATCAATTGCAGGCTTTTGCCAACGAAGTGACCAAGGTTGCCACTGAGGTCGCCAATGGTGAATTGGGTGGTCAAGCCAAGAACGAAGGTTCGGTTGGTATTTGGAGATCTTTAACTGATAATGTGAATATCATGGCCTTAAATTTGACCAACCAAGTTAGAGAAATTGCTGATGTTACTAGAGCTGTCGCTAGAGGTGACTTGTCGAGAAAAATTAATGTTCATGCCCAAGGAGAAATTTTACAATTACAAATGACTATCAATACAATGGTGGATCAATTGAGAACCTTCGCTTTCGAAGTCTCTAAGGTCGCTCGTGATGTCGGTGTTTTAGGTATTCTAGGTGGTCAAGCCTTTATCGAAAACGTCGAGGGTATTTGGAAGGAATTAACTGATAATGTAAACGCTATGGCTTTGAATTTGACTACCCAAGTCAGAAACATTGCAAATGTTACTACTGCCGTCGCCAAAGGTGACTTGTCCAAGAAGGTTACAGCTGATTGTAAAGGAGAAATTTTGAACTTGAAGTTAACTATCAATCAAATGGTGGATCGATTACAGAATTTCGCTCTAGAGGTCACTACATTGTCCAGAGAAGTCGGTACTCTAGGTATTCTAGGAGGGCAAGCGAATGTCCAGGATGTTGAGGGTGCTTGGAAGGCGGTGACGGAAAATGTCAATCTAATGGCGACGAATTTAACAAATCAAGTGAGATCTATTGCTACGGTCACCACGGCGGTCGCTCATGGTGATTTGTCTCAAAAGATTGATGTGCATGCTCAAGGTGAAATTTTGCAATTGAAGAACACTATCAATAAGATGGTGGACTCTTTGCAGTTGTTCGCTTCAGAAGTGTCTAAGGTTGCTCGTGATGTCGGTATTAATGGTAAATTAGGTATTCAGGCCCAAGTCAGTGATGTCGATGGTTTGTGGAAAGAAATCACATCGAATGTCAATACTATGGCTTCAAACTTGACCTCCCAAGTGAGAGCTTTCGCTCAAATTACTGCTGCTGCTACCGATGGTGATTTCACCAGATTTATTACTGTTGAAGCGAGTGGTGAAATGGATGCCTTGAAGACTAAGATTAACCAGATGGTGTTAAATTTGAGAGAATCTATTCAAAGAAACACTGCTGCAAGAGAAGCTGCCGAATTAGCCAATAGTGCCAAATCTGAATTCTTGGCCAACATGTCCCACGAAATTAGAACTCCATTGAACGGTATTATTGGTATGACCCAATTATCCCTCGATACTGAATTGACCCAATATCAAAGAGAAATGTTATCAATTGTCCACAACTTAGCAAATTCATTATTGACTATTATTGACGATATTTTGGATATTTCTAAGATTGAAGCTAATAGAATGACTGTGGAACAAATCGACTTTTCATTGAGAGGTACTGTTTTCGGTGCATTGAAGACTTTAGCAGTAAAAGCTATTGAAAAGTCATTAGACTTAACCTATCAATGTGACTCCTCTTTCCCTGATAACTTAATTGGTGATTCCTTCAGATTACGTCAAGTTATTTTGAACTTGGCCGGTAATGCTATTAAGTTCACGAAACAAGGTAAGGTTAGTGTTAGTGTCAAGAAGTCTAGTAAGATTGTTGAAGAAGAAACTGAAAAATTGCTCTTAGAAGTTTGTGTTAGTGATACTGGTATCGGTATTGAAAAGGATAAGCTTGGTCTTATTTTCGATACTTTCTGTCAAGCCGATGGTTCTACTACTAGAAAATTCGGTGGTACTGGTCTTGGTTTGTCTATTTCTAAACAATTGATCCACTTGATGGGTGGTGAAATCTGGGTTACTTCTGATTACGGTTCTGGTTCTAATTTCTACTTCACTGTCAGCGTCTCTCCTTCTAATATCAGATACACCAGACAAACTGAACAATTGTTACCTTTCAGTTCTCATTATATCTTATTTGTTTCTACTGAACATACCGACGAAGAACTTAAAGAAATTAACGATGGTATCATTGAATTGGGATTGAATCCAATCATTGTTAGAGATATCAATGATGCTAACTTGACTGAACCTGTGAAATATGATATTATTATGATTGACTCCATTGAGACTGCAAAGAACTTGAGATTACTTCCAGAAGTGAAGTACATTCCTTTGGTCTTACTTCATCACTCTATTCCAGAATTGAATATGAGAGTGTGTATTGATTTGGGTATTTCCTCATATGGTAACACTCCTTGTACCATTACTGATTTAGCCAGTGCTATTATCCCTGCATTAGAATCTAGATCTATCTCTCAAAACTCAGATGAATCTGTTAGCTACAAGGTCTTGTTGGCTGAAGATAACTTGGTTAACCAGAAATTGGCTGTCAGAATCTTGGAAAAACAAGGTCATCAAGTCGAGGTTGTTGAAAATGGTTTGGAAGCTTACGAAGCTATTAAAAAGAATAAGTATGATGTTGTGTTAATGGATGTGCAAATGCCTGTTATGGGAGGTTTCGAAGCTACTGAAAAGATCAGACAATGGGAAAAGAAATCAAACCCAATTGATTCTTTGAGTTTTAGAACTCCAATTATTGCATTAACTGCTCACGCTATGTTGGGTGATCGTGAAAAGTCATTGGCTAAGGGTATGGATGACTATGTTTCCAAGCCATTGAAGCCTAAGTTGTTGATGCAAACTATCAACAAGTGTGTTCACAATATTAACCAATTGAAGGAATTATCCAAGCAAAACAATAGCAACAGAACTTCGGATTTTGCCAAAAATCTTAAGAAGGGTTCCATCAAAAATGAACACACAGTTCACTCTAATTTATTGAATATTGGATCCAGTCCTAGCAGTACTTCTGTGAATACTCCAGTTAATTTTGGGACTAATGGAAATAGTAGCAATGGAACCGGTACTGGAGGCACTAACTCCACCTGTTCCACTCCACCTATTCCACCAATTGATTTGTTCACTTCAAACGCACAGGGTCCACCAGTAATTAGAAAGACCAACTCCAATGATCAGATTCTAAATGGTGCTAGCAGACCTGGTCAATTATCTATGAGCAACAAGTCCGTCACTGAGAGCAGAATAATGTCATATTCAAGTCTCAAGATTGAAAGCGACAGTATGGATTTGGATGAACCAGTCAACAAGATCGAACAACTCGACTAATCGTGCCATGAAGAATAGTGTGATGACCTGTACTTTTAGCAAAATGGATTATTAGCCGACATTTAAATGCAATTTTTCATGGATTTTTTTGTCTCCGAGGGTATTGTCCCCCGAGGGTATTGCTTGATGGATAATTTTGTAAATTCATACGTGTTAGTATTTTTCTTCTTTTATGATATTGTTTATTTCATTTTTGGGTTTGCTATCTAAATGTCTCAGCCTGTTTTTATTAATATTACGTACTACTGATTTAATCAAAACTTGTAGTAGAATGAAAGTGAAATATTACGGAACGTTTATTTTGCAGCAACTTTATAAAAAGACTTGCTTTAAAGCTTCAGCATTGTCCCTAAGTAATTGTCTACCTTGCTCCAAAACCGCATCCATAGCCATAACTGGATGAGGGCATCCCTTATAAACATGGGATTCACATTTCACTCCATTTTCCCTCAATTTTTCAGCATAAGCCAAACCCTCAGTTTTTAAAACATCACATCCAGCAACACATACAATTGCTGGTGGGTTTTTCTTAAAGCTCTCATTAGGGTAGAATATTGGAGATGCTTCTGGGTTCTTGTAATCCTCATTTGGCAAGTACAAGGTTCTATACCAGATCATTTTTTCAGCTGGTAATTGAGGGGTTAATTCAAACTCCTTCCAAGATTCCGTATTATCTGGATTAGTGGTACAGTCCGTCACTGGGACCACCAATACTTGTAATTTTAAATTTGGCAAAGATTTCGAGAGTTCAGAATTGACAAACTTGTGGCTGGCCACAGCTGCCAAATTACCACCAGCTGAAGATCCACCGACTGCAATTTTGTCTACATTGATTTTCAACTGAGATTCCCCTTCGGTAAATACCCAAAGTAGCGATTCATATGCATCATCGGAAGCAGCTGGAAATGGGTCTTCTGGTGCCAATCTGTAATCCACACTTATAACCACACAATCAGCAGCTTCAGCCATATGTGAACAATACGAGTTTTCGGTACTGATATTACCCAAAACATGGCCTCCACCATGGTACCACACATAGCAAGGAAATCCTCCAGCAGGAGGAACTGATTTGGGAACAAACACCCGAGCAGCAATAGGTGGTCCTTTGGTGTGATTTCTAGGAATACTTACATCAAAAGTCTCCTTCAATTCGGACAATGGTGTTTGACCAGGAACGATATTTCCACCAGATCTAATGTCAGCTAAAGGAACTCTATGAGTGTAAAGAATGTTGGAGTTGTTGGTCAAGTTCTGAGCAAAGAAATCCTTATAGACTGGGTCTAATTTGTCCACAACAGACGTGTGGATTTGATGTGGAGCTTGTGGAACTCCTCCAGCAAAGCTATAATCAGATTGAAGAGTGTACATTGGATGGGGGAAAACTATGATTGATTCGAATAGGTTGAGAATTTTAATACTGATAAGCTTCTTATTAATAACTCAGATGTATAGGGAAGGAGAACCCAACATGATAGCAGAAATATCGATTGGTGGCAGATCGGGGTATTTTTTGGTGGAGGGAGTATCTCACTCCGAAGTTATTTTGGTGGAGGGAGTAAATGATCCCCCACATTATCTTTAGTACAAATCGTGGGGGAGCGAGCGCCAAGTTACCGAGCCAATTGATCCACCAGATAGAACTCTCAACAATTCAGTGATATCCCCACATATATATACTTGCTTTTAGTGGAGTAACCGTTGTATTTCCTCCAATTCAAATATTTGATCCATTTAGTGAATAATCTTTCTACCATGTCATTTCCTTCGTTGTACAACCCAATCGCCAACAAACACCAAGTACTCGGAGCTTACAAAGGTAAACACATTTCCGAGTTACCTACTCCCTCTGTCGTCATTGATGAGGCAAAGTTTCGGAGAAACAGTGATAGAATGCTTGAAAATGCTCAGAAATTGGGAGCTGGCTTCAGAGCCCATATCAAGACCCATAAGACAATAGAAGGCACACGGTTGCAGTTGGGATCCGGAGTGCACAAAACAGACAAATTGGTAGTATCTACTACCAGAGAAGCTTGGGAAATTCTTCCTTTGGTCGAAGAGGGATTGGTCAACGATATTCTCTTTAGTTTACCTGTGGTAAAATCCAGATTGGAAGAGTTGGCTGAATTGGCTACCAAAGTTCCTAAGTTGAGACTTATGCTTGATAATTCTTACCAGTTGGATACGTTGGCCGAATTTCGTGAAGCCCACCCTAATATAGATAAATGGTCCGTTTATATCAAAATCGATATGGGAACCAGTCGAGCCGGGTTGTTAAACGAGACAGAACCTTTGGATGAGTTACTCCATAAACTTTTGAAAGACACCAGAATTAAGCAACATGTCGAGGCTTACGGTTTCTACTGTCATGCTGGACATTCCTATAGTTCTAATTCGGAGAATAAGGCAAAAGACTTTTTGCTCCAAGAAATTACTCATGCCAATGCAGCAGCTTCAGCTGCTAAGAAAATCGATCCAGAAGCAGACTTTTACATTTCAGTTGGAGCTACTCCAACCGCTCATGCTTCAGAAATACTTACTACAGAAGAATTATCCACCAAGTTTAGTGGAGGTTTGTCAGGAAAATTGGAATTGCATGCCGGAAATTATCCATGTTGTGATCTTCAACAGTTAGCAACAGGATGTATTAAGGAAGATGACATTTCATTTACTTTAATTGCCGACGTTCTTTCCACCTACCCAGGAAGAGGAGACAAACCACCAGGAGAACAGCTCATTAATGCAGGTGCAATTGCTTTGGCCAGAGAATTTGGTCCTGTTTTTGGACATGGAAGAATTGCAGAGCCAAAAGGATACGAAAATTGGGTGGTTGGAAGACTTTCACAGGAGCATGGAATTTTGGTACCTTTGGATGAGACGAAGGAAACGAAATTCTTGCCAATTGACACTCGTGTGAAAATTATTCCTCAACATTCATGTATTACCGCAGCTGCACATCCTTGGTTCTACGTTGTGGATGACAAAGACATTGTGGTTGATATCTGGGTTCCTGCTAGAGGTTGGTAAATAAAAATTTAATCAAGTGTGTAAAAAGCAAAATAAATGTAAAACGTTGCACAAATGTAAAGAAAAAGACTAATACGTCAACTAGACCAAAATTAGATGATTAATACTAATTTTTTTTCAAAAAGAGAATATTCAATTAAGAATCGTTTTACTCTATAGAGGAGGGAATTCAGTTACGCACGAACAATGCGAACACTGACCAGTGTGGGACTCATTAGAAAAAACTAATTCTACCCACTAAAACCCCCATAATGTTAGCAGAAAAAGTGTAAGAAAGAATAATCCTAAAGGATCATTAACCAAATAAATTTAAGAAAAAGGTAGGAGTATTAGTAGATAGCAGTCAAATGAAGAAGATTCTGTGATGTGAGGAAAGGCACGTACTATTATAATGGTCAAGCACTCTAGTACCAAATTATTATGTATTGCATAATTGCTTACTAACAAGCGCGTATGCGTACGCGTACTTTAGCAAATCTAATCATCTTCATCCCAATTCACCCCACACATCATGTCCCAAGCTAAAAGACACCGTGACCAGGACCAGGCACATTCGTTGCCGGCAGCGTCACAATCCATATCGTCTTCCCAAGTGGAGATTTCTGGATCTCAAGAACAACTTTTGAAAAAAGTCAGAAGACCAAATGGAGGAGAGGAACCTTCCGAATTCGAAAGAGAATTGTTGGATATGACCCAGCAAATAGGTGAAATAGGAAATGAAGAAGATCAGTCATGGGATAGGCCGGCGTTGAAGAGCTTTGATCCTTCCCAAATGGATATATCCTTTCAACAGTTGGATGCAGAAGAGTTTAATAATGGAGATGAAATCGAGGCCAGATTCTTTGGTATCACTCAAGAGGGTAACTCTGTTTTATGTAATGTCACCGGGTTTGTGCATTACTTCTACGTTCCTGTTCCAAAAGGGTTTTTCAAAGACCAGCACTTCGCTCAATTCACCAATTATGTCAAAGCCAACTTTGAAGGTGTCAAATACATCGAAATCAAGCACAAAGAATCTATTTGGGGATTCAATAATAGCACCAAAAGCCCCTTCTTCAAAATCCACTGTAATAAGAGCATATCAAGAGTCAGAACTGCATTTGAAAGGGGTGATGTGAGGTTTGAAAACCTCTTTCCTCCTCAAAATGTATCATACGATAACATTAACTTCTTGCTTCGTTTGATGGTCGATTGTAAAATTACAGGTATGTCTTGGATGACTTTACCTAAGGAAAAATATACCATGATTGAAGATTCCATGAAAATCTCATCTTGTCAAATTGAATGCTCTATCAATTACAAGGACTTGATTGCACATCCATCTGAAGGTGAGTGGTTGAAAATGGCTCCACTTCGTATTTTGTCGTTTGACATTGAATGTGCGGGTAGAAAGGGTATTTTCCCTGAAGCAGAAATCGATCCTGTTATTCAGATTGCAAATGTGGTCCTGAAGTTGGGAGATTCCAGACCTTTTGTCCGTAACGTTTTCACTGTCAATACTTGTTCGTCGATTATTGGTTCTCAAATTTTTGAAAATACCACCGAAGAAGAAATGTTGATTAAATGGAAAGACTTCGTAAATAGAGCCGATCCGGATGTGATTATTGGGTATAATACTGCAAATTTCGATATTCCATACTTGCTTGATCGTGCAAAAGCATTGGGATTAAAGAACTTTCCATATTTTGGGAGACTTCACAATGTAAAGCAGGAAGCAAAAGATGCAGTTTTCAGTTCCAGAGCATATGGTACTAGAGAAAATAAAGTTGTGAATATTGATGGTAGAATGCAATTGGATCTTTTACAATTCATTCAAAGAGAATACAAATTAAGATCATATACCTTGAACTCGGTTTCGGCGCACTTCTTAGGAGAACAAAAGGAAGATGTCCAACATTCTATCATTACAGACTTACAAAATGGAACAAAAGAAACAAGAAGAAGATTGGCTGTTTACTGTTTGAAGGATGCATACTTACCAATGAGATTATTGGATAAACTCATGTGTTTGGTTAATTATACCGAAATGGCGAGAGTGACGGGTGTGCCATTTTCGTATCTATTGGCGAGAGGCCAACAGATTAAGGTCATTTCTCAATTATTCAGAAAATGTTTGGAAGATGATATAATTATTCCAAATATGAGAAGTGAAGGCTCAAATGAAGAATATGAGGGAGCAACCGTTATTGAACCAGTAAGAGGTTACTACGACGTTCCTATTGCAACTTTGGATTTCAGTTCTTTGTATCCTTCTATTATGATGGCTCATAATTTATGTTACACCACTTTATTAAATGCCCAAACTATAAAAACCTTTGGATTAAGCGAAGATGATTACACCAAGACTCCAAACGGAGATTATTTCGTCAAAGACCACAAGAGAAAAGGAATCTTACCTACCATTTTGAATGAATTATTAACTGCGAGAAAAAAGGCCAAGGCTGATTTGAAAAAAGAAACCGATCCTTTCAAAAGAGACGTGTTAAATGGTAGACAATTGGCATTGAAGATATCCGCTAACTCTGTTTATGGGTTTACAGGTGCTACAATTGGTAAGTTGCCATGTTTGGCGATTTCTTCCTCTACTACCGCTTTTGGTAGAGAAATGATTGAAAAAACTAAAAATGTTGTTCAGGAATATTATACAAAGGCCAATGGACATACATATGATGCACAGGTTATTTATGGTGATACAGATTCAGTAATGGTCAAGTTTGGACCTTCAGACATTGAAACATGTATGAAAATGGGTGAAGAAGCCGCAAATTATGTTTCTACCAAATTCAAAAGTCCAATTAAGTTGGAATTCGAAAAGGTTTACTTCCCATATTTATTAATTAATAAGAAGAGATACGCTGGTTTATATTGGACGAGACCAGATAAATTCGATAAGATGGATACTAAGGGTATCGAAACCGTCAGAAGAGATAATTGCAGATTAGTACAAAATGTGATCACCAAAGTTTTGGACTATATTTTGGAGGACAGAGATGTGGCCAAAGCACAAAGGTTTGTCAAACAGACCATTGCTGACTTACTTCAAAATAGAGTTGATTTATCTCAATTGGTTATCACCAAAGCATTTACAAAACACGATTATGCCGCCAAGCAAGCACACGTGGAATTGGCCGAAAGAATGAGGAAGAGAGATGCCGGTTCTGCACCTACATTGGGTGATAGAGTGGCATATGTTATTATTAATAGCGCTGGAGATAAGAACTACGAAAAGTCTGAAGATCCGTTGTATGTTTTGGAAAATTCGCTTCCAATTGACGTCAAATATTACTTGGAAAACCAACTTGCTAAACCATTAGAAAGAATTTTCCTTCCAATATTAGGTGAAAGCAAAACCAAAGAATTGTTAGCTGGTGAGCATACAAGAACTATCAAAATGACCGCTCCAAAGAAAGGAGGGCTCATGCTGTTTACTACGAAAGCTGAATTGTGTATCAGTTGTAAAACTCCATTAAAGCCGGACAATCATGGGGCTTTGTGTCCTAATTGCATAAGAGAAGGAAAGGCTCCTCACTTTTACGGAAATGCCTTGGCTCAAATGAATTACTTGGAAAATAAATTCTCAAGATTATGGACTGAATGTCAAAGATGTCAGGGATCTCTTCATCAAGAGGTGTTATGTTCGAATAAGGATTGTCCTATATTTTATATGAGAAAGAAGGCTCAAAAGGATGTACATCAGCAATCGTTGGAGCTTATCAAGTGGGAAGAAACAGTATGGTAATGGCGTTTATATTTATTCAGAAAAATCAATATTGCATTTCGATAAGATATTATATATAATACTTGCTAAAACTAGCTACGTAATTCATTAAATTCATTATTAACATGTTGCTCATGACGATGCACTCTCGTACATGTCAAGGCAAGTCACCGATCTTCTTCCCAAGCACCTCTCAATACAATTTCTGAACAAGTTAGCATATTCCCGTCCAACTTCCCAGTACGAGTTTTCAAACCCTTTGTAAAAGATTTTTAATAGGCCAGCTATGTGGTGCTTATTCTCTATAGCATTTAACAGATTAGCAAATATCTTGATCTTGGAATGTAAGGTCGTGCTGTCATCGTGATTATTATTATCAAGAAAATCCGGAACTTTGGAATTGAAATGTTTCCGAATTCTCCTTAAATATGAGTAACCATCTTCTCGATCAGGATAAAAGCTTTTGTCTTGCAGATGTTCAAAAAAATTGGATTCTGGTCCGTAAAGCGAAAAGTTGTACGCAAATATAACAAGCACAGCACTAGCAACAATATTCTTTCTGTGCAAAAATGGATCCGTATTAGGATCGTACAGATAAGAAATATCTTCATTTGTGGGATATAGAAGCATCTCAAATAAAAATAAGTATGCATGCACAACCGTCATTGCTCCATTGAAACTATTGGACCATTCTTTTACTCTTCTTTCCACGTTTTGATACTCAGCCTTTGTTACATTGACGTTCATACGGCTGGGAGCTCCTGCGTAAACAATATAGTCATAATGGGTAATTCTCATATACATTTGAGCAATATGATACAAGCTGAATTTGCATCTTGTATCTTCGTACCTAAGCATCGGAGGAATTTTTCCTTTATCTTTTTCGGTAAAGTGCAAAGCCGTTGCTGTATCAAAGCATCCATCAGGGCAAACTTCGACTCTCCAAACGTCGATAGCCACAGAAATAATCTCATTCCACGATTCCTTCATAGAGTCCCATTCCAAAAATGATAATTGTAAATCTTTTTGTTGCATTTGGAACATGATAGTCAAAAGACCAGCTAAAAGAATAAACTTCCCAAAGGTACTAGTTTGAATGTGCTTTCTATGAAGAAGTCCTTTAAGCGCATCCAAAAACTTCGGAGATTGAAATCTCTTGATAGAATCGATCTTGTTATTCTTAGTATCATATTCCCATAAACTGTCTTCACATGGCAACGATAACTTTATCTGATATGCATATAAAATGACTGTATGACCGTATACTGTGGAATTGACTGTATCCAAATAAAATGCCATCAAACACGCTCTTTTCATCGATTCGAATTCGATCCATTGATTCCATAATTGAGGATCCTGATCCTCGACGTTCTGCTTCAATGGGTCACCACCTAAGATAGGACTTCTTCGTAACAATTGAATCTTTGTACCGTGATATAAAAATGACCGCTCATGCAAAAAACGACTAGAACTGGTAATCTCAAAAGATTCCAAAAGTAATAGACTTTGAACTATGTAAAGCTTTGCTGGCGGCTTGCAGTGTGGATTAGAAAATATGAGCCACCGAAGAGGTTCAGCTATTTGTTCTGCGAGCCTCTGTGAAGCAATAAAGAGCGATTCCTTCTGACCACTACAATTGACCAAACTTGCTCCCACCATTATCATGGCAAGCAAAAGAAGTGGATGGGCCTCGAAGTTGGAAAATGACGGTTTGTGCAATATAGGGTATTGTGGATGGTATGTTGACCAGTATATCTCTAGACATCTTTCTATCTGAGACAACCCAAAATCCTGATTCAAGCTCAAGCTGGGGATAAGGTTTATAAGTGCTTGTCTGACAGAATCATCCACAGAGTCTCTGGTACTGGAATGGGGAAATTGAGGTGTAATAGCAAAAAGGTTTTCTATGAGGGAAGAAACTGGGGAAACTTCGTGGGGAAAGTTATGAAATTCGGAGGAAGCTATTTTGTCGCCACGGCTCAACGAATCATCCTGGAAAAGCCATTCAATCAAATCGGAAGGGGATAGTGGTTTGGAAGACTCGGCGGAGATGTGATTAGGAGGGATCGCCACACTCATAGGAGAAATATCAGCTGCGACAAGAGAAGACTCACCAATAGCATCGAGCAGCGAATCCCGATGCTGAGGGGATTTATCTAGTGTGGATTGTAGGATCGGTTCATTCAATATCCCTTTTGGACTAGAAAACGCTGAGTTGTCCTCCGAATCTGACTTCAGACTATTTCTCCTGCTCAAACACGTACTATCTGAATCAGATTCCGTTGTTAAACTATCGCCATCATCCTTGTTGTACTTTTTTGCCCGTGTTGCATGTCTTTGTAGGTGCTTTTCACGTATATCATTCCTGGTGAAGGTATAGATGCAGCCAGGCCAAGTACAGGCAAGTCTTCGATGTGGATCATGATTCTTCTGGTGGCGAGACAAGTGGTCTGCTCTAGTGAATATTTTGCCACATCCGTTGAACTGACATGCAAACGTTCCGTATGTTCTTTTTCTTTTTGGGGGAGGGTAAATGCTGCTATCAAGCTCTATCAGCAGCATATCACTTTTGGTAAAATGCGAAAACAATTCACTTATCAGTTATATTGATCGGCCAAAGTCCTCAACAAATTCTATTCCTCCAATCTTCGCTGACCCCGGAATTAGGATAAGAAATAGTATAGGTGTTTACGCATGCAAATTTTGTTACTAGTCTTTATTACATGTCCATTTTACTGTCCTCATAGATTGTATCCTATATGCTGCTATATACGCGACTGATTTGAGCACTATTATTCCAAGGTAGCGATAACTTCTAATTCAACCTTGATACGTGGGTCCATAAAAGCAGCGATCACACAACTTCTGGCAGGCTTTTGCTTGAAGGTCTGTCCGTAGATTTCGTTCATGACTCCAGCGTATTTGATGTCGGAAATGAACATCATTACCTTGAACACTTTGGTAACATCAGTGCCGCACTTTTCCAATACATTCTTAACATTAGCAATAGCCAAGTGAGTCTGTTCTTCGATAGTTTCTGGAATCTCTCCAGTGGTGTAGTTTTGGCCAACTATACCTGAAGTAAAAACATGTCCATTCGAAATCCAAGCAGGTCCCAAGACTGGGTGTTCCTGACCATCAATTGCAGACCATTCCAATTTTTGAGCCATTTTTATTAGAATAAGGTATCAACTCTTGGGAAAAGAATGAGCCGAGTTGTTAGATATTTATTGACCAGAAACGGGGTTTTTTCGAGGGTTAGTCAAGGGATTTGAATTTTGGGTCGCCGTGGAGTCATTTTGGTGGAGGGAGCGTTTTGGTTGTAGTGCGGTGGTGGTTGTGGTGGTGGAGGGAGTAATTTACGATAGAGCGGTACCAGCTAAAAAAGGTAATTTTTTTTCTTGATTTTGGTGGAGGGAGTAGATAACATAATACTAAATCGAAAACAACCTTCTTTTTTCGCCGGTGGAGGGATTCGTTCTATTCTTATCAACACTAGCGAACCTCGCGGCAATTAACGTTGGAGATCGGCACCACCCAACTAGGCAACTCTTGTGGGGATAGATAACGTTTTTTCATGATGATAATCTGGTTCGAGGTCCATATATTTAAGACCCCCAAGATCACTGCCTTATTCTTCATTACAGCCTCATACAATGAAGGACGAAAAAGAATTGGGCATCACCCACGAAGTTAACCGCAAATCTTCCGCCATTAGCGTGGAGAATATCGAAAGTCAAGTCGACCAGACTGGCCAAGAAATTCAGGCTGCACTTGAACAGGATGAAATTTACTTCAACAAGACGCTCGAAAAGCTGATTGTTAGAAAGTTTGACTTGCGTATTTTGCCTGTGATTGCAATTATGTACCTTTTCAATGCTTTGGACAAAGGTAACATTTCTAACGCTAAGACAGATGGTATTGATAAAGACTTACATATTGTTGGTCAGCAATGGAATCTTATGTTATCTATATTCTATATTCCGTTTGTCTTGTGTGGTTTGCCGTTCTCTTTATTGGTCAGAAAGTATAATGCTGCAAATGCTATTCCAGTTTTGATGTTCACTTTTGGCTGTATCACTTTACTCGTTGTTTCTGCTTTCAATTTTGCTTCACTCTTGGTTGCAAGACTTTTCCTTGGTGCTATGGAATCTTCATTTCTTCCTTCTATTATTTACTACCTCTCCACATTTTACAGAAGAAGAGAGCTCGCAACGCGTGTGGGTATTTTCTACGCTGCTTCTGCTATTGCTAATGCATTTAGTGGATTATTGGCTTATGGATGCTTTCAGATTGATTCCAAGTTACACGGATGGCAAATATTGTTCCTTATTGAAGGGTTTTTGACTGTTCTGTTTGCATTTGTTGCTTATATGGTTCTTCCAAGAGACACCAATACAACCTTGTTAACTGAGGAGGAAAGAGAATATGCTGCATACAGAATCAAGACAGATTCTTCGGATGATACTTCAAAGAAGGTATCCTTCAAAGATGCTATGAAAGTTTTTAAACATCCTGTGGTTATATTGTGGATGCTTGTGGAAATTTGTATTGGTGTACCTCTTAATTCGATCAATAATTGGTTTCCTCAAATCATTGAAAACTTGGGAAAATCTACTGTCCAAACTAACTTGTATACTGTTGCTCCCAATATCTGGGGTGCGGTTGTGTTGGTTGTGTTGACCATTCTCTCGGATAAATTTAAAATCAGATCAGCCTTCGTCTGTTTTGCAGTTACCTGTACATTGGTTGGTTTTGCTGTTTTTGGAACCATTGATATCCACAAACACGTCGGTGCTGCTTATTTCTCCTGTTTCCTAATGACGATGGGTGCTTCTGCTTCTTCGGTTCTTACGTCCACTTGGTATACTAACAATACCCCAGGTGCTAATAGAAGAGCAGTTATTTCTGCTGTGGGAGTTCCTTTGGCCAATGCTGCGGGTTTAATTTCCACTAACATTTTCCTTCCCAAAGATGCTCCAAAGTACATCCCAGCATTGGGAATCACCGCTGGTTTCGGTGGAGCAGCAATTGTGGTGATTTTAATTATTGTCTCATTTATGGTGTACGACAACAAGAGAAGAGACAAGCTTCAAGGTGTCAAGAAATCCTTCGAAGATGTCCCAACTTATATTCTTAGTGAGGGTCCAGACAATGTCAATTTCAGATGGATGTATTAACCATTTTTTATAGTTCTGTATTGTCTTATTCTATATTAATATTTAATGTGAAAATTTAGGTTCCGTTTTATTTTCAATTTTCAACTAACCCAAAAAAAACTTGATACAATTGTAAGATTTCGCGCGAGGGGAAATGGTTGCAAAAAAATTCAAAACTTCATAATTGGCCATACTGTGTAAATTTTAAAGCATAGAATCAGAAATTTCTATGAGCTATTCATGTGTTTTGATTAGAATATATCAAAAGGATTTTAATATATGACAAATTCACAGTTCTTTTGAACTCTTCCGAATGTCTTCAATTGTTTTTCGCACTACTTTTCAATCAAAAGCTACCCTAATGGTTAAATACCCAACCGCAACCGTTACGATTTTTAATCAAATAACCATTAATGGTCAATTTTTAGTAGTCGCTCATGCGCTACAGATGATCGACCAATCAGTTTTCAGTTAATATAATCCACAGTTATGAAAATCTATAATCCTGCAGATAACAAGTGAATTGTTGCAACTTTATGGTACAATCATTAAAGGTTTCTAGCTTCCCCGTCCCAATTCGACCATGCCTTGATAACTTCAAGGGTGCTTAAAACATTTTACTACTGTACAAATTACTCCTATATAAATACCTTGAGGAATGGGCATTTTAAGAATTATTAAAACATTAGACACTAATGCCAGGTAAAAGAAGTACTTCCAATTCCAAGGCCATAAAACAGCCTATCCCAATTACCCTTCTCTCGGGATTCTTAGGAGCTGGTAAAACTACTCTTTTGGAGCGGATTTTGACTACTGATCATGGCCTTAAGGTTGCAGTTATTATTAACGATGTATCTCAATTAAACATTGATGCAGCTCTTATTCAAAATCACAAGGTTACCAAGAAGGAAGAGAAGTTGATTCAACTTCAAAATGGTTGTATCTGTTGTACTCTTAGAGGAGATTTATTAGAAGAATTGGTTTCTTTAGCTAGAAACGGAGACTTCCAATATATCGTCATCGAATCTACAGGTATTTCTGAACCAATGCAAGTGGCTGAAACTTTCACTACTGAATTTACTGAAATGCTTTTATCCACCCAAGGATCAATTCCTCCTGAAGAAGAAAAGGTTTTAAAGGAAATTGTTCAGCTCGGTGGTCTTACCAAGTTGACTAAATTAGATACGTGTGTCACTGTTGTTGATGCTGTTAACTTCATTTCCAACTTTGAAACTACTGACTTTTTGGTCGATAGATTTGGTGACAATGGCCAAGGAGAAACTGAACGTACAATCACTGATTTGATGGTCGATCAAATTGAATTTTCTGATGTCATTATTGTGAACAAGTTTTCTTCAATGAAGAAGAAACATCAAAAGAAGATCTTCAATGTGATCAAATCTTTGAATCCAATTGCCAAGGTTATCAAGGCGGATTATTGTAAAGTCGATATCAAGGATGTAATTAACACGAAGAAGTTCGATTTTGAAAAAGCTTCGACTTCCGCAGGATGGTTGCAAAGTATTAATGAAATGACTATCAGAGAAGGTTTTGGAACTAAGAATCAGTCCACTTTGACTCCTAAGCCCGAAACTGAAGAATATGGTATCAATAATTTTGTTTACAAGTCCAGAAAACCATTCCATCCAGAAAGGTTATACAAATTATTATACGATAAATTCATAATCATAGAACAGTCTGGTGCTGGTGAATCTTCTGGTGAGATTCAAGAGCTTGAAGAAGACGTTGAAGAAGAGAATGAGGAAGATAACGAAGAAAGTGAAGATGATGAAGACGAAGAAGACGAGGAAGACGATGAAGACGAAGCTCCTGAATTGAGTGAAAAGCAACTCTTGAAGAATAAGAAAAAGTCTGCATTTGGTCCTATGATTCGTTCCAAGGGATTTTTCTGGTTAGCTTCAAGATATATCATTAGAGGTGAATGGTCTTCTGCTGGTTCAATGCTCACATTGAAAGGAGGAATTCCTTGGTTTGCTGTCACCGGTCCAGGTTATTTTCCTCCAGAGGCTGCAAAACTTATTGAAAAAGATATGCAAGGTGAGCATGGAGATAGAAGAAATGAATTGGTATTCATCGGTGTCAATATTGATAAGGTTGGCCTAACCGAAGCTTTGGACTCCTGTTTGCTTACTGATGAGGAATATCAAGATTTTGAATGTGTGGTAAAGAATGAAAAGAACTTATACCACATTGAGAAAGGATTACAAACTGTTTTTGATGATGGTTTTGAAGATTGGATCAAGTTTGATGATGATGATGATGATGATAACCAAGAAGATGAAAAGATACAAGAAGTTAAGAATTCCAAGGCAGAGAAATTCAGTCAGAAGAAGAAATTAGCTGACAAAAAGAAAGAGGATGCCAAGAGTGGAAAGATTGAGATTAACACCGAGAGGCATGGAAACCATAGCCATGTTAAGGTTAAGGCTGTTAAAGCCTAATTGACTAGATTGGCAAGGTTTGTATTTAGTAGATGAATGAAATAGTATATAAGACAATATCCTGTAAAAATTTCTTAAATCTGGGTGCAAACTCCTGTGGAGAATCTTGACCTCGGGAAAATGAAAAAAAAAGTATGCGATTTCTGTGGATCGAACACAGGACCTTCAGATTAACTGTGACTGAATCTCTTCAGTCTGACGCTCTCCCAACTGAGCTAAAACCGCTTACGTTATGCAAATAAAAATTTCTCAATCCTATTCTCGTCCAGATAACAAGATAAAAATTAAAGAGAGGTTGGAATTCATACAGTGGTGGTGCAACGACTATCTACTATCTTTTCATGTCATAGTTCATAGTAAATTCAAATATGTAAAGAAAAAAAAAATGTTGCACCGATTTTAGAGTTGGCTTTGTTCGTGCGTAACCCGCATTACCTCCTCACTCTATGTTTAGTTCATAGTAAATACACAGATGTAAAAAAAAAAAAATACCTCCTCCACCTTCTCTAGGCTGAGTATATAGTTTACATAGTAAATACAACGTCGTAAACAAAAAAAGAATACTGCCATCATAATTTTTAGCATTTAAGAGGCTCTCTAATTATTGGCATCAGATATCAACTTGTTCTCTGAACCTTCACAGCTCGATTCAAACTGAATTTAAGAGTGAAGTATCTTACCATTTACGATTAATATAACTTGAAAACTGCAACTAAATTTGAAACTGAAGTATATTGTTCAAACCATGAACTAAAGGTATTTCATTGCAATTCTTGCAGAACTCATGAATTACATCCAATTGTTGAGAAATAAATTTTTAAAATATTTGAAAAATTCGAAAAATGTCAAGACAAAATTATGTCCTACTTAACACAGGGACTAGAAAATGAGTAGCAGCAACTGCATCTATATATAAGTAGTCAAGAACGAAATCTTGTAGAGATTCCTTTTAGTATGAGGGGGGTAGTATCATGTATACGCATTTTTACACTTTTTAATTTGCGCCGCGTAAATTTGAGCATATTGAATTTTTTCAACTAAAAATCGTTTTACCTCGAAAGAGCATTGAGAGAGTAAAATGTCATTCTTGAAACATATTAATGGGTTTATAGGTCCATTAAAGGCAAAGGGGACTGCTCTTCATGGTTCCTCCTTCAATAGCGTTATTCAAATCCGTACTGCTACCAAGAAGGTGTCTGGGTCCAAAACTAATAAGAATGACTCCGCAGGTAGAAGATTGGGTCCAAAAGCATATGAAGGGCACCTTGTGAAGCCTGGACAAATCATAATGAGACAAAGAGGTACCAAAATACACCCAGGTGAAAATGTCAAGATAGGTGTTGACCATACAATCTATGCTATAGAACCTGGATATGTCAAATTTTACTATGATCCATTCCATCCATTAAGAAAGTATGTTGGTGTTGCATTGAAGAAAGAATTATCCTTGCCAACTCCCCACTTTTCGCCTAGAGTTAGAAGATTCGGATACGTTGAAATCACTGATCCCGTAAAAGCACAACAAGAAGAAGATCGCATGTCCAGAAAGGAGTATGAAGCCCAACCTGAAATTAAGCTTCTCCGTGAAAAGGCTGAACAACAAAAGAGCAAACTTATTACTGAGTATGAAGCCACATTGAAGGAAAAATTTGGTGTGGAATTAGATGTTTCTAAGTTAAACGTTGTTGCTAACAGATTCTACGAAATTTCTCAATTTATCAAAAACGGACAAAGTCCAGAAGAAGCCAGAACTCAAGCAACATTCAACTACATTTATAATCTCCAACTTGCCTCTAGAAGTGGTGAACCTAGTGAATACGAACAACTTAAGAATGAATTTTTAAGCATTTTTGCAGACATTGACAATAAAGTGGAATTAGATGCACAAGGGTCACTCAGCAAGTTTCTCTCAGCTGAAGAAAGAGAAGCTCTCCAAAAAGACATTTACGCTAAGTTGGAATCTTTTGGGAACCGTGTTCTTTCTAACGAAGAAAAGAAGGAGGTTAAGAAATTGATTGAAACTCCAGGTGCTTTTTCTTTAGGTGAACAAGAACTCAACAAGGACAAATTCTTGCCAACTATTGTTCCATGGACAGCACAAGGCTCTATCATTGAAAATATCGACCCAGAAAATCCACCAAAGGATGTGATTGTTCAAAAGGTTTTTGATGAAGCCACCAGATCTACCAAGGTTGTTGGTAGACCTAGAAATATTGTTGCCTGATCTTTACATCAATCGATCTGTACGTTACATAACTTGTATATATTGAATCTACACGATTAGTACATTGCCTAGAATTGATAGAGCGAAAGTCGCGACCCGTTGATTATGTAATGGCACTTTTGTGTCGTGTTAAACTGCTTTTTTTATTGAGTGAACACTCGGAATCAACATACACAGTTTTGAAGCAAGATGCCCATTGATTTACCAGAAAGTATCGTGGATAGCAGCGCGTATCAATACGTGCAAAAGATAGAAGTGACCTATCAAAAGTATTTGGATCAATCTGTTCCATTTACACTTTACAGATGGATTGCATTAGGTGCTGTGTTGGTTATTTTCTTCATTAGAATAGTATTAGCACAAGGTTGGTATGTCATATGCTATGCTTTGGGAATCTACTTGTTGAACTTGCTTTTAGCATTTTTGACCCCAAAGTTTGATCCATCATTGGAGCAAGAATTGAGAAATGAACTGATTGAAGAAGGTGTACAAGATGAAGAGCCTCAAGCTGAGGATGATGAAGAGTTTAGACCTTTTATCAGAAGATTGCCAGAATTTAAGTTTTGGTACAACTCCGCCCGTGCTACGGTCTTGTCATTGTTTTTATCTTTATGGTCTATCTTTGACATTCCAGTTTTCTGGCCAATTTTATTGATGTACTTTATTATTTTGTTCACATTGACGATGAGAAAGCAAATTCAACACATGATAAAGTACAAGTACTTACCATTTGATATCGGTAAGGCCAAATACAGAAAGTGAACATCAAGTTGAGCTTGGGGTCCGAAGTTCCAATAGTTTAAAGAACAGAATATAATCATCGTATTCGACTCCTTTTGCCGGAGATCTCGTGTTTTGAAGGTCGCTTCCAAGCATATTTATCTCTTGATATTGTTTCAAGATCGAGAGTTTATAGCTATAAAATCGTCGATATAGGATATAATATCGTTATTTAAATAATACAGGTAAATTTTTAGATTTCTTCAGGATTTGAAATAGAAAAGACCATATTCTTGCTTCAGAGTGTATGTTGTGTGAGCACAACACATCCCCCATAAGGTCATTTGATTTCGAGATTCACATACTAAGTAGCGAATAGGATTGATTTGCATACCTCCGCCACCTCCCGGTGACCAATAATTCACGTGACCCATTTTTCAGCGCTCCCCCTTTACATGGAAGCATCCAAACTCCCACTAAGCACATCTAACTCAATTCTAACAAATACAATCGTAATCGAATAAACAACTGTTGCAATGAGTCGTGCTGAAGTGGACTTGCAAATCAGTGTGAAAAAAGCATGTAATGCAGATGAAGTTCCACCAAAGAGAAAACACGTCAGAGCTTGTATCGTCTACACTTGGGACCACAAGAATTCTAGAGCGTTTTGGAATGCAATCAAGATTCAACCACTACAAGGCGATCAAGTTCAATCCTTCAAGGCATTGATCATGATCCATAAGGTTTTGCAAGAAGGTCACCCAAACACGCTTAAGGATGGATACCGTAATCGGGACTTCATAGCTTCATTGGCAACGGTTTTTCCATCACAAGGCACTGCTTATGGAAGATTGATCAACCAATATGATAAGTTCATTCTTAAAAAGTTAGACTTTCACCGCAATAACCCAGGATTTAATGGTACTTTTGAATACGAAGAATACCTTTCCTTGAGAGCAGTCCATGATCCTAATGAAGGTTACGATTCTATTTTGCAATTAATGGATTTACAAGACCTGATTGATGATTTTCAAAAACTTATTTTTGCAACTATTCATCAAACGCCAAACAATCTCTGTAAAGTAAGTGCTTTGGTTCCCTTGATTGCAGAATCCTATGGTATATATAAATTCTGCATTTCTATGTTGAGGGCGTTATACCAACAATTGGGCGAAGACGAAGCTTTGAGTGGCTTAGTTCAAAGGTTTGAATCGCAACACTTCATGCTTAGAGACTTTTATACCGATTGCCACGGTATTAAGTTTTTGACTAGTTTGGTTACTATTCCAAGGTTATCAAATAATCCACCAAATGCTCAAATTGAGGATGGAAGCGCACCAGTCTCCAGACCTAGATCTGTGAACACTACTGAAGCTTTGTCTGCTCAACAAACTTCCAATTTCGAGCCACCTGTCAATCCACCACCTGCTGTGGATCAATTATTCAATGATCAATCTGCATTTTTGGTACAACAACAGCAAGAGCAAGAACGAATTCAAAGGGAATTGGAATTTCAACAACAGCAACAATTGCAGAACCAGCTTCAACAACAGCGTGTCTTTGAGGAACAACAAAGACAACAAGAAAGAAGATTTTTGGAAGAACAAGAAGCGTTGAAATTGCATTCTCAACAACAGCAGCAGTCAAGAGTTTCTGAATTGGAAAATGATTTATTGATGTTCAAGAACCAATATGATAACGATCAACTGTTATTACAGCAATACGATGCTCGTGTGAAGAGTTTGGAAACAGAATTAATGAACTTTAACAATACTGCAACGCAACAAATTGCATCTAAAGATGAGCAAATAAAGAATTTGGAAGAACAAATTCAAAATTGGATCAAAAAGTACGAAGCCTTGGCTAAATTGTATTCTCAATTGCGTCAAGAGCACTTGAACTTGTTAGCCAAGTTTAAAAAGATTCAACAAAAGATTAACTCTGCTCAAGAATCTATTCTCAAGAAGGAAAAATTGGAAAAAGACTTGAAGTCCAAGAATGTGGAATTGGCTGACTTAATCCGCGAGCGTGATAGAGCAAGATTGGACTTAGACAGAGTTAAAGCTGGAAAGGACCAAGAAATCGAAAAACTTCAAGCAGAAGTTAGAGAATTGAATGCTCAGGTGAACGAATCTGGAAAGTTGCAAACCATGAACTTATCGACCATAATTTCTAAGCATGAAAGAGAAATGGAGGAGTTGAAGAATCAATTGAATGATAGAGACTCCCAATTAGGTCAGTTAGGTGGCGAAGCGTTGCAAGATAAGCTCAAGGAGACAGAAATTGATTTGGAAATTGCCCAAGAATCTTTGGACAGTGCTCTTAAAGAATTAGCAATTTCTAAGGAGGATCAAGATGATCTCATAAATGCTCAAATTGATCACATTCTTTTGCAAAATGTTGAAAAATTGAGAAACTTGATCGATATCTTTTTGAATAACAACATTAAGAGAGTTCAAGACACTAAACGTGATCTCGCCTCTTCCATCCAAGCTGGTAACTTAAATGCAACACCAGAATTTGTGTTATCCATCATCGAACTTTGCTCCGATACTGCAACAGATTTTGCAACTACATTCAATAGTTTTATTGCAGAGGGTAGAAGAACTTACGATGACAACGATACTACTTACTCTGACCTTATTTTATCTAGTTCTGAGTTGACAACATCTATTAATGAACTCATGCTCAACTCTAAAGGTTTGACTAGGGTGACTGCGAAGGACGATGAAGATAAAATTATTCATTTGGTCTCAGATGTTTTAGACAGCACTGAAGAATATTTCTCAGACTTGAAATCGGAGAAGTTGAATTCTCTTGAAGATGACGATGACAAAATTGATAGAGTCATTGATGGAAACTTGCAACTCCAAAATTCCTTGCAGGCCTTGATTAGATTTGTTGATTCATTGCGTAGTTCTAGTGGCATTGATTTCAAGCTGGGTAATTTGGAAGACATTTTAAGAAACGAGATGGAGCAAGCTGCCAAGACTGTTTCTTCGGCCTCCAAGTTCTTATCTAATCTTTTGAGCAATCCTAACATACATGGCGGAGATATTGTTGTCCATGAAGCATTATTAGAAGCAGCCAAGGCTATTACTGACGCTGTTGCATTATTAATCGCAGCAGCTACTGAATCTCAGAGAGAAATTGTCAGCAAGGGAAGAAGAGAGCAAAGTAGAACTGAGTTCTACAAGAAAAACAACAGATGGACTGAAGGTTTGATTAGTGCATCAAAGGCTGTGGCAGGTGCTACAAATGTCTTGATTCAAACTGCGGATGGTGTTCTCAAGAATTCCAATTCACATGAACAATTGATTGTGGCCTCCAATGAGGTTGCAGCATCTACTGCTCAATTGGTTGCAGCATCCAGAGTTAAGGCCAACTTTGTTTCAGATACTCAAGATCATCTCGAGCAGGCTTCCTCAAAGGTTTCAAGTGCCTGTAAATTGTTAGTTGCAAGAGTCCAAAAATTGTTGGAAAAGGACGATCATTCGAACGATATTGACCTCAGTAAGCTTACGCCATATGAAGGTAAAACAGTCGAAATGGAACAACAAGTGGAAATATTGAAGCTTGAAAACAAATTGAATGCCGCTAGAAAGAGATTAGGAGAGATCAGAAAGCACGGTTACAGAGACGACAATAGTGATGACGAAAACTAACCTAGGCATCACAAATCATTATTTTATTTGAAGTATGGATTTCTCCATGCTTTTAAAAGTAGACTGTATTGTTTTTATTTGAATTAATTACGAAAAATAAACATGTATGAAATACCAAAATTGATGATATATGCCCTTTAATTTATCATCACAAATATCTCTAACATGCATTATTAACAGTTCAACTTTCTTTCCTCCAAATGCTTTATTTAATTTGGTTCTGTGAACTTTGAAATTAGTTCGGAATGGTAAATATTTGGAACAATACAATCTAAAATTCCAGAACAAATTCGTATATCTGTTTCTAAATCTTTGAGAAAAGAAATGTTTCGAATTTTTTTGGTAGTGATTTGTCTCCCGTATTCTAGGTGTTCTATTATCAATAACTTGACTACACAAGTTACATAGTAGAAGGTGATCATTCTTGACTTCGCTTGGCTTAGCAAGACCATACAAGTTTTCACTTGCTAGCCGTTCTACTATTTCTGAACTAATCAGTCGATTTTTTGAAGGATCTAGCAAATAGAACAATTCTTCATTTTTTTGGACGTTTTGATTGGTACATGTTCTATCTATTTTGACACGGTCATTCCGAACCCCCGGGTCCAGATTCTTGGATATGACGCGTTGGATAGTTTTCACCAGACTTTCTGGTCTTTCATTTGCATTCAGTGAATCATCCAGCATTTCGACAGTTTCAACTGGGTCGAATTCCTCTCGTATTATTGAATCTTTTATGTTGGTAACAATACCTCCTGAAGTGGGAAATAAATAATCATTTCGGACAGTATAATAGTTAGACGAATTGCTGGAGTCCATCACAGGCAAAGGAACAGCAAGACTCGATATATCGGGGTCACTGTCAAGCCACGGATTATATGAAATCATTGGAGAAGCTTTTACCGAAGGTAGTGATCTGTGTTTGTCCAAAGAATCTAAGCGTCCTTCAAAAGCGGATTCATCTTTTGTATTTGAACTCATCTAGATAGTCGATGCTAAGATGTATCAGAAGTATTAATCATAAAACTGATATTTGGGGATAAATGGGTTGCAAGAAGCAAGAATGACTAGGAAATGGTGTTTATTTTTGTGTCTTATGATTTCGTGATTTTTGCACCCAGAATGCGCATTTGTGCAAATTGCTGATATGCACCAAAGCTATCATAAGACTTATATCACTTCAGCGGAACATTCTTGTTGTGTCAGAAAGATGATCAAAGAATATGCCCAAATAGGCATGCTTAGTAGCTATGTTCAATTTATCACGGTTTCCGAATATTACGTACTCAGGTTCGGCAATTGCAGTTTTCAGCAAATTGGTGGTCTAGACCTGTGCCTGATGTGTACTAATGATTATAAAATTTTTGAAAGCTCTAACTTTGGAACAAATCTTTCGACATTCGAAGGTTCGGAAAAAAAGAATTGCCAACGTTAACCCTAAGGATTAACTATATTTTTGACCGACGAAGAGAAATTGAGGTTAGAATAAAATACCATTGAGGCAATCGTAGGAAATTCTTCTATTTAAAATAAAAATAATTGAGTAAACTGCAAACGAATACTCATCAACAGTCCTCTTTGAAAAATTTTAATCAGTTTCTTTGTTCGTAAATGCGCAATTGCTTTCGTTACTCGAATTTTTTGCATCCAAATAGCTTTCATATAGAGGTCAACGCGATAGGATTCATTAAAATCCCAAGGGTATCTAAAGCCGGAGTCAAGAGGTTATTTGTCTATACTGCAACTCTTTCACGAATTACGTATATTACTTCCTACTAGGTCAGAATTCTCACCGAAACTCGCAATAGAAATTGCAACTAACAGAAAACGACTATAGATTCTTTGAGTAAAATAATTAGTCAATTCAAAATAACAATATACTGTAGCATTTAATTCCACGATACCGAGATATGAGCCAGCCAAACTCGAATTGGGAGCCACTCCTTGAGCAAATTAGGCTTTGTAATGGGCATGTGGCGGTCCTTCTGGTCTAGAATAGGCAGGAGAAGGATCCAGTGGACCGTAGTTTCCACTGGCATTTGGAGGTTGGGAATACTCCTGCCCAGTATAACCTTGCTGTGGGTAATTTGACTGATACAGAGAAGGATTTGGAGGAGGATAATATCCTGGCCCACTATAGGTTTCTGGTTTTTGAGCCTGTTGATAGTATTGACCATTATTAGGGGTGACTAAAGTTGCTCTTGCCCGTCTTCTTCTGCGAAAAACTAAAATAAGAATAAAAGCTATAACTGGGATGATTAACAAAAGCCAAAGATACCATCTTTGACTACCCCATCCATTGCTAGATGTGTAGTAGTATCTTTTATCAATAGAGATAAACATTCTAAATGGTTTTAGCAATTTGAAGGATAGTGCATTAAATATATGTAGTTGCTCAGAACAAACCTGCAACAAAACTTGCAAAATGCAATAATTCACGTGACGGAAAGTGTACAACTTACTATGTTTGGTCAGGCATTTTGGAATTAGTGGCGCGGCCATGTAAGTAAAAGCAAATACTTAATGACCTTGGCACTTAAACGGTATTGGATCTTGGCACGTTATGGATTTCCGGTTGTCAAAAACATTTTTCATTTTTTTTTTTAGTTCCATGGAACATTATTAACGGATATGCAACTTGAAACTTTCGATTAGCATGCATTCGCTGATCATACGGTGCATGGCTCGGTCCCGCCTGCCACTATAATAACGCACCCTGCTCTGTGATTCTACAAAACGTCTCGAAAGATCGCGCCTCATGCAATCTATTGTACGAGCCGATCCAAGCGTCGGAAAATGCCGGTTCGAGGCACGGGTGAATCTTCTTGCATCCAACAAAGGAATGACAACATTCACTTTGGCCCTGAATTTTACTGCCTATACTTTTTTGTGTTAGTTTATCTTTGCCATATGCTTGGTACGTACATACGTTACGTACGTGGGCTTACTAAGTAAGCCCACATATTATAGCGCACTCTATGTAGACGGTTAATAAAGATAAAATCCCTAGTTATCTTTTGAGCCCTTCCTTACTATTGGACTGGAACGATCGGAATTTACAGCACCCAATTCAACTTTTGTGGTTCTATTCATACATATTCATCCATATTCATCCATCTTCATCTATCTTCATCCGACATACATTCGGACTGAACTACTTATTCTGTTTTTCGTCAATCCTTGATAAACATTTGAACCTATTCTCTCTGTGGAACAAAAGAATCTTGCCAATAGGCGTGTATTACAGTATCTGTCAAAGTCGTTAGGTTATCCAAAGTACATGTCTTATGAATAATGAGCTTCTTTGTGGTACCGCTGATTCTGTATCAGACTAAGCAGAAACTTGATAAAGCCAAGAAGACTGATCAAGAGCTGGATAATAACTCCCTATCTAAGAAGAAGAAGAAAGTTAAAAAGAGTAAAACTGGAGATGGTGACTCAATTCATTCACAAGGTACCGATGATGCTAGTATTCAACCTAGAAAGAAGCATTCACAATCCTCTCATTCACATTCTACCTATTCACATTCTTCCGGTAATTCGGTACATCGAGCTTCAGTGCAAAGTGAGTCAAATGCTACCACACCTCCTGCTCTGAGATCTTCAAGACATCCATCACAGGCTCTTTCAAAAAATGAACCAATAAACTTGACCAAATTGGATGATACATTGAGAGAGTTGAAAGATTTAAACACAGATCTAATTGATTCGGGACCACATACTAGTGCCAAAGAGAATTATGTGCCTGCCCACGTAATTACAGGATCAAGTGAAGAAAGCAAAACCCCCGTTTCTCAGGAGGGTACAACCATCCATATACCTCTGCAAATCAGGGGTCCGTCCGAATCAACGAGTTCCGACCCATTACAAGTGGAGAGAAACAGAAATAACTCAGAGCTTTCAAATGCATCGACTCCTCCGATTCCTCCAAATGCTAAATACAGAAGGAATAGTTCTTTATCTTCAATGAATTCCAATACAAATCACAGTTCTCATACTCCAAATCCATCTGGGACTAATAATAAAGGAAATAATCCTTCCAGGTTTTCCAGAAAACTCTCGAGTATACTTCTAGGAAGTCCGAGTCCTACTCCCGAGGGCAAATTTACGAGTAAGACATTACATAACGCAGATGAATCTAAACTTGCTTCCAAGCAAAGCTTGTTCAAATCATCATACGAAAACGAGATTCCTCGACACTCAAACGATACAGACGCTGAAATTAAGAAGACACCGGAAATTGAACCTTACCGAGCACTTGATAGGAAGCCATCCGAATTTGGCTATCCTAAATTTGTCCCACTTGTCCGACTTAGTGATCTCAATTCGCTTAAAGCTATGAAACAAGCCTTGTTTACTCCCACATTTCAAATTTTCAGATACAACAACTTTCTAGAAATTTTGTCCGAGCACAGTCACGGAGACCCTATCAACTTTGCAAGTATACGGCATTACTCAATGCAAAAATTTATCAACAAGTTTAAAAATAGTAAGGATTATTGCAAGAAGTTTGAAGCGGGCGAAGTTGATCACGCTGGATCATTTCTTGAGGGAATGCTAGCTCATGAAATATTGGATGTAAGAGCGTTCATAAGAGAACTAATTAAAGAAGAGCTGGAGGCTTCCCACAATAAAGTTGGCATAATACATAACGAAGAATTAATGCAAGTCAACTTCACCAACTACGTGAGATATGTTATCGACTTACCAACTGACGTTAAACCAGAAAACTTAGAGAGCCTGGATCTAATTCACTACAAATATAAACAATTGTTTACAAAAATTGCTGATACACTTTACGCAAAGAAAATCGAGATGGCTGGTGGTGATTCTCTGGTATCTACCGCAGAATCTGAGGCCGCTACAAAGGCTGGGTTATTAATCCAACTTATTACTAAGGTTTCTTACGAATACATTTTGTTGGAGAAATATCATATTCATATTTTGTCTAATTTCAATAACAATTCAATAATTGATGCTAGATTATTGTCAGAAATGTATACTAGACATCGGGAAAGAGTTAAGGAAGGCAATCATGAACAATTGAAAGTTCTTCTTTACAATAGCTCATTCAGTGCACAATATGCTTGGTATTTGTCCATGACAGTCCCTTTTGTACGAGTTTTTGAATCTAATATTTACTCGGAGAACCACAAAATTGTTAATGATGAGAACTTATACGAGGAATTAGAGAAAACAACCGTTAAAACTGACTTTTCAAAATCGGACAAAGAATTGTTTGACTCATTTACAAAGAAGCTTTACATTAACGATTTTAAGCAGTATCGCTCAACATCTCCAGACAAGTTGGTAAACCTTCATAGACTGCTTGATAATAACTCACCAAAATACTCCCAGATTAATCGCCGTCAAGTACCAGACCCATCTGCTACTTACAGTCACAAACCGATGAATTTTGAATACTACACTGAATCGTTATCAACATTGGCTGATAATTCGTTTGATTTAATTCAAAGCAGGGATCTACCATTTCATCTCACCTTGAGCAACTACAAAACTACCTTTAAGCAATTTTACAGAATTCTAAAGCCTGGGGGTCTTTTGGAAGTTCCAATTATTCACATTGGACTGGATAGTATAAAGAAGTACATTGACGTGGCAATGACTGGTGCATACCAAGAACCGCCTTTAATTCAACGTTGGCTTCGTGAGAAGTTCAATTTGATTCCAGAGATAACGAGAGTTGTTTTAGAGGGACTTCTAGAGATATTTGGAAAGTCACAGGTGAAATTCAGCACGATCTTACTTAATAAGAATAATGAAGTTAATCATTTTCTTTATAGACATGTTTCTTTGGTTCTGCATGAGATGGTTGGTAAAATGGAAGAATTTTGTTCAGATTTCAAAGATTCTGATGAATTCGCTTTAGATGATAAGAAAGATAGCATGCATTATTTCATTCAAATCAAGGCATACAAGAAAACTATATAGTCTCAGAGAGACGTTATATATTCAGAATTTCATACCCCTGTAAACCCACTTTTTCAGTTGTTCACTTCTTCAAAGTTTAGTGTATTTATATTTAATGTACGATAACGTGATCGCGATCTTTTTTTTACTTGAGTCATAATGTGCGTCATAATTTGCGGCTATCTCAGTTAGAAAATTGAGAGGACTATAATCGTTTTACGGACAAAATGTCTAATACAGTTTACATTATTGACGTTGAAAGTGGTAATTTGAAGTCCCTTGCCAACTCTATCAAAAGGATTGGTGGATATGAGGTCAAATTTATTCACAATGCTGAAGAATTTCAACAATTTGACTCCGATATTGAAAAGTTAATCTTCCCTGGTGTCGGTAACTATGGCCACTTCGTGAAAGAGATTCATGCTAGGGGACTTTTGAAGCCGGTCAAAGATTACATCTCTAGTGGCAGATCTTTAATGGGAATCTGTGTTGGCTTGCAATCATTATTCAGAGAAAGTGAGGAAAGTCCTGGATTGGAATTTCAAGGATTAAATTACCTTGACTTTAATCTTTTCAAGTTTTCTAAAAATGACCCAATTTTCAAAGAACAAGGAATATTCAAATCTGTTCCTCACATCGGATGGAATAGTGTTCAAAAAATTACAAGTGGAAAGAAGACTTTGGACAATAACACATCTTTGTACAGTATCAACACTAGTAACAAGTACTACTTTGTCCATTCTTATGCAGCAATAGTGAACAACTTATCCGGGGAAAAGTTAATTGAAAAGGCTTCAGCTGAAGGTTGGGATTTTGCCTTTACACGGTATGGTAGTGAAACTTTCTTAGCAGCTGTATCTTTTAAGAACTTTTTTGCTACACAATTTCACCCTGAAAAGTCCGGTATTGCCGGCTTGAAGGTAATTAAGAGCTTTTTGAATGGAGAAAAGTTCTCTGAATTGAAGCCTAAGGATGTCCAGAATAATGAAGGTGTGGTGCAAACATTGAGCGGTCTTACAAAGAGAATCATCGCATGTTTGGATGTTAGAACCAATGATGATGGCGATTTAGTCGTTACTAAAGGAGACCAATATAATGTCCGCAGCAATGATTCCGAAAGTTCGGTTAGAAATCTAGGCAAGCCAGTCGAATTGGCCACTAGATATTACAACCAAGGTGCTGATGAAGTTACATTCCTCAATATTACTTCCTTCAGAAACTCTCCAATCAAAGATTTGCCCATGTTACAAGTCTTGAGCAAAGCTGCTGAGACAATTTTTGTTCCGTTGACTGTTGGTGGAGGTATCAAGAACCTTATTGATCCAATCTCTGGTGAAAATGTTCCTGCTGTGAAAGTTGCAGATTTATATTTCAAATCAGGTGCGGACAAAGTTAGTATCGGTTCTGATGCAGTTGTGATAGCCGAAAATTACTACAAAGATAATAGACAAAAACTTGGAAATACATCGATAGAAACAATTTCATCTAAGTTTGGAAATCAAGCTGTTGTTATTTCTGTGGATCCTAAGAGAAAGTACTTATCCCTGCCTAATGAAACTGAAATGAGTGTTATTGAAATTTCTGACCCCGCAAAATTTGGTCCTAATGGCGAGAAATATTGCTACTACCAAGTGACCTCGCAAGGTGGTCGTAAGACCCACGAATTGGGTGCTTTGGAATTATGTATCGCCTGTGAAGATTTAGGAGCAGGTGAAATCTTGTTGAACTCCATTGACCACGATGGGTCCAATAAAGGTTTCAATTTCGAGCTTATTAACCAAATCAAGAGCAATGTTTCGATTCCAGTTATTGCAAGCTCTGGTGCTGGAAATCCTCAACATTTCAAAGAAGTATTTGATTTAGAATGTGGAGTCGATGCCGCGTTAGGAGCTGGTCTTTTTCACAGAGAGGAATACGAAGTAAATGACGTTAAGCGTTTCTTACATGACAACAATATGGATGTAAGATTGGATGATACAGTTATCTTGTGATCTCTAACACAGGATTCATTTGTACATAGTGAATACATGTAAATTTGAGTGCGATGTAAGCGAGTTCGCGACTCTTGCAACAAAAAAATATACTTTGCCTTCTATATCACGAAGATGAAGAATGCAAAATGAAATCTACAAGTCACATAGCGAATCTGAATGGGGAAGATTCTAAGGCTGGACCTGCTATACAGTCATCAAGTACAGAGCTTGCAAGTTCTGATAGTCAGATTTCTCGTTCAGTATCACCGATTCAGTCACACTTATCTGATCTCCTCACAAATCTCAGAACAGATGGCAAGAACACTGTTACCCAAGACCCCGTATCAAAGACTTCCACTGGCATATTCAAGAAATTGTTAAGTTCTACTAAATCTCAGGAAAAGTTGGGATTGGAAAGGAGATGGCAGTCAGACTCTGATAGACAAACCTCGCTAGAATCCTTTTTGAAGACTGCCGAAACAAATACAGAGCGACAACAATCATCTGACGAAGTCGAAAATATCTCATGGGAAGCGGAACCTTTTTCTTCATGCAAAGATTTTATAGGTCAAACAGAAAATATGTACGAATCTAATGTTAACGAGGCACATCAACGCATAAAATTTCCGAGTGTTCTTCTCAAGGATGGCTTATCATTATTGAAGGTGTCACACAAATCGAAAAAGCGAGTATTCTTGAGTATTGACCCAGTGAATTTTAATATTTCATATAAAAGTGCTCAACTGACATCCTCTTTAACTCCTAATGGGATTCAAAGATTGCTATCCATTAAGTCACCAACAACACCCTTGTCTCAAGTGACATCTCCTAACCTCTCAATTAATCTGTCATCCTCAAAAAAGACTATCGAGATTCACTCTGATGATATAAAAAGCTACATTTTCCAGGACAATGCCAGTCCTTACAGAGAAGAACTACACATCTCGAAAGATTTTGAAACGAACTGGTGCACTATAGTCTACTATAATCCTAAGAAAGGAAAATTAAAAACTTTGAATCTTATTGCCGATACTGAACATGACTTCAAAAAACTTTCAATGGGTCTTCGTAACTTGAAATTATATCGGGAAGAGATAAGAAATCAATTTTTGAATATTGGTGGGGAAGAAAATCACAAGGGCATGAGCTTTATGACACAAGATAAAGAGTTAAAAGAGTATTTAACTTTTCAAGATATTCTAAAATATTTTAGACGACTAAACATAAATATTGGCCAGAAGCAACTTCAAGATCTTTTTAATAATGTGGCTGGTTCTATCTCAATATATGAAGGAGGACAAATAAATTCAAAAACCTTACATAGCCAAACAGGGCCGACTATTGATTTTGAAGGTTTTAAAAAGTTCGTTAAAATTTTAAAAAGCCGGAAAGACATTCTTGAAATTTGGGATAAAATATGTGATAAAAAATCATTTATGACTTTCGAAATTTTCAAGAATTTTATAACAACAATTCAAATGGAATCATATGAAGATGAAGTACTTATTCGTATCTTCAAAAAGTTTAGCATTAACAAAAAAGGAGTTTGGCTCCCAGAAAATCTTAATAATTTTTTATTATCCAAATATTCACCATTTTTTGAATGCAATGCGGGATACAATTTGGATAGGCCCCTCAATGAGTATTACATTTCATCTTCGCATAATACTTATCTAATTGGAAGACAAGTTGCTGGTGATTCTTCGATCAATGGGTATATCAGAGCTTTACAGAGAGGTTGCAGGTGTGTTGAAATCGATATATGGGATGGAAAGGATGATGCGACCATAGACAATGATACCCTTAAGAGCTCTTTAAGCTCACATTTTGTTTCAGATGACCCCATCGTAAATCATGGAAGGACATTTACAACATCGGTTTCCTTCATTAATGTCATTAAGACAATAAAAAAGTATGCATTTATTCACACTTCTCTACCATTGATTTTAAGTCTTGAAATTCGATGTTCTATAGCTAACCAATTGAAGTTGGTCAGCTTGTTGAAGGAGCTTTTCGGTGAGTCCTTAGTGACTGCTCCCATTCATAGTGAGAGTACCATTCTTCCATCTCCTAATGAATTAAAGCATAAAATCTTATTAAAAGTCAAGAAGACTAGTGAGTTCTTAAGCACAAATGAGGGATTTGGTGTGACTTCCTCTTCTACGAACACGTCATTTAGTGAAGATAATGGTGCTATGATAAGAAGAACTTCTTTTTCATTGAGAAACAAGCATGAGAAAGCAAAAATTGCAGCTGAATTGAGTGCATTGGGAGTATACATTCAAGGTATTAAATTTAGGAATTTTTCTTTGCCCGAATCTAAGACCTTTAATCATTGCTTTTCATTAAGTGAAAAATCAATTAACGCTATGCTTAAGGACGAAGCAAAAGCGACTGCAATTGAAAAGCATAATAGGAAATATTTGATGAGAATATATCCCTCAAAATTTAGATTACGATCTTCTAATTTCATGCCAGTCAATTACTGGGCAAACGGAGCACAGCTTGTTGCTACAAATTGGCAAACGTACGATTTAGGACAACAAGTCAATGAAGCATTATTTGAAGGTTCCAATAATCAGGGATATGTATTGAAGCCTGAATACTTGAGAAAGCCAGCTTTAAAATCATCCAAACCTGTTCGAACAGAAATGAAGAAAATTACTATTAAATTTTGTTTTGAAATTATTAGTGCACATCAACTCCCCAAGGTTAAAGGAATTGAGAATGCAATAAACCCATTTGTTACTCTAGAAATCATTGGTACGTGTTCCGTCGAATGGGACTCTCCATTAATGCTTAAAAGAAAAACGAACCCTATATTAGAAAATGGGTTCAATCCGATTTGGAATGAGACCTTTTCAGGTATAATTACCGCAACAAATGATCTAGTCTTTGTTAAATTTACAGTTAAATCTACATCCATATCAACAGAAGAAATGCCAATAATTGGCATATTCGTTGCCAAATTGTCCTATTTAAAGCAGGGCTATAGATACCTTCCAATTAATGATCTATTGGGCGAGCAGTTGGTCCACTCGAGCCTTTTTGTGAGAATATCTCATCAGCAAATTGATTAAGTATTTTTTTTTTCTGAAGTCATCGCACGAACTTTTTATAGAAATTCGATCCAGAGTAATAGATATCTACTTAACATAAATATTCTTTGAAGATGGGTAAAATCACTGTTAACGATACCAAAGCAAAGCAACGTCATAATCCCTTATTGAAGGACATTTCTTCTCTGAAGGGTAATTTAAGAACTCTTCCAAGAACTTCTCAATCTAAAAAGCAGAATGAAAGCAAGAAAGAAGAAGAAGAAGAAGGATACTTAGATGCTGCTACCTCAAGAAAAATTTTACAATTGGCAAAAGAACAACAGGATGAGGTTAAAAGTGAAGAAAATCATGTTTCAACTACTTTTGGTGATTCTTTCAGAGCTCAATCATCGGGAGAATTTGAAATCCAGGAGAGTGAAGACGATGAAGAGTACTCTGATTACGAGGAAGAAATTGTGGAGGAAGAAGTTGAGATTGATGAAAAAGATGCCGAATTGTTCAACAAGTACTTTCAATCTAACGGAGCAGGAAATTCAATCAATTTAGCTGATAAAATTTTAGCAAAGATTCAAGAAAAGGAAAATCAGACTGAAACTCTTCAAAGACCAGTTGATGCAGTTTTATTGCCACCAAAGGTTATTGCTGCATATGAAAAGATCGGTCAAATTTTATCTACTTATACCCACGGAAAATTACCTAAATTATTTAAAGTTCTACCATCCTTGAGAAACTGGCAAGATGTTCTATTCGTCACCAACCCTGAAGCATGGACTCCGCATGCAGTATACGAAGGAACTAAATTGTTCGTTTCTAATTTGCAGGCTAATGAAGCTCAAAAGTTCGTAGAGAACGTTTTATTGGAAAGATTTAGATCTTCCATTGCTGACTCAGAAGATCATTCCTTGAATTATCATATCTACAGGTCATTAAAAAAGTCATTGTATAAACCAGCAGCATTTTTTAAAGGGTTTTTGCTCCCATTAGCTGATTCATACTGTTCGGTTAGAGAGGCTACAATTGCTGCTTCTGTGTTAGCAAAAGTCTCTGTTCCAGTTTTGCATTCATCAGTCGCATTGACCCAATTACTTCAAAGAGAGTTTAAGCCATCAACAACTGTATTCATTCGTGTTCTTATTGAAAAGAAGTACGCATTGCCATATCAAACTATTGACGAATTGGTGTTTTACTTTATGAGATTTAGAAATAGCGCTCAAGAACAGGATTCTATGGAAACTGACAATAAGGATTCTGGACCTCAATTGCCTGTTGTATGGCATAAAGCTTTTCTTGCATTTGCACAACGTTATAAGAATGACATTACTGATGACCAAAGAGACTTCCTATTAGAAACAGTAAGACAGAGGTTTCACCACGCCATTGGTCCAGAAATTCGTCGTGAATTGTTAGCAGGTAAGCCAAGACTTCCTGAAACTGCAACAAAAGAGACCACCATGGTCGATGCATTTTAATTTTGTTGCAAATTTCTTCTATCTGTATATTAAATTAAGTAGAAATATTAATACAAAAAATATCTAAAGATTAATGTCTAAGCAGAGAAATTGTCCTCGCTGGTATTCTTTCTGGCGTTTTCACATAACTGATCAAAATCAGTATACAAAGCGTAGTAACTTTGAACGAAACCAATAACAGTCAATGCAACAGTACTTCCAATCCAAAGTCCATGCAAAGATCCCTTAAATCTAGAGAAAAATGACAAATAAATTGACAATGGAATACCAATCACGTAATAAGAGACAAAATTAACGATTCCTCCAATTTTAGTCTGGCCTTGGCCTCTTAAACAGCCCGCAGAGTTGGCATTCATTGCATCTGAAACCTGCATTATTGCAATAAGCCACATTATGTTACTAACGGTCTTAATAACTTCTTCATCCTTGGTAAATAATTCTGCAATTTGTCTTTGGAAAACAAATAAAGCCAAGAAGTTAAGAGCTGAAACAACCATACCAAAGCTTATTGCAGCTTTAGTGCAGGTCTTAGCTGCCGCTCCTAAACCAGCACCTAAGAAATTGGCAATACGAGTGGAAGAAGCAATTCCAATAGCGAATGGAACTTGGTATGTTAATGCTGCTACTGTTGCTCCAATAGACTGGGCTGCAAGTTCAATTGTACCCAAGTATGAAGCCATCAATGTCAAAATTTCAAAAGCAAGAAATTCAGCCTCAAGCATCACTAAACCTGGAATAGCCAAATGAGCCAATTTTTTCCAACCCTTGAAAGCATCTCTTACCTTTAAACCACCCCAGCATTTCAAAGGATGCACACCAGTCGGTGTCTGATCTTCATCTATGAAGAATATAGTAGAAATAATTAACCCCGATGCCATCAACCAATAATTTATAGCAACAGCTATAGGAGCTCCCAAGTAACCAATTTTGCTAACAAGAAAAAAATTCATGAACAAATTAGATGGTGCCGCAAATAATAAAACGTAGGTTGAAATATGATAGATTCCTTGAGCTTGTAAGAATCTTTTTCCACACTCAAATGCGATGTATGCTGGAATACCTGGGGCAATGTACTGTAAATAAACCGCAGCAAGCTTTGCTGTTTCTTTATCAGGAAGTATAAGACAGATAATTTCGTATCCAAAAAAAATCCAAGAAATAAGAATTGGCAACATGACAACGATAATTAAAGCGGTACACTTTTGAATATAAGTACCAACCAAAGTGTATTTCTTTGCACCAAATGCTTGTGGACATAAAGTATCCAATGCTGTCGCAATACCCTGAATAGTGGCGTACCCGGAAATGTTGGCCGTCATAGATCCCATAGACACGGCTGCCAACTCGGTAGCTCCCAAATGACCAACAGTGAAAACAGACACTGTTGAAAGGGAATTTTGCAACAAAAATGTTAATACAAGAGGAATTGAAGCTCTGAATAATGCAAGGAGTTCAATTCTCCAAGTAGTATCTTCCAACTGTTTGTTTATCAATGCATTTTCAAACGCATCCCTAATTTCTTGTTCGTCTCCGCCCACATTTATATTGTGACTTTTTAAAAGCTCTCTTTCTTCATTCAACAACTCTTGTGCAACACTTGACTTACGATGCTTCGTTCTAACGTTTGCTAGTAATGGTTCAGTTTCATTTGAAAACCCAATTGCGGATTCTGAAATCTCCTCATCGTCGTCCTCAGGGCCCGCTTTGATAAAATCTGACGGGACAAAAATCCCACCCTTACCAACGGAACCATATACAACGGACGCCCTTCTTTGGGTGTTTGAGTGAGTGAATTGGTGACCCTTGTCGTTGAATGACATCTTATTCAGATCATAAAATAGTCACTTCAATATAGTGATAAACAACACTCTTGGCCCATCGGGAGATATTCGAGCGACATTTTAAAAAGAAATGTCGCGTTCGCTAATCCTTCTACTTAGGAAATTATATACATACTACTGGGAAGCTCAAGCTGATCTTAAATTGATAATAATATACATTTGGTCGTAAATTAGTGTCCAGATAAGGTAATTTCTTATTGACTTAAATCCGAACTATTTGGCTATGGCCGAGCTGATTATTTCAAATCATCAATGATACCCTGTTATTGTTGCTCGGTTATGTTCGATAATAATTGTGCTAAGCATCTTTTTGTAGCCACATCATCTTGTAAGATAACAGAGAATGTCCCATCTCTCAAGGGTTCTGGTAAAATATTTGCCAAGGCTTTTCTAGCTTCTAAGTTATCAGATAAGCGCATGTAACACCTTACCACATGTTTCAACAACCTTCCAGAGCTGCTAGACGATTGCTGAGAGTTTTGAGTAGAAATGCTAGAGCTCAATTGATCGATCATTTTGGATAAAACTGAAGCAACAGTGTGAAAACGTTCATAGGTTGTACAAATATAAGACAAACCTTGATCATCAAGTAGTATTTTTTGCAATATGAAAATTGCCACAGTCTTCGATAATTCCGAAGAAATCTCCATGATATTCAAGCATAAAGGTACAATTTCAGTGGTAAGAAGAAAATTGATAACTTCTGGAGTATCGTTTTTGACCAATGCACCAATAACACCCAAGCTAGTTAATCTTAAATATTCAAACGAACGCTGTCTTGCATTTGTCGACAAGAATGGATACAAATACAAGGGTAGATTCGCATTAAGAAATAGCCCTCGAGTTTGTACGTTGGAAGCAACGCATTGAAGTAATGCCAACGCATTACAGACTCGATTGGAAATTGAGGCGGTTAAGACAGGTGGATTGAGGTAAGGGTAGACTGAAATAATTTCTTCTAGCAAAACAGTCATGACACCAAATGAATTCCATAACACCAATGCCAAGTCATCATATTGTTCTCTCTTCTTTCCCAACTCCAACAAAGCTCGCTCTCTGTTCGCTCCTGTCACTAATTCAGAGATCCATTGATATATTTGATCATCACTTAATGCTTTGCTCGATACTGTGTTCACTTCATCTCCAGTCTTGGCAAGAGGCTTTCCACTTGCTTGGATCGGTGGCGTTATACCATTGTGATACATCTTAATAACCCTTGATTTGCTCAATGTCTCTCAACTTCTATGGAATTTGTTGGTATGTTATATGCAGGTCCAAAAATATCCGCTAAGCAAAAAACGACCTCGGTGAGGGTCGAACTCACGATCTTAAGATTAACAGTCTTACGCCTTAGCCAACTTGGCCACGAAGTCATTTTCGATATTTTTTTATATTTTCTTGAGTATTTCGTTCCACGTGATAGACTGTCACCTGAGAAGTCACCGGCAAGTTTGCGCGGCCGGCTGATGTCCCGGGAACCCAAAGTCATGTCTTCACGTGGACCCGAACCCTCGGGAAAATATATAACAGATACTGCGGAAAGTGTCTCCTTCTATTATAAATGCAAAATAACTAGGGATGATTTAAGGAAGCTAAAGGAAGGGACATGAACCCTTCTTTCTGATGGAACTAACGAATCCCCAAGTTTCATCCATAGCCGCTACTGCTAATGCTCGCTTAGAGCCTCAATCTCACCCACCCCCTCTACCTGATCCCAATCTTCGCGCTTCTAGCTTGAGTGTTGGGAGTTGGGTTACCGCACCCTCGTCTAACCTCCTTGATGGTCTGCAACTTGCCACCCATCAACCAACTTGGTCAGACAAAGTACAAGGTCCAACCTCTACAGTTGAGTCCCCTGTTGAATACCGGGCTTTTTCTAATCTGGTAACCCTCCAGACTGATACTCACACCACAATTGGTTACACTTTACTTGATTCTCCCAATTTATCGTCAGATCAACAAAAACATACTAATTGTTTTACAACAATGTACCTTGATTCAATCAATAATGATAAAGCTAAGACTAGGTTCATCAACAATATGAAAGGAGTACCTCCGCAACTTCAACAACTTTTCTATGAATCCGTTTATATGTGTCACCCACATAACCTCAGTTTCATTAATACTCAATTTCCTAATTTTGAATTCTCTTCCCCAGAAGTTCGACTGGCCCTTGAGACCCAAATCCAAACTGATTTATGTAATGAACATTCAAACAAATCACTTCTTGAAAAAACAAAAAAAAGATTAGCTGAAGAACAAGATGCCTTGAAACAACAATTATTAGACTATCAGTCTCAGAAGCAAAATGATAACAAGAAAGCAAGAAATTATGATCAGATCATTGAAGACATTAAATTAGAAATTACAGCCAAATCTGGGGAACTCGGCAATCACAAGAAATTGTTAAAGTCCTCCATCCTAGCAATTCAAATTTTGTCAGCTTTATTTGTTGCCTATGCTCCCCAAGCTTCTCTTCTTACTATTCGTTTGACCACTGAACAGACTCAGTCTCCTCAGGCGGGTGAAATCAGAGATTGGATAATTAATTACATTCATAATAAACCAATACCATCCAAACCCAATGAGGTTCCATTCATTTTCCAGTCTGGTATCAAACCACATGCTAATTTGATGTTAATCAAATATACTTGTCCTGCTTATGAACATCGTGACTGGACGAGTAGTTTTATCAACCACTGCCCTCCCGGTCTGTCCCCTATGTTTTTGTATACGGCAATCCCTGAATTCGAATGTTATTCTATTCTGGATCCTTCCAAATTGATATCCCTTTATGCTATTGTTGACATGCCTGGCGATACTACTCCAAAAAGAACTTCCTTTAAAAACAAAAATCATCAAGTGGATATCCTTTCCCATTTAGTTTTCTGTGCATACTGCCACACCACTAAACATTCTCGTTACAATTGTGACCTTGCCCCTTGTTTAACTTGCAAGCAACCAAATCATCGCTCCAGGTCTTGCCCAGCAAGACGCTCCCGTCATGAATCTTTTGTTCCAACACCGGAGCAAACTTCTTCTCCAAGTTCTCAACCCATTAGCACACCGGAACAACAAACTTCTCCTAGTTCCATTCCTTTAACCAATGATGGATGGATCCCAGCCAGTGAACAAAATTCAAAAACTCGCAGAGCTGCCCAGCAGAAAGAACAAAAAAATTCTAGAGCAAGAGCAACAAGCTCCTCCCCACAATCTACCCAATCATCCGTTACCAATTCAGGCCTTCCTCTTACCCATCAGGACTCAGCTCCTATCCAATCCCAAACCACTCCAGTCGCACAAGACTCCCAACCTCTTTCCGAATCGTCATCCTCCCCCATCTCCCCTCGCGTTACTCGCAGCCAAAAAAAACAAAAACAACCCAACACCCCCCACATCTCCCTTCCTGACCCTAACCCTCTCCAAATCCCATTGGAATCTACCATCAATGAATCTAATTCAGTTGACAATAACAGCAATGAATCTGATTCAGTTGACAATACCAGCAATGAATCTAATTCAGTCGCCAATACCATCAATGATTCTAACTTAGTACAAGATGACATTGATGTGGATTATGAACCTGCCAGAGATCATGAACTGGACATGGAGTATGAATCAGATTACTCCATGAAGTCCCAACCTGAGGAACCTAGTTCCTCTTAACTCCCCCTATGATGAGTGTATCTCCCTTAGTATCTGCGTCTTTGCGGAGACCGGTCTCTTC
>PPLP02000023.1:0-252339 GCA_003706525.2 Suhomyces canberraensis
ACGGTTTAGACTTCACCACTGACAAGTTGAGATCTTTGGTCAGAAAGTGGCAATCTTTGGTTGAAGCCAACGTTACTGTCAAGACCGCTGACGATTACGTCTTGAGAGTTTTCGCTATTGCCTTCACCAAGAGACAAGCCAACCAAGTCAAGAGAACCACCTACGCTCAATCTTCCAAGTTGAGAGAAGTCAGAAAAAAGATGATCGAAGTTATGCAAAGAGAAGTCTCCAACGTGACTTTGGCTCAATTGACCTCCAAGTTGATTCCAGAAGTCATTGGCCGTGAAATCGAAAAGTCCACTCAAACCATTTTGCCATTGCAAAACATCCACGTCAGAAAGGTCAAGGTGTTGAAGCAACCAAAGTTCGACTTGGGTGCTTTGTTGTCCTTGCACGGAGAAGGTTCTACCGAAGAAAAGGGTAAGAAGGTTTCTTCTGGTTTCAAGGATGTTGTTTTGGAAGCTGTTTAAATTGCGTTGTCCCACGCAATGGATAGTAGCAACGCTACTTGAGAATCATCGGAGGATGACTTGGGCCGTGTATTTTATTGTACGTCGTTTTAATGAATGAGTAGAAAGAATGGTGTAGATAATGGAGTAATTTTGTGGGATTGTAAAGTGAGCTCAAGTGAGCTACACGTGAGCTAGATTGACTAAATTAAACACCCATGCTTCAATACCAAATAGAGTAATTTTGGGGGATTGTAAAATGAGCTAAACCTCCATACGTTGATACCAAATGGAGTAATCATTTTGGTGGACTGAACTAGTGAGCTACAAGCGAGCTAGATCAACTAAATTATGGTCTTTACTAACAAAATAGATCCCTAGAGTTTAGAGGAGAGATATATGAAGTATTAGGACCCAAGTCTACACTAATAACGTCAAATTTGCTTTTGTTGAATTGTTAGTCTCAGCTGTTCCGGCCCGAAAATCGGTGATCGTATCTGCGCAGTGATCGACTATAGGTTGTCAAGAGGTATCGATATTGAAGATACAACAAGAAAGGAAATCTAACAGGGACAACATACACGGGCTGTTTCAGATTTGAAATGTTGAGTTGCTCTGTAAATGTAGAATCTCTTATTAAGATTTATGTTCCATATTCATGGTGCATCTACAATCATAGTACATATACACTCATGGATTATCTCCTTTCATGGACCATTTATATTAATGAAAGAACCAAGTGTGGAAGTAGCACAATTACCGTGGCAATAGATGTGTCACTTCGTTCCAAAAGCGTCCTTCCAATTTAATCCATTTTAGTCGTTCTTCAATTAAGTTGTAATATCAATACTCTCACCGTTGATCGATCAATATTCACCAGCAATTTCATCCCTAACAAACTAAACTACCAACTGAGCTATTTTTTTTCCCATAAACCAAAGACTCTTTTTACATCCGTAAACCAAAGATAATTTCACCTCCCCTTCCCCCAAACCTCCTTCTCTATACTAATTATCAACTCCCACCATTGCTCCTTATTCGCAGGCGAATTGCACCCATCAATGGCTCGTTCCGCACGCTATCTATACGACCCCACAAAACCACTACGTGAGTCCCATCGTCCTTACTACCGTCAATCACATCGTATAACCTCTTCACAAACAAACCGTATACGACAGCCTGTATATGATCTCTTCAAAACACCTACTTCTGTTCCCCAATCACAAGTAATTCCTTCCATCATTTCGCTCTGCCTCTCCGATCTTTACTTTTTCGCGAATGACCCTATTGAATCCAATTATCCGTCTTCTACCTTTGAAAATGTCCTTACTGGATGACGATGACGATGCTTGGAACTACTCGTTTCCTCCCAGTACGGAGTTCCTTCCCATCAGCCAAGATACCACAATGACCAATGGGTCCCAGAAACAACAGGAGCCTGCCAAAAACGGCAATACTCAGAAAAATGACAAAGGCAATAGAACCGAAACCGGAGCACACAACGTTAATTCCATACATGACATCACCGACTTGACCAAGTCAGCAGCCCGAAAGGACGACGACAACCAATCGTATTCGTCCACATCATCTACCGCCATTTCGGCGGTAGATATCGCCAAAAACCGTCTCCTGGCCCTAGCGCCAATATCTCGGACTTCATCACGATCATCCAATTCTCTCCAATCGCCGTTTTTGGTGAAATCAACACCTGCAAACCCCTTGACCACAAAACAAGATGCCAATTCCATCATCTCCAAAGAGAATTTGGGTGCTGGGTTCGAAGCAATTGTGTCCAATGGAGGCTCTGCTCGCTCGAGTCTTCTCCACAATAAAAACAACAGTATAAGTACAACAGAGACGGTAACAGCGCTGGACGAACCGGATCTGCCCAAAATCATTGCTTATAGAAAGGGCAAAACAAGATCAGTTAGCGAAGCTTATCCTGAAAATCCCACCACTCCCAAGGCCCACGATGCGTTGTTGTATTCCGATGACCAATTCAAAGACACTCCCTATTACTACGCCATAATGAGAAGAAACACAGAATTCCATCAATTGTTCCGAACTTTGGATTTAACTGACAGACTCCTAGATGATTTTAGTTGTGCTTTGAGTAGAGAAATCCTACTCCAAGGTAGAATTTACGTGAGTGAGCATTACCTTTGTTTCAATTCCAATTTGCTCGGTTGGGTAACCAATTTGGTGATTAAATTCGAAGATATAGTCAAGTTCGAAAGAAAATCAACCGCAGGATTGTTTCCCAACGGGATCTTGATCGAGACAAAAGACACAAAACACACCTTTGCAAGCTTTTTATCAAGAGATGTCACGTTTGATTTTTTGATGACAGTGTGGAATAAAAGTAGAGACGATCATTATGACGTTCCCGGAGTCACCCAAGAGGAATTGATCCAACAAAAGAAAGAAAAATTAGAACAGGCCAATGCCCAAACTCCAAAAATCGAGTCTTACATAATGTCCATTGATGGTGATGATGGTGGCGAAGTTTCCTCTGAAGAGATCGAGAATCCTCCCAATACTCTTCAGGAAGTCACCACCAAGATTTTGAAATTTAAGCCAGAACTGGGATACAAGAACCCCGGACCAGATTCCCATGCTTCAACAGATGCCTCCGATTCGTACACCAAGGATCCTAATGAGGTTGAATTATGTGAAGAAATCATCGACGCACCTTTAGGAATAACTTTCGACATATTATTTGGTAGTAGTAATACTTCATTCCATCGAAAATTCATTGAAACTCACGATGGATCTGAACTATCTGAATATGATGAATTCCTTCCAATGCAAGAGGATCCTACTCAATTGGAAAGAAATTACACATATAGACGAGCATTGGGATATTCAATTGGTCCTAAAAGTACTAAATGTGAAGTAAGCGAAATAATAGAACATCAAAACTTCACTGATCATGTGGAGGTATTAACGAGTACAACTACTCCTGATGTTCCCTCAGGTCAATCCTTTTCAGTAAAGACAAGGTATGTTTTTTCATGGGATGAAGGGGGTAAAACAAACCTTAAATTGTCATTCTTCATCAAATGGACAGGGAGCTCATGGATTAAGGGTGTTATTGAAAAGCAATCATTGGCCGGTCAGACAGCAGTGGCCAAAGATTTAATCAAGGAATTGAAGGACGAAATAAAAGCAGCCACATACTACGTCGATGGACCTACAGTTATACAGGAAGTCGATAACGAAATCAAGGAGGAAAAGAAAGAAAAGGAAGAAAAGGCAGTGGTGAAGAAGGCAGAAAAGACTCCATTGAAGGAGGAACAAAACTGGATCGAAGGTGTTAATATCAATATTTTGATATTAGGATTTGTATTTATCACTATAGTGGGTATACTCATTATTGCTCAATTACGCATATTAAGTGTCCTCAGAGAAACCAACGAACTCACAAAGAGCCAAGTAGCATTGAGCAACCACCTTATTCAATTATTAGCCAAGGGGAGCGTAAAACACGATGAGCACGGGGAAAAGTTCTGGGAATGGGTATTTGAAGCGTATGGGAAGAAATTGAGCAGAATGGAGAAAATTCAATTCTTGAGCAACCAGTTAGAGGAATTGCATTAATAGCGTGGCTTGAGTCTGTTAGTGTCTAATAGGTAATAATCTGTTGTTTAATCAAACTCTACCTAGAACGGACCCACTACGGATTGAAAGGAAGGATTCAGATAAAGAAGTGTTAACTATAAGCTTTTTACAGAGAAAATCCTTACGTTTTTTCCTTATTCCCCAATGCACTCATTAAGTTGAACTGACCAATGTCTTTCATACGCAATTTTAATTCACAAATTAGATAAATTAATACAATACTTTCTTATTTATGACACCTTACTACTTGTCATATTATGCTATAGTAGTTGAGATTGCCAACTGGTTTATTCGTGGTAAACTGTACTGTTGGCGGTCTTTTCGTGTTTGATAAATGAAAAATAGAAGTAGTATTAATTTCTATGCAAAAGACCCGGCCAGTCTGAGACACAATAAGCAATTAATGGTCGCTTATGTGAAAGCAGATTAGGTTAGGGTCAAATCTGAAGTTATAGAGAATTGGTATCCATTTAATTTAATGTAATGTTCTCAGGAATATCGTTTGAGATTGGTTCAATGAAAGTGAGTATTCGTTAGTTTGTAAAATGCAAGGAATAGGTGAAAAGTTCCTATAAATCGTAGATTTCGTGTAGAGGATTATTATAGTCATAAAAGTGACCAAGCATATATTTTTGGCTTCGTTTCTCCTCTCAGATTCATATTCTGAATGAGAATGGATAACAGGAACATTGTCCTATTTAGTCTTCAATTTAGTGTGGCAATCAATTATGCAGCTAGGGAATGGTAAACACATTTATCAAAAGGTTACCTAAATTAATTATTAATAGAAAATGTGTTAGTTGCAATGGAGTAATAATAACTAGTATTGGTCATATGAATATGAGAGAGTGGTTGTTTGTGCGGAAATGATATATTTCTAGTATTAGTCACTGGATTTATCAGTAGCATACTCTATAATGGTCTTTTTAAAAGTCTCGACAAACTCGTCCACTTCCCCAAATTCATCCAAATACCCCAAAACCACATTCATTCCTTCCTCCATAGTCACCATAGTAAGTAAAAAGTTATACATAATTCCCACAGACAGTGAAAAATATGCTTCCATAATTCTGAAGTCACCTTCACTCTTAACCAATCCCAAGTTAGACACCTCTAAAGTTGTTCTTCCTTCTGGCTGTCTGAACTTGTCAAATAAGTTAAAAATGGTGATATATCTAAGCATTCCAACCCATCTAAATGGGTATTTAGACTTTAAGTTGTTATTGAGAGTATTCTGAATGTGTCTCATTATTTGCTTTGTTCTTCCAAGTATAGGCGGAAGCTTTATTTCGTAACCTCCTACGATACATCCGTACTTGAAAGAGGATGACTTGTCAAAATACCTTCTTGCATTTAAAGCTGTTCCCGAGACCGTGGAAAATTGAGTTGAGCTGATTTTAGGAAAAACTGTCTCCTCTAAAGTTTGAAGACAAATAGTATGGAAGTAGGGAGTCATGGAAAATCCATTTTGCTTGCAATAGTTTTGAATTAATTTGACTTCTTCCGTGGAAAAATGGATGGTTCTTGCTTTATACCTGTTGTGCGTATACACCTCACCTGTATTGAAGATTGGGTTTTTAGTCAAGTCTGGGGCCAAGGGATCCTGATAAAACAAGGATGTGATGGAATTGACAATTCTAGGGAAAATCGGATAAAATTCCTTCAAGACGGCCAAACCAAGCTCCAAATAACCAGGCTCATAAATGTCCGTTTGAGTGCATCCGGCAGGAATCGCAACAGGAGGAAATATGAGTTTATCGTTGGAAATATCAAATAAAGTATGAACCACCTCAGTTGTTTCCGTTGTTGGAATATTCCGAATTATATCCTTATGAAATTCCATGACGGACATTCCATCGAAGATCGAGTGGTCGACGTAAATGCATATATACTGTTGGTTATTTTTCGTTTCATAAACAATAATTCTCCAAAGAGGGTCCGCACAATTCATTTGGCACTTGAAAGTATGTATTTCTTCCAAAATCGAATTGTTGAATTCTTCAATTTTCTGGAAGCTCACCACCTTATCAAAGTCGATTTTTTCGACTGGCCGAACTTCCCAATTCTTGTAATTTTGTTCCTTGTCATCGCCTTCCTTCCTGTATATGTTATATGTGAACCACACGTTATTGAGAATAATCTTCCGCAACGAATGGGATAAAGTAGCTGGAGTAACCGGAAGACTGTAGCGACATGTAACATTAAAATTGGTATAGTAGTCGTTGGTACTACGACAAATGTAGTACCGTTCGTACCAACTCGCTTCACGAGATAACTCAACCATCTGCACCGAGGTTTGAGGCGATCCGTTGGATATTTATAGGCCTCAAAATATAGGAGGCGCCGGAAAAGAAGTGTTCCGGAAAAGGTATTTTTTTGCTTGGATGTGATCGTACATCAAAGTTTTTTAAAAAAAGGGGAACGGTATACTCATTGATATTGGTAATCCGCTAAATAGGGTAATGTTGATGAAATGTAGATATTATGATAATTATATAGTAGGTGGTCATACGGTTCTTATGCATTGGTCAGATACCTTTAATTGGGTGAAGTTGACCAGGACTTTCGTTTACTTGTCTGTCTGAACAATCGAGCTTTTGCGTGGTGAACATAGAAATTTAGTAGAGGAATTTAGATTTAAAGTCATCTTTAAACAGACAAAGGGGCAAATAGGCAAAGAAGAAAAGAGGTTTGATGACTAGGGATTGAATTGCCCGGTACACATAGTTTATAAGTGTTGATACGGTTATATTATCTTTCTATTTCATCATATATTAGTATCTATTCGCTCATAACAACCCATATCTATACTCTATTTTACCAGAACGCCCCTAATCTTCTGCCTAAATATCCTTTTCATTGACAAATACATCTTTGAAAGGTTCATTAAGTAAATTCTCTCTCAACTTTTCAGTATAAATATCCATGAGCTTTCTATCACCCTGGTAATAGTCTTCGTATTCCTTACGATAAATCACCAGCATGTTCAATCCTCCATTCTCTGTGCTGATCACATTCAATATAAATCTATACATGATTCCTGTGCACAGACTGAAATAGGCATCTTGGATTTGATATTTGCACCCACTATTGGGGACCTTTCCAAGATTGGAAAGGGTGAAAGTAACCTTTGCAGCAGGGGATTTAAATTTTTCAAAAAGGGCCCAGATATTGACGTATCTAACGAGACCCATTTGCGGGAACGAAGCTCTGGTTTTGAGATTATTGGCCAAGTGTTGCTGAATATATTTCATGAACTCTTTGGTGCGGCCCAAAATAGGAGGCAAGGTTATATTATTTGGCGAAATAAGACACCCGTAAAGAAAAGGAGTTCCCGGAGGAAAGTAACGTCTTCCGTTAATTGCAGTGATCGAAGTGGTGGTAAATTTGGTTTGAGGATCTATATGGGGAAACACGATTTCTTCCAAGGTTTCCAAGGCAATTGTATGCAAGTACGGAGTCACCGTGACTTTATTGGCTCTGCAATATTCTTGAATCAATTTGAGTTCATTGGGGTTAAAGTTGATAAGACCCAATCTGGTCTGAGTGTCATTTTTCGATTCTCCTGTTGAAAAAAGAGGGTATTTGTTCAAATCAGTCTCGTACGGGTTTGGGTTGTACAAATTGATTAATGAGGTGATATAGCCCCAAACCGTAGAAACAATTGGACTTTTCAAGGCAAAAAAAGTGAGTCTCTCCAAAAGTGTCGATTCGTACAATCTATGACCATTTGTGGTTGGTGGAATTGGGTATTTTGGTAAAAGTTCCCTATCACGTTCTCTATCGAATAAAGTGCTCACAAATTCACCTTCACCAACACTGGACAATTCCTTCAACAAGTCCTTGTGAAATTCCAACCCAGAAAGCCCATCAAAGAGCGAATGGTCATAGTAGATGCAAATGTATTGTTCTCCCAAATTGGTTTCGTATACAATTATTCTCCATAGAGGAATGTCCACATTCATGGGACACTTGTACTCGTTCACTTTCTCCAACACTTCTGCTCCAAAAGTGTCAATTTTTTCAAAACTCACCACGTCTTCAAACACCACCGAGGCCACTGTTCCCACTACCCAATCTTTTCCATTAGTAGCCTTGTTATCTGCAGCTCCATTTTTAAAAAGATTATAAGTGAACCAGACGTTCTTTTGCACCAAACTTTTCAATGCGCAGGACAAATTGCTGGGATTGATTGGGTGATTATACCGGCAAACGATAGTGAAGTTTGTGTAGTAGTCCTGTGTGTTCCGGCAAATGTAGTAGCGTTCCATCCAGTTTGTTGGACGAAAGAAGCTCATGGTAATGGTTGAGTTGTGTGGATAGTTCGGGGCTGGAAAGCTGCTTTTAGGGGTATAAATTCGCGTTTTTTTGGAGCAATATATGCTTGGCTGCGAAAATGACTCACTACAAGAAGAACCCGCTAAGATACGAGCAGAGTCAATATATTACGGAAAGCGAAGTCATAGGTGGTATCATTCGTAAGAGACCCGTGGTCGTACTATATACAAGGAAAGAATAAACCAGATAACGACCCCAGGCGTATTGTTAGTTGTGGTGTCTGTAAGTTGCTTACGCATTGTACTACACCAGAATTATAGACAAAATGATATGATGGTTGAGTTGTTTCCCTGTATCGTAGAGTGTTGATAGGGAGAGTGAGATGCTAGTGATTTAGTTTGGATGAAGTGAAACAAATGGATCGTGAATGCATGTTGATAAGGATTGCACCTGTAGTAGGATTGATTGTGACGGTTATCGCTGACTTTAGAGATCAATATTTTGCATATAGTTTGTACTGATAGTGACGGTTATGGCTGCTTTAGAGATCAATATTTTGCATATAGTTTGTACTGATAGTGACGGTTATGGCTGCTTTAGAGATCAATATTTTGCATATAGTTTGTACTGATAGTGTCGGCTATCACTGAATTTGGATATCAATATGCACCTGTAGTTTGTATCGGTTATGGCTGATATCAATATTGATATCTATTTTGTGCATAGTTGTTTCTGGGGCTGATAAGGAGATCGGCGAAATGCATGCGATTGCGGATCCTACTCCAAAAAGTATCGTCTCCTCAATTATTTTTCTGCAAGCCATAATTCCCAATACCGTTTCAAGCTTGTTCTGGTTGATTTTGGCGGGACGATTGGATGTGTATACAATAAAGTGTGGTTATTGTCTGTGTGCGGCTATTGTGATTCTTTTGCACATGGAGAGTAAGACTCAAAATGGACAGCCGCTATTGCATTGCACATTAATCAGCAATCAGCACACCAACTCAACCTCCTCCTCTTCTCGTTCTATCAAATCCACATCTTCTATGGTGTGTACCACAATTGCATCACACTCCTCATTTAATTCAAATATAAACACCCCGCTTAAAACTCTCTCCAACTTCTCGCCTCCTTTACTAAATCCCACCAATGAACTCAGCATATGACCGATGACGTTGCTTAACGAAAAGCTTTTAGAGCTATCGGAGTTTTCTCTCAAAAACTTCAAAGTATCTAGCTTGGACCATTTATGAGACCCCAATTTTGCGTCTGAAGTCGAATGAATTTGACTCTCATCCTTGCTCAAATGTTCACAGCCCTCGTTGCATGTGCTCCATCTGATATATATCTTTGTGCTATTTACATATACTGCCTGTTGATCTGGCAAGTGAGATACTCTTAAAGAATGAATATGGAGTTTGACCCGAGGACTGAGAACCAAAGAAGTCATGGCAAATTGAATCGCCTTACACGACGTGTAGTAGGAAACACGTCCTTTGATAGCAGGAAGATAGCTTTCATCGAAATGGGTGGGACATATCCGAAGCATTATCTCGGAAGAAATCATTGATTTGGGAAGTGAATTGCTAAGAATGTCTGGAACCATTAGCTTAAGCGAGTCAATTGTAGACCCAAGGTTGGCCTTCCGCTGCTGGTTTTCTGGAGATGGATCTGGAGAAGTCCACAACGTGGTGGTGGGTGTAAATTTGATGATGCATTTGGATGAAGCCTGTTTCGAGGGATATGCGAGTAATTGGGCTCGTTGAAAGCGTATCACGTTATTTGGGACAATGTGACGTGGTGCATGTGGTCGGAGTGTTCGTAGTGACTGGGAATGGACGGATTTGAGCAGCATGCTTGGTGGTTATGGTGATAAATAGAGAAAGATGTTTGGTCATGTGATGTTTGGTCGCGTGACGCGAGTCACGTGAGCATACAGTTTACAGAAACAGTGATCACTTACGTATAATCATTTATAGCCATCTTCTAATACTTGTAGTGTGATTATTTCAGTGTTTGGTCTTGGGTTAGAAAATATAACTAATTTAATTAATATAGTGATTAATTAATATAGTGATTAATTGACCAATATTGAATATTCTACTCTAGATATACTCTTTGCCACGACTAGCAAAAATAATGCACATAACACAATTGTCACAATCGTCTTTACATTCTACACTGTTCAGTCGTTTCATGCCTTATCCACTCCTATAAAGTTTCATAAAGTAGTTCATGAAGCTTGTACTCTTCATTTGCATCTTCGATGTCCTTGAAGTTTCCAATGAAATCTTCTCCTCTCACAATACCAGGAAGTGGTTTACCAGCTGCTTGTCTTCTCCAGATTTTCTTTGCTTCATCATCAGTTCCCAAATCACGGTACTCGAATTTAATTCCGTTAGCAGTCAAGATAGTCACGAGTCTGTTGGTTCTAGGAACAATTTGCATACCACCAGCCAAAGAAGTGAAAAGATAAATAGGTTGAGATTCAAAGTGCTTACGAAGCTCTTCAGGAGAAACATCGAAGTCAAGGTCGTCGTCATCATTTGATTTAGCTGGTTCCGAAGAAATTGCGGATTTGACTGCTTCAGTAGCAGAGCCAAGCGCACCACCAATAGTAGCACTGACTGCAGCAACTGCTGAAGCAGCCGCTTCTTCGGTATCGTTTTCAATATCCACAGCCGATTCACCTTTCTTTTCTTCAGGTTCTTCGACTTCCTTTTCTTCAGATGGTTTTTCTTCGACTTCCTTCTCTTGTGATTCCTTTTCAGTTTCGGGCTCTATTTCAGACTCCTTTGTGTCAATTTCCTTATCTTTTTCTTCCTTTTCGTCATTAAGCTCAGTTTCCTTTGTTGGTTCTTCGTCTACCTTAGAGTTTTCTGATTCTTCGGCATTTTCTGGTTCTTCGGTCTTTTCTTCAGCCACTTCAGGTTCAATTTCTTTCTCCTTTTCAGTCGCAATTTCTTCTTGTGCAATTGTTGGATTTGCAGATTCTTCTGCAACCTCATCTTCCTTTGTGGTTCCTTTCTCTTCGACCAATTCCTTAGATTCAACTTCTGGCTCTTCTTTCTCTTCCGATTCCTTTGATTCAACAACTGATTCGGTATGCTCATTAGTTCCTTCAGCTGCTTCCTTCTCGGCCAGTTCGCTATGTTCTGCTTCTTTCACATGTATGTCTTTCGAAGTCACCAAATGTACTTCTGGTTCATGCTCTCCTTCGATTTGATCTTTGGCCAACTCTTCAATATCTGTATTCTTTATCGTTTCAATGTGAGGTTCAGCAATTTCTTCTTTTTTTTCTGGTAATTCTTCATTATCCACTTTAATGTCTTCAGTGGTAAGAAGAGGACCATCACCTTCGGATTTGTCTGGGGTCACTTCATTGGATTCTTCAATGGGTTCATCTTTGTTTTCATTATTATGTTCATCGATTGGGGCTTCACTTTCTTCTTCATTCCCTTTTTCACTTGGAGTTTCATCGGGTGTTTCCTTCACTTTTTCACCTGGATTCGCCGTTTCTTCATTCAACCCGTCTTCAGAGGGGGATTCAAAATTGGCGTTTTTTTTTTGCTCGGAAACGTCGGTTTTTGGGTGCAAAACTTCTTCCACCATAGTATCCAAATGTTCGATGGTACTATATGGATCGTCAGTTACAAGAGCACCTTCTCTAACTAACTCTTGTGGATTTGCATCATTCTTTTCATTTTCATGACTAGCATCCACAATTGGTCTAGCTCTAGATCTAGATCTACTAATGGATCTCAAGTAATTCGTAGAGGATTCGGATCTTGTGGCGTACAATCTATCCACGGCCTTGAATTCGTGGGTTGGGGTATCCACGTTGAAGTTGGTGTAATCACCAGTAGTCACCAAGGAAGCATCTCTCTTGAACTTTTCGCCCAATTCGGCCATATCAACGTCTCCTTCGCCAGCAGCTGCAGCTTCGGCTTTGGCAATGGACTCACCCATAGTAGGTCTAGATTGTCTGGATCTTCTGGTATCGTCTTCATCTTCATCGTCATTCTCTTCCAAGTTGGTGGAAGCAGCCAAGTCTGGAGGCAATTCGTACTTGACAGGTTCGTCGACATTGGTGTTCTTGTAGGAGTCACCACGGGCCAAATGAGGCTTCACTGCAGAGCGGGAACGAGATCTGTCCTCCTTTTTACCAGGATGAGCGGATCTAGAACGAGATCTGGAACGTTCAGTATGGAAGTAAGGAGTGTGGATACTTTCTGAAGGAACAGAGGAAACAGAAGGAACCGAATCGTTTGTAGAGCTCACGGACTTCTTTTCCAGATTCTTGTCGTCACTTTCAGGAGTGGTATCATTATTTTCCACCTTTGCGCTGGCAGAAGTAGAAGAGGAACCATCCACAGACTTTGGTAACACATGAGGATCGAACGATTGGATATTTGTTAACAAATCAGAATGGTCCTTGATGTTGTGTTCCAATTGGTACTCAGACAAGTTAGGAGTACTGTAGTCTTCTTGTTTGTAGAACGCGGAAGAGGATTGCAATGGTTTTGGATCCAAAGAGGATTGTCTCAAAGGACTTGGGTCCAAAGTAGAATGCCTCAATGGAGCTGGATCCAAAGTGAGTTTCAATGGATTCAAAGTGGTAGAATCCAAAGAGTCCTGAGCCAGGGAGTCAAATTTGACGGGAGAATCTGGAATTGCATCCTTACTCTTCAAAAACTCTTCAAAACTCTGTTTTTCAGGCAGAAACGTAGTGTTGCTGGCCAAGAACTCTTGTAGCGACTGTTCTGGAGATGCAGCTTGATTCTTGAGCGATTTGGGGTTCTTTGATTCCACTTTCTTGGTGTACACAGCGTCGTCTCTGACGTGGCCATCTTGGTCCAAAAAACGGGCAAAATCCTCTTCGGAACCCAATAAGGCTCCTTCGCTAATCAAATCATCCAAAGACGAAGTGATTGACTTTTTGGCGGACTTTTTGGTCTTGGTGGACTTCTTCTTGTACTTCTCAGGATGGATGTAATTGTTGTGGGCCGAATCGTCGGCTGATCTCAACAGGGAACCCACGAGAGAGGGTTCAGGAAGCTTTTCTGCCTTTTCCAATTGTTCTTCAAAATCCATGGTGGTGAAAGAGGAAAGAAATTGGTTGGTGGTTTTGGTGAGAGAATTGGTGATAAGCCCGGACAACAGCGAACCTAGTGAGCGAAATCGGGTGGGCAACGTTGCGGCGCAATCAATCCGGGGAAACGGGCGATATCACAGAACTACAGCCAATAGGACAGTGAGAAGAGGCGGTGCTGGGACAGAGAAAATCAATGGGGAAACGTGTCTACGAGTTGGGAGAGAGTGTTGGGTTTGTGGAGTGGTGGTGGAGCGGTGGTGGTGGCTATTGTGAATAGGCAGCGTAGGCTAGACGGTGTAGGCTAGACGGTGGGGAGAATAGCGGGGCGGTGGCGCGGGAGATATCGCGGAGGCGATATCGCGGTGAGCGAGCGATAGAGAGCAGCGGAAGCACAGTCAATTAGTTTGGGGACCCTCGCGGGATTTATGGAATTTATGGAATTTGTAGTGTAATTGGTGTATGGAATTGAGGTTATAATGGGAGATTATCATCATTTGTTGATTTCAATAGGCTAATTGCGATTTAGTTGTGATCTGGTTGTGAGTTATTGTGAGATCTTAGCGAGGTCTCAGTAGATCATTTGTCGCGGGGATGCGATAAGCCAGAACCACCTACTACCATACCTCGTGCTATAAGCATTATTTACTTGTTGTCTCTAATTGGCTTATTCTCTTTATTTGTTTCTAATTATTCCGTACTACTTATTTTTAGTTTGTTCTATTCGTTTCTTTTCTTCTTTTATGTTCTCCTTCTGTCGCATTATCGTAGTCACTCTCGCTAGAAAGTCATGTATTTCCCCTAACGCTTCGCACCGGAACTTCTATCGCACCCGCACCGTACCGTACTGGAACATTGGTGGAAAGGACCAAACTCTCACCAAACCCTCACAATAATGCCCACTAATACAGTAACTCCTCACAATTAACACACAATGGCTTCCCCACGCTAAACCTATACACCTAGAGTGAACTCACCACGGTGCTACTTTCCTCCCCTAACTCCTCTCTCACAGCTTACTTCCGTTCTTCCTGATTGGTCCGGGCGAGAACTGTCTAGCATCTTCCACTCCACATGCAGGACCGCGCACCACGTTCGCCACTCAAATTTTTTATATAAAGACAAGAAACCACTCCAATCTTACCCATCACAAACATGCCTAGACAAAGAAGATCCGCCCCAGCTCCTAGAGCCCAAACCAGAAGCGCCCACACCGCCGCCGCTCCAACCCACGCACCAGCTTACCCATCTGCACACCCAACCCCAGCTCACCCAGTGCAGACCCAATCCCAAGGACCAGGTTTGTTCGGTCAAATGGCCTCCACTGCTGCTGGTGTTGCCGTGGGTTCCACCATTGGTCACACCTTGGGTGCAGGTATCACCTCAATGTTCGGTGGCTCCTCCGCTCCAGCCGCTCCAGCCCAACCAGTCCAAGCTCAACAACAACAACAAGAACCAGTCAGATGCGATGCTGACGCTCGTTCTTTCACCAGATGTTTGGAAGAAAACAACGGAAACATGCAAATCTGTGACTTCTATTTGCAGCAATTGAAGGCTTGTCAAGAAGCCGCTAGAACTTACTAGAGAGCTTGGAGGTTGAGCACCTGAAAAATTTGGCATAGAGTCAATAAAAAACAATTCTGTGAGTATCAACCCCTTTTGTGAATATTTACGAACCAGCGAAGTCTTTTGCGAAACAAAAGATGAGAAAGAAAAGTTGTGCAACAAAAGGAGCTTGTTATTCATGGAGAAAAGCATAAATGTGCATAGAGTATGGTCTTTGACCTTTTGTATAAAGTAATGAACTATTTATTATGGAATTAAGTGAGTACCTGATGTAGGGATTGAACGAGTTAGTCACGTAATTGTTGGTGCCCGTAATTCAATGTGTTGGAAGTATAACTGGTTGTGGAAATATAACTACTTTTGGAGATATAATGCTGATTTGTAAGTGCTTACGTAATATAATATTTGAATGTACTATAAGCATCTTGAGTACAATTGACTACACCTTTCTAATCTGTCTCTGTCTATTTTAGATTCTATTTATTGCAATTGAATGGATTCCAGTACCGTAAATACCGGGATCCAATCCTGCGGAAAGTTCGTACAGAACCAGCGGGATTTTGTAGCTAAGACGCATACTATCTCAATAGAAGTCATCTCTACACAAATTTCATTGACGTTATATTCTCGTGAATTCAACGTAATCAATGGATCTGTCCTGCCGACCCTGCTGGAACGTCCCTGCGAGAAAGTCCCTGCGGAACCCCCACTTATTTCTTGCTTTCTTCACGGCTATAGTAGTAGTAACCAGCACCCCCCAAGCCAAACACAGCCAACGGCACGCCGTAGCCGGAACTCTTTTCTTTTTCGTGCTTTTCCTGCAGAGTCAACCCGTCGTGGTCCAAATCGTCCACGACCGGTGTCTGTTTGTCCACATCAGCAACCTTATGGTCCACAGTGCGCTCCCCCAAATTGATCACGTCGCTATCGTTAATCTTGGGGTTTAATGACGATTGAACATACTGGTCTCTATTGGCAGGTTTCTTTGCAGTAGTCGCGCCCTTACGAGACAGGTCCACAGGAGTGCTTGCGCGGTCCTGGAGGAATTCTGGTTCTTCAGCGACGGATTCTCCTCCGTGTACCACGTTGGCGGCGTTGGCCTCTACCTTAACAGAGGAATTGCTTTCCTTAGCAAACAACTCGTTTGCCACCTGTTTGGCTTTTTCTTGGGCAATGTCTTGTTTGACGGCCTCTTTGGTCACGGGAGGAACCTTTGGTTCGCTTGTTTTTGGAATGAAGTCGTATTTGAATTCCCATTCGTGGATGGATGTTTGCGAAGGGAGTTTGAACGAGTCAATTGTGGAGGAATCGCCCTTGGCCAATCTGGCGGACGAAGTACGCAACGATCTGACGGATCTGGTGGCAATTGATCTTAACATGATGTGGGGTTGTTAAAGAATTGATAACAAAATGGAAAGAGGGAGAAGGAGAGGATTTGGTGCTGAATATATAGGGTGGAGCCCGGTTAGCGCCCGGTTAAGGGGTTGCTCCGCAAGCCCGGTCATGTACCGAGGGTGCGGGGGCAGAAGCCTGATGACGAGCAGTGCGTGGGGGAACGTGATGCGCAGCCCGGAAGTTTGACGTGATGGTGCAGAGGAAGGAAGGGAATAGAAGGGATTGGAAAGGAAGGGAACAGAACGCGAGGGTGGGTGGGAGAATAAAGTGGAAATCATGTGGTGAATAGAATGGGTGAATAGAATGGGGTAAAATTGAGGAAACTGGAGGCGATTTCAATTGAAATGGACACCATTGGCTCCTTTGGCATTTGGTCTTTGGCCTTTGGCCTTTGGTCTTTGGTGGGAAACGATAAGGCGCGATGCGCGTGGGGCGGGAACAGGGGAGACTATTGGGGGGAGACTATCGGGGAGAGACAATTGAGAATTGGGAGTATATAATTTGTTATATAGTTTTGTTATGTACTTTGTTATGTAAATTGTTATATAGTTTGCTCTATATTTGTTATACAGCTCTGTATATAGTTTGATGTATAGTTTTTTGTGATTTATCAAGAGTCTACATTAATTATTATGCGTGTTTGAGAATTGAGGAGAATTGAGGAAAATATGATTGGGTAGATCGGTGGCCGTAGAGGAATTGGTAGGTTTAGTTGGTTTAGACGGTTTGTTGATTTGATGAGTTGTGGTGGATTTTAATAATTTGGTGGATTTGTGTGGTGGAGGAAACGTGGAGATGAATTTTTCACTTTTCCGACTCGCATTCCCTTATCGGAAAGAAGATAAGAGAAGTTGAGAGGAGTGAGACATTAGAGAAAAAGGGTCCAGATTGTGGAACAAATTAGTGATGCCAAACGGCTGGTACTTTTTGGTTGTAGTAGATATTTGTGTGCTGTAGTGAGATTCACACAATTGGCCGAGTTATCGTAGATTACTGAAAATTCACTTAAGTTCATAGATCTACACTGAGGCTCATCAAACACGTATTGTGCAACCAACCCCTAAGAAACAAGTTCCCATCATAATTAGAGACTTGAATCTTGGGCAATATTAAGCGAATAAAGAGCCATCTGTCAACTATAGTGTAGGCATTTAATTTAATCTCATCTAATTTTTACTTCAATTTAATTCAACTTAAATTGATCTGAGGTATGTGGACTCTGAGATCACACTAGTTTCTATTTATTTAATTGAGACACATCTGTTTCAATCTTAAGAATTCCGTATATTACCATTAATAGCTTTTATTAATTCCATCATACCTATTTTCTTTTCTAATCTATACCTAACTGCAGTAGCTGCTGATCTAACTTATATGGATCCACCGTATTTATTTTGTGTTTCTTTTGAAGCATTTTATCATTCAAAACTACAATTATCTCCCATGACGTATAACCTTGTTTAGTTACACCTAAATATTCATCTATTAAACCTGCTAATTACTGATTAAAAGGTTTATCTCTAACATTGTGTTTCCTGGAAATGACTGACGAACGGTTGACAATCGGATGGTGACTATACAAATATGATATATAGTAGTGAATGCACTTACTAACTATACTAATATAATGGATATTAGTGGATGTACTTACTAACTATACTAATATAATATATATTAGTGGATGTATTTAATAAGCTGTATACCAGACTGTCTCCGAACTGGAAGTACTAAGAAGTCACCATTATAATCATCCATTACTGTGATAATATAGATTAGCTCTCCTCAGTAACAAGTCTCAAAATGGTTGATTTCACATATTACTCAAATAGATATAATTTACTGGTGTACTACTCTACTTGAGAGGGACATGGGTACCAAGTCTGGTGGAGTCTATTAACGTCTAATTAATTTATACAGATATTACAGCCCTTCTCGTTGCTGGTGCAACGAGTGTCAGGGAATGGTCTTGCTGGTCTATAATGGGTATTGTGATAGGATTTTGGAACTTTCTCGATTTAGACCATACGGACAAACGTGGGAAAGTTGGTTATCTATGAATTGAATGGTGGTTAGGGCCTTTTTAGGGCAAATGAAATAATTGGGTCAATTGGTTCAATTGGTTCAATTGGTTTATGAAATGATTAATTTGAAAAATTAAACATTAAACGAAAAATTGGTTCAAAATTTATGAAATGGTTAATTTGAAAAATCAAGCATTACTGAAATAAAACAGCTATGTTGATTCGCTCTTTTCCCAATCACTTGTATTGATCAAATCGTCCAAGATTTGACTTGGAGGTCTTGTCATTTTAGGTCTCTCTTCTCTTGGCCAGTCCTCGTGCAATGAATCGTTGATAAATCCATCTCCGCACGAGTATTCACTTTCTTTTTCTTTTTCCAGTCCGCCTAGTATGACTGAGGAATTATTATGGTACAATGGAAGTTCCAATTGTGAGGCCCTCTTATTCATCATAATATCCATCACTGGACTAAAATACATCAGGCCCCTCTGGCCACTATTATTGAAATTATCACGGTATGTTCTTCCAGGCTGGGAACCATCGGACCAAGATCCTTCGTCCAGAGACTGTTGCAACCGCAACAATGAGCTCTGTCTCTTTAGGAGGTAAATGGAGGAATTGGACGATCTGGCTTTCTCCAACAAGGAGGTTTCGGAGGAGAAACCGTTGAACACTGAGCCCAAATCTGAAGCACTGCCACTTGGAAAGTTCGCGTAGTAGACCTCTTTTTCAGACTTGGCTTGATGACTATAGATATAGTACGTAGCAATTCTATAGGCTATGATACCAATGCAACTGGCCCCCAAAATAGCGCCAAAGATGATAAACACAAGGTTCTCTGGGAGATGGGGAATTTGGATGAATGGGTTGGAAAGTGGATGGGATCCACCAGTAACAGTGGCCTGAGGCACGTTAATGGAGTATGAATAAGTGGCCGAAGAAGTCACAGACGACACCGACGAAGTAGCGGTAGAGGCAGACGCCGTGGTTGTTATACCAGCAACAGCAGCTCCCAGGGCAAGCAGTGGCATATCACGGTGGTGGAGGTGGTGGAGATGGTGTGTAGGCATTGGATGAGTTGTAGGTGGGGAAATGGCTGCAATTCAGAAGTGGTGAATGTGTGTGAAAGTTACCGAGCAATGGGGTTAAACATATAATGGCAGAGAAGAACAAATCAACAATGTAGGAACTGAACAAATCCGTTGGTAGTCAAGACATCGGGATTCTCCAGTATATATAGGGATCGTATGTGCAGAAGCATGGCGTGCGTTGTGTGTTTACGCGTCGCGCAGCGTGCCTATCAGTCTTGCTGCTACATGGAGAACACAGTAGAAGTGCCAGAGAAGATGGGAGTGTTCCGGAGTGTTTGGGAGGTATAACTAGGAGTGGGTGGTAGAGACGGTCGATGTGACCTGGCCATTTTGGTCTAATTGGTTTGGTTGTGAAGAGGGTGGTTCTTGTTCTCGTACTTCTATTATCTTTTGTTCTATTATGATGTTTGTGATGAATACACGTCAATGCAGGGAATACGCGGTCGCGTTGCAGGGATCACGGAGATGCGTCTGCAATAGAGATGCGTTTGTAATAGAGATGGGCGATGGAATGGTGACGGGCAGGATATGGGGAAGACTAGCAGTACCTACCTACGAGGTGGATATGATGGTGTTAATGGGGGTGCCTACGATGGTGAACTTATCGTTTAGCCAACCTTCTACGGTGAACGGGTGCAATTGTGGTGCCTGGGATCTGGGCGCGATATAAAGAGGAGATGCATGAATGTGAAACATGCCTAAATAATTAGCTGCACGATGGCCATTGCGAAAACGAACATGGACACAGAGAAACCAAAGCCGTGGAAAGAATTTGGTGGTTCTCGGGATCCAAGTAAAGGTAAATCGTTACAAATACCTGAGGTGCTAAGAGTATAGATTACAAATTGTATTTGATAAATGGAATGTAAAATAATTGGAAGCTTCCAGACTTTTCAAGTTTGTGGATCTGGGGCGGCAATAGATCTCGAATTAGTATGGAATTTGCGTAGTTTGCGTAATTTGCCCAGAGATCTTTTCAATTACGAACCACGGGGAAGAGCGCAATATTAGAGGGATACTCTATTCAGCGGCTTCGTGGTCGAGAGGTAAATTGGGGCCCATGAAATATCCCGTGACAATTTGACGACTTTGCTCTGTTTCTGTAGCCTAGAAAAATGTTTAACTATGAACAATTTACAACCAATTACGGTGTTTGAAGTGTGACAACGAAAATCTGTAATGTCAAAGGAAGTACTTCCTCCATTTTTCATCTGGCTGAAAGTTTCCTAAACAATTAAGTTTTCTATATTGCTGGTTTTATTGGTTACTTGATTCGAATGATTCCAAAGGTTGTAACCATTCCAATTCACTTTAACTGGCTCTAGATATCGATTTTTCGAATGAAAGGTTCCGCACTTAGTTAGGGTTGACTTCTTAGGGAAATTTGAGAGATTACCATAATTCTATTTTTCATAATGACAGTTTCATCGAGTGAAATGTTTCAATGGCACGTTCTTCTACTGCGATTGTCCTTCGATCTAGAAACTACCCTGTTCTGAACATTATCCAGTTTTGCTCCTAAGAAGGATTTCTTCTCTGTTCTACTATACTCTTCTAACGCAAAACAATTTTATTCGTAAATATCTGGTAGAATTAGCATGTTCATGCTTTATGAATTTATCCACTCTTAAGAAGGAATGGGTATTTCTCTAGTTTTTAAAGCTCTAGTGTTTCAAAAGAGTGGGACTTCTAGATCAAGATTTTGTGTAAGACATAGTTATTTATTCAGTGAACAAGCGAATGTAGTCCATTTTAGAGTAAACTTTACTAATTGACCAAAGATTATATAGTAGTTATTACGATACGATCGATGTGTCTTAAAAACACACGAGTAGAAACATTGGTCATATTTGATTTATTTGAAGCGAACGTTCTGGAATTTAAATGTACATTTTGAGAAGATTTTCAAAATTTTCAAAATTTTGCTAAATACAAATTCTACCGTCGTCCTTTCACCATATGACTGAATCTACATTCAAATTATTCTTAATTATCTTTTACAATGCTATTTGTCCTATAAATTACTTAGCTATGAGCAAGAAGTCCTCATGCCTTTAATTTTGTACTCGTATTATGTGGTACGTTTAATAATTCTTTTCAATTATTCTTTCTCCAAGAGCGGAGTCTAGTTAAGGAGGAATGAAGTGAAGTTAAATCCCACATCTTAAAGCAGAGGTGCTCAATTTTACCATGGATCTTAGTTAACTCTAAAATCTCCAGTCCTTATCGGTACTCTCAATTGCCCACTTGAACTTTTCTCTTAAAGTCTTGGTGAATAATTTTTCAATCGGTACTTCAAATTTTTTTGAGAACATCACCGTCAATCTTGGATCAATATAATTCATCTTGGACGTACCCAAAGAAACTTCCGAGTTATCCTCTTTGTCCTTTAATTGGAATGTGGTGGTCGATATTCTATTTTCAATAACCTCGATCTGTTGCTTTAATTTGTCCACAGAAACGTTCTTCTTGATTTCAGGCTTACCTGTTTTCAACTCTTGAGCATATTCCGCTTTGAGTTCGTCAATTTTTTCTAATTTATCCTTAATGGATTCTTCATCAAGCAATGGCTTCTTTTCTGCCTTTAACTTTTCATTATCTCTTTGCAACTTTTTAAAAGCTTGCTCTTTTTGTCTTTCGATAATTGCTCTATGAATATGTTCTTCATCTTCCTTTGCCAAATCTTCAATTTCTCCAAAATACCTTGGATCTTTCTTTTTCAATTGTGGTTCCAACTGCAAAATCATTTTCTTCAATCTGATCTTGGACCACATTAATTCCTTCAATTTATCATTGATTTTTTGTACTGTATTGCCGTGAGATTTGCTTACCGTACGCTGGTGATTACACAAAATAGCCACTGCTCTGTTGGCAGCATTGAACTTCACCACCTTTTCAGCAATCGTTCCTTCATTCGGAATCAAATCAATCTGATCCTGCATGGTCTTGGAAGCATTGTAAGTACGGAAAACTTTTGCTGTAAGTCCCTTCATGTAGTTTTGGAATTGTTTGTTTAAAAGTGATGGGTTAATTCTATCGAATAAATCATCTCCTGGTTGTTTAGGCTCTTTCTTGAAAATTCTAAGATTTTTAAATACTTGATGGTCCACTTCTACTTCTTGATAAAATCTAATGGAATCCTTACCCAAAAAATCAAAAATAACCTTATTTGGTGGTTTTAAAGTGATATGCTCAAATCTAAGGGAACAACAACCGACAGTATCGGCTTCATCATCACCTTTTTCACCACCTGCTCTCAAAGCAAAAATATCAATAAGATATGTGGCAGTAGCCATTTGTCTATTTTGCATAACATCACTTTTCAACATCTTAGTATAATCTTTACGAATTTCATCGATATGGTTACGCAAGTTTCTAGCTGTTTCGAACTTCTTGAAGTCAGATTGACCCTTGATGGAAGAAGATGCAGCAAATCTGACATACTTGAAAGAATCCGAAATATTTTCTCTCCACATGGCCAACCAAGTCACAGTATTATCGTGTCTAATTTCTCCCCATTGGTGGCCTTCTGGAGGAGTAGGAACAGGAGCATTTTCACTTAAATTAAGTGTGACTTGTTCTGGAAGCACTCTTCTCTTCAATTTACCTGTTTTGGGATGTGCTCCTCTTCCTCTAAAAAGACCTGGAGGTTCGATTCTAAAGTTTCCAACCAATTCTTTTCTACCATTCAACATACAAGTTTTGTAAGGTTCTTCGAAGGCTTCTTTTTCTTCCTTAATACGCTTTTTCTCGTCTTTGGTCAAGTGTTTCTTTTCCTCACGAAGCATTTCAAAGTGTGCATACATCTTGGTAAAGTCACACTTGTCAAAATCCGTGATTTCCACGTTGGCACCGTCAGATTCCTTCAAAACTTGCACGAAATCATCAAAAAAGTTCTTTTGGAAAACAGCGTTTTTGGCATGGTCTGTTTCCAACATCGCAGCGTAGAACCCTGCCACTTCCTCTGCACTTTTAGGAAGATTGACTGGCTTTCCAGCGTAGTAGAGCTTAACATGCGAAGGTAAAGGTTCGTATTCTGGAGGAAAAATGACTCCATTGTGATCAAGCGATTCCCATTTTTGTTCTCCGTCTTGATCTTCGGCTTCCCACCACTTGTAACCTTCTGCATCCGGTTCTGCAGACTGGTCATTCAGTTCTTCTTTGACACTGACGCTTCCATTTCCATTTGGTTGGGACTCTTCTTTCTTTGGTTTAGGCGTTTTCTTTGGCTTGGCAGCGGATGGGTCGCTATTTGGAGTCTTAGGGGTTTTGACCTTTGGAGTCTTTGGCGTCTTTGGAGCCTTGGGCGTCTTTGGAGTCTTTGGAGTCTTTGGAGTCTTTGGAGTCTTTGGAGTCTTGGGCGTCGCAGTCACTTTCTGACGTTTGCTGGGTTCTTCTTTCACCTTTCTCTTTCTTTTGGAAATTACAATGTCATCTTCAGAGTCGTCGTCATCAGCGACCGGAGCTGGTTTGGTTCTTCTGGCAAGGGGTTCTTCGTCAGACAGGGACATCGTTGATGGTGACAGCGAAGAAGAAGCAGTGAAGATCGCGTGTGTGCGCGAGTGTTCGGAGCGCAGAGTCTGGAGGGAGTTTCTGGCAGAGGTTCTGGCGGAGATGGCGGAGATTCTGGGGGAGCGTGTACGGAAGTGGAACAGGTGGGAAAATAGCGGTGGCCATTACTACGGTACGGTTATGTTGGATAGTTACAGAAAGGGGGTTGGTTTGGATTACTACGGGACAATTTGTGGAGATGAGGTGTATAAAGTATCGTAGGTTTAAACAAAATGTAATTCGTTAAAGAAGTAATAATTGCGATTACATTTTTTGGGAGAGCTCAGCGAAAGGTTTGGGGTGCAGGCAGTGTACTATGCCAGAACACCACAAAATTTGGTGTGTTTTGGAGGAAAATAGCAGTAGTTCTCCCGGAGTTTCCCTGGTCTTTCCCTTGTGTTTCCCTGGGGATGCGTCCCTGCAAAATACCAGAGGGTTCTTTTTATCGCCGCAAAAAGCACAACACGGCTGGGATTGGGGAAATTGGCTATTTAGGAAAGTGGCGATGGGCTATGAAAAATAGGATGGTCACCCAAGGCTGAAGAGTAATTATTTTTGCACCATTCCAATCCGTAAACGAGAACTAGAAAGATAAGAAGGGACAGGACTACAATTTGGGGCAAATTAACCACCCCGGAAATCCCAGACCAGCTCTAGCCCCATGTGGGGATTTTACACAACGCGTTGTTGGCTATTGTCTTGGATCTACGACGCGTTGGAAATGCTCCGTTCGTCAAGCGAGTATATGTCGGCGAAGGAAAGAAAAATAATTAAGCTTGTAGATCCTTGGAACTGAGAGCGTTGTTGCGTGCAGTATCTGTGGAAATGGGTTCTATCGTGGATTCATTTGTATTCAGTAGACATTTGTCAATCTGCCTACTAAAATTGCGTTAAGATATGAAGTTGAATTTAAAGCTCAAAATTAACTCTGTAGGAAGTGTTTTATCGCATACTAAACCGAGAGTTCAAAATGTCGAGTACAATGTATCGCCTGGTAGGCATTTTTTATCCAGATCCTGGTAATTCTCTCTTGGAAAGATAAAACTATCAAGATAAAATGTAATTGGGCATTAGTGCATTCTTCCGTTATTCCGAGAATGATCGACTCAACCAGTGACCATTACTAAATGTATACTTATAGAGAAATGGTACGATTTTAAGCCCTGGGACGGAAATTGGCATTTTAAAATGTTATCAGGTGGCTATGATCCGAATCAGCTTCGGCTTTCCCCGCTATTGGCTCTAATTGTAAACGGCAATTATATAACGCTCTTGCGTGATTTATTTTGCACCGCACGATAGGTCTCGTATTGAGCATGCTAATTGGTTTGAGCAATTATGGGACGATAATCAAGATTTTTTGGACTGAGCCAGGCGAGCATAATAAAGTGTAATGGAAATTATTATAGGCTTAGGTTTGCTATTTTCAATGCATGGTTAATGAGTTATTTGGAACATTCAATTTTAGCTTCTTGATGCAAGCAACCGCGGATGCAAAATTCAGCATCGCGGAGATCAAGATTGGAAGCTCTGTTGACATTGGGTCGTTGCAACGTCTCCCAGCACTTTGCAACAACATTTCCCAGTTGAACCATTATGCGTTGACCGGCGAAAGTTTTGGTGCTGAAGATGCCTTGAGATTGGGTTATGTGTCCAAGATGGTTCCGGACTTGGAGGCTGGTGCGAAATATATCAAAAACTTGGGCACCAACATTGCTCAGGATGAACAGTGAGCCATTAAGAGAACAAAGAAGCACATTCATGACGTCGCTAACGTCCAAAATTTGGAGGAAGGCTTGAAGGATATTGTAGAATACAATGCCACCCACATTGGTGGTGATCTTGCAAAGCCAACCAAAGTCAAAGTTCTGAGATTTTGATTTATTGAAGATATATGAATGCATTATAATGAATATTATTTACATTAAAATATCTTGTAACTAAAGTAAGGAGATATAGTCATGGTTATAGTCTACATTTGAAAACAAATTAGAAATATATAAAAATTTAAACAAAAATTAAACAAAAATATCAAAAAACAGACTAACAAGAATGATAAGATGAAAGAAAACCAAACAATTTCTTAGCCTTTGAGAAAAGATTCATTGCAGAAGTTAAAAGAATACTTCTCAATTTCTCAAAGGCACTGGTACTAGAAGAGGACGATTCAAAAGAATTATAAGTAGTGACTCCAACCTCATAACCAACTTTTCTTTTGCAACTTCTCTTCTTACCGATTCTCCAAGATTTATTGGTATCTTCAACGGAAACAACGGGTGACTCCTCCATATTGTTGATTTCAACCACAGTTTCAAATAAATTGAACAAATTAATTTGAGCTTCGATCTCCTTTGATTGCATCAATTGAGCTTCTAATTGTAGTTCAATGAAATAAAATCCCAATTCAAGCTGCTCATCCAAATTGTGCCGTTCAATTGAGTCAGACTTAATTAATTGGGATTCGTTGGGAGATTCATTCAATTCCACTTGATTTAAAGGAGTAGATGATTCTTCTTGATTATCACCCACGTACTGAAAGAACTTGTGCTCCTTGAGTGCCTTGGATTCGGCTCCAGATTGAAAAAGAAATGGATTGGTTAATTGGAATTCAGTAACCTTATCATCATTTAAATCAAAATGAAGTGAAGAATGACTGGCATTCTTTTCATGTAAATCCAGGAATAACACCTTAGGACCATCGAAAGAGCACAGTCCATCTAAAGAAATTGGTGAACCTGGAGCAGAAGCTACCCTAGAGAAAACTTTAGCCGGAGAACCAGTAAGAGATCTAGTCACTACAGAATCAATTGGTGATCCGAAAATGTTTCCAAAGGTGCTGAATTTCTGGTCAAGCAAAACAGAAGTAATCTCTTCAGCAGTGGCCAGTTGCTCAATAGATACCTTTGCTTGTTCAACCTGTCCTTCAACAACTTCTTCAACAGATTCGGAATCTCCAAAGGTTTCCTCATGACACAATCTAAACAAATTCTCCATGGCTTCAGGTTCAAGGAATTCAACATCTGTTTCGGCAAACGATTGGGTTTTGTTCAACTCCAAAGAACGCAATCCAACCGATTCAAGATCAGATCCAAGAACATTCTCTGCCTGAGCATATTCAACAAAAGAATGACCATCTCCAATATCATCAACATCACCCGCTAAAATTAAACGTTGTTCCAAAGAAACAGAAGCAAAGTTCTTATAATCAAAAGTATTATAAGAAAGAGAATTAGCAAAAGATGGAGCAAAAATTCCAGATCCATTCTGGTGGGCTAACTTTTCAGAATTAAAAAGCCCATCATAGATACCAGCAATTTGTTCAATCATGTTTTGATTGGAACCATTGAAGGTATCAAGAATGGTTTGTCTAACATACTTGGAAACTAAGTTAGCTTCTCTAAGAAGTAAGTCGCTGGAGGCCATACCATTGGAGACAATAACTGCATTGTCACGAATAAAACCACTGGTAAAGACTTCCTCCTGAACTTCCTCCTGAACTACCTCCTCAACTTGTTCTCTAGCTTCACGAGAGACCTCAACACCAACAAAAGCCTCTTCCAGATTGTTTGCTGCAGTTTCTTTTGCAATAAGAGCCTCAAAAACGGGCTCTGAAACAACCTCCTCGGTGGAAACTTCAGGTCGAAGTCCCGAAGCTTCAACAGGTTTAGCATCTAAATCAGTACTAGCTTCAGCTGGTTCACAAACAAGAAATTTGGACTTTTTGCCCTTCCGACGCTTAGGATTTCGTGTTTTGGGAACTTCAACGTACTTGAAAGGAGCTTTAGTCTTGTAACCCGTTGCGTAACCAGCAGAAGCGACTTGAGCTGGTTTAGCGATTGGGAAATTTTCGGGTCTATCCCGATCAATACTGCCAGTACCGTTTGCTTCTTTGGTGTTGACCTCAATGGCATTGTCAACACAAACTTCGAATTTAGCATTAGTGGCTTTTAAAATGGTGTTGGTAATTTCTAAATTACCAACATCGACAACAGTGCTGAGGGCACCAACGTCATCACAGACAACTTGGGCACCTTCAACGAGTTCGGAATGGTGACCAGCACCAAGCGGAACCCCTCTAGAGGCTTCAGGTTGAGCCTTTTTGGTGTTGGTGCTGACTTCGTCTTCACTTGAGACACAAACAGGTTTATTTGCAACAGTGTCACAAACAGAAGCAACAGCACCAACAGCACCAACAGCACCAAAATAAAGAGTTTCTTCACCTTCATTGGCTTCAGCATCACCATAAACAACTGTAGAGTCACTTCTGAACTCATTGAGTTCCGGAGTTTCAAGTAACTCCGATTCGAATTTGGGTTTGTGCTCTTGAGCACCAACCTCAAGGAGACCCAAAGTCTCTTCAGCAGGCTCCTTCAACCAAACGGAGCCGTTCCCGATAGCAGCGGAAGTGTTCTCGACTGCAATCGAGGAGAATTCATCACCAAAAGCGGTGGAATTGAGAGTTTGTTTCTCAAGAGTGGAAACTGGGGGGTTGGGGAGAAGGGTCGATTCGATGGCTCCCTCTCCGGATTGAGCGACGGATTGGACGCTGGTAGTGGTTCTGTTGACAGAACTAAGAACAATTGACATTTTTGGACGTAATTAACTAGACTTTTTCAAATTTACGTAAGAAACTTGTAATTGAGAAAATCTGTTTGTACATTTTGTTGGCTCGCTCACTTTATACTCCCAGATCAGCCGCATTATGGCTGCGAAATTCTACTGGAATGGTTGCAGAACCAAGGCTATTCCAACTCATATGATTGAATTGGTATCCTCGATGGAGCCTTCGTAGTGATGGAACTTCCTCGTAAAATGGGTGTTTTCATATTAGGTTGTATTTTTTTGCAGCCATGTGGCGCAACGCAATGAAAGTGAACTGTGATTGCATAAAGTCACCCCGGGGCGCTAGAGGAAAGATAACAAAGAATAACCGTTTCCTATATAAGTCCGAAGGTAAATGATCCAAATTGAGATTTTCAAGTGATCTATTGGGTGTATTGAAATTTATCTTTAGTTATGCTGTAGAGTCATGCTGTTCTATAGTTTGATGTATCCAGAAGAATAAGGTACTTAATTTCATTAATTCTTGTCTTTGGAGCTTTAGCTCTTTATTAGAGAGTCTTAAGTAATTCAGTGATGAGATGGCCTTACCTAATTGTCATAGGTTGCTCGTCAAAGGTGTCTTCATGGCGTACCCATATATGGTTACCATCCCAAGAAGTTGGTACCAGCTAGTTGGATGGAATATCTTTCATTAAATTCCTAATTATCGTCTACGGAACAATTAAATGATAGGCAGTTTATAGTCCCGCCAATGCTTCTGATTTTATGTGGGTGAAGTTTGCAAAACCAGTGAACAAGTTTAGGATTAACAACAGTACACTCTATCAGCTTCTAAGTATAAGATTCAAGTAGGGCTTAACAATATGATCTAGCTATAAGTTCTTATTCTTCCATTCTATCCGATGCAGATCTGCTATTCTAGTTGTATAAAAGTCAGCAAAATGGGTCCTCTGCGTTCATCTAATAGATGATTAACTGTAAGACGGTATACATTTTTTTCTTCATCTGGGTATTTACTATGATCTAAACACAGAGTGAGAGGTGGATGATGGAGGGAATACGTTTGCGTACGAACATAGCTAGCTAGATAGATAATGAACAGTGTGGAACTCAAAAACTCTTTACCAAAAGAGTCTTCACTACCTACTAAAACCCCCGGATTGTAAAAAGATGTGAGGACCCCGAAAAGGTCCTTGATTTAGGGTTGATGATAAGTTAGTAGATAGCAGTCAACTGAAGAAGATTCATAGCGGGAGAAGAGCCAAAGGCCGTCCCTGCGCTTGTCTGCTTCGTCGTATTCCCCACAAACGGGAAACACATTTGAGAAATCTATCTACTTGGAATAAGAATTGGTCAGAGTCGGAAAGGTTAACAATAAGGGATGGGAGTCCTAGTTTAGAAAGCGGTAAACCGTAAAATTGGTCCAAAGTTGTTGGGTGATAGGGGAATCCGTAAAGACGTGTTGAAAGGAGTTATCCATATTGTGAAGGCAGAATGGACATGGAGACTTAGCAGCCCCAATTTGATGAGCTGTACTCCCAAGTTGAAACGATGAGGATATTCCACTTTATCTGGGTAATGAAAAGAAAGGCGTTTAATACGTTTCCAAAAACGAGACCATGAATCCCTAGAGGGAGGAGAAGTAATAAATGTAGACCAAATCTGAGGAATAATAAGATGGGTAGCCTTCTTTTGACGTTTTTTGCTGCAACTGCAAAAAGTCTTATCAGATAAGGGATGGTGAAAAGTATCCTGAAGTGAGGCAGTAGCAAGCGAGGGAGCAGGATTCAATATGCTATCTTGATAAGGGCGGACATCTCTTTGGACGGGGTCTGCAGAGGGATGGATAAGTGAGAACCATGCCTGAAGAAAACTTTAATTTTTTTTTCATCCGTGTATTTACTATGAACTAAACATAGAGTGAGGGTGGATGATCAAGGGAATACGTTTACGTACGAACATTAGCTAGAGCTAGGTAATGAACAGTGTGGGTGTTTAAGGCTCTTTACCAAAAAAGTCTTTAATACCCACTAAACCCCCCAGAATGTAGGATGATGTGAGGACCCCAAAAAGGTCCTTGATTTAGAGTTTAAGATAATTTAGTAGATAACAGTCATATGAAGAAGATTCGTAGCGGTGATAAGAGCCAAAGGCCGTCTCAGCGCTTGTCTTCTTCGTCGCATTGGGAAACTTTTTTTAGATAGTTACGCATTTGAGAATACTTGGAATAAAAATAAAAATTAATCAGAGTCGGAAAGGTTAACAAAAAGGACTGGTGCGCTAGTTTATAGATCGATAAACCGTAGTTTATCCAAAGGTCTTTACATTGACGAATTCATCGATCAAATTTCGTTTTCTTGGGATCACTTAACACCAGTGATCCAATACTCGCATAATAACATCCGATATGGTGTAATGGCTAGCACAGTTCGCTCTCACCGAGCAGATCCGGGTTCGATTCCCGGTATCGGAGTCTTCTTTTTTGTTCACATAGTCGATTGGAGACGTCAGTTGTGTCGACGATCTCTGGATATAAAATACGGTGTATGCATGGGAGTTGAGAATGAGGCAGATACTGAGAAAAAGAAAAGATTGACGACCCCCAAAATGTGCCGTGGGCCTAGCAAGTACAATTGAGGAGTACCACGATAAGTAACTAGTGGAGACGGCACGGCGTCCAAGATGTGGTCAAGAGAGTGGAACTGTAACTCCACTTATCAGCAATTTCTTTAGAAGCATCAAATAGACATCAATTAGGTAGAAACAGGCGGGCGCAGAACACGTCGGGCATAAACTGGCTTTGGGGACAAAAAGAAACGACCATTAGACCAAAGAAACTATGGGAGGACCGGAGTAGGCGAAAAAAATAATCAACGGCATCTCAAATCAACGGCGCTGATACATGTTACTCATAGAGGCGAGTAATCAAGTCATGCAATGAGGAGTTCCCCGTAGTATTGCTGTTAATTAGATTGATAAGCATATGAGCAATGAGAAGAGATTATTGGAGAGAAAAAAGTTCACTGGCATTTTGTGTAAATTATTAAGAATTAACTGACCTGAATCGGCAAGGTAGCATGCCGGACCCAGCGATCAGCGCATTTCTACTTGACAGCTCTGAGGTTTTTCTTCCCCATTTACCTAGGTATATACACGGACGGAGCTCTCCGCAAGGAAGAGCCCCTCACGCGGAACAAGGGGCAAGAACAGCGTATTGTTGGGGTATAATGGAGCGAAATTGCCCGGATTTGTAACTGTAGAGTTCGTGTATTTTAAAGGCACTGCAACAATAGAAAACAGAAGATAAAACGCCGCTCAAAAGTAATAAGCCGTTCCTTAATAATACAGAGGGCACAAAACTCAGACACACACAACTAGAGATCAGCTATCATACCATCAGGGAACCAGGGGACATCAAGGAACCTAAACGGTAGACCCAACTAGCCCAGCCTACGCTCCCATATATATACAGTAACATATCGTGAGACCTACGTCCAAATCGTTCGGTCACAGCTTCCAGCTCCCAAATCTCGCTCGGACAGGCCTGCCATCGCTTCGCCATTTCTTTCCATTTCTTTTGATTTTTCGCATTCGATGACCTCACAAATTTGACAAGAAAGTCCATTTCCACCAGAGCAGAAACGCGCCCAGAATGGGAGTTTCCCTAAGTGCTGGTAACAGCGATGCTGATTGGCCCCATAGGTCTTGTAGGAGCGAGATAGCATGCGTGATAAGACCCCGCTAGATACGTAGATCCCGTGTGATTGTGTTGCAAGCGCATGTAATTGATTCTGGCTTGGGCCTAAAAGCCAAAAACTCGCATCCGCTGCTTCGCAGGCGGGATAAACATATATAAGGAGGCCGTTCCGCCATGGATGAAATAGCCAATTTTCATCGGGTTTTCTGAGATCTTGAATTTTACTTCGTCATTTTGCTTCGGCTTGCCTTCCAGTTACGTTTGAGCCAAACCAGTTCAATAATTCTCAGCAGCTTGTCGACTTTCTTACAGCCTTGGTAGAGCCTTTCCCCAGAATCTTCCAGTTGTTCTATTCCATATATAAACCCTAAATATCCGACACAATGTCGACTAAAGAATCCATCGGATCCCCTGCTGTGGGATCCTCCCAGGGGTACCGTGATTACCAACCCCTGTCTCCTACCGACTCCAAGGAACCACTTAACAAAGAAAAGAACATCGACTTGGTCAATGAAACCGACTCCGTCAAGGACGAAGTTCTCTTGGAAAACGATGTTCAACGTGGTCTTAAGGCCCGTCAAATCTCCATGATTGCCATTGGTGGTACCATTGGTACTGGTTTGTTCATTTCTACCGGTGGTACCTTAGCGCAAGCCGGTCCTGTTTCCTCCTTGATTTCTTTCTTGTTCATGACCACCTTGGCCTTTTCCGTCACCCAAGCTCTTGGTGAAATGGCCACTCTTATCCCTGTGGCCGGTTCCTTCACTCAATTCGTCACGAGATGGTGTTCCCCTGCTCTTGGTGCTGCCAATGGTTGGAACTATTGGTTCTCCTGGGCCATTACCTTTGCCTTGGAATTGTCCGTCGTGGGTCAAATCATCCAGAAATGGACCTACGCCGTGCCTTTGGCTGCCTGGATCGCCATTTTCTTTGTGATTCTTACATTGGCCAATCTTATTCCAGTCAAGTTTTACGGTGAAATCGAATTCTGGGTTGCATTCATGAAGGTGATTGCCGTTGTTGGTTGGTTATTATATGCATTCATCATGGTCTGTGGTGCCGGTAAAACCGGTCCTATTGGTTTCAGATACTGGAGAAATCCTGGTCCTTGGGGTCCTGGTATTCTTGTGCTGGATGTTAACACCGGTAGATTCCTTGGTTGGTTAGCTTCTTTGATTTCTGCTGCTTTCACTTTCCAAGGTTGTGAATTGGTCGGTATTTCTGCAGGTGAATCCAAGAACCCTCACAAGACTGTTCCTTCTGCCATTAGAAAGGTTTTGTTCAGAATCTTGATCTTTTACGTCTCATGTATGTTATTCATCGGTCTCTTGGTTCCTTTCGACAATCCAGCTTTGACTTCTTCCGGTGCTGCTTACACAGCAAACTCTCCATTCATTATTGCCATGAACATTTCCGGTACCAAGGTCTTGCCAGATATCTTCAATGCTGTCATTTTGATCACCATTATCTCTGCTGGTAACTCCAACATTTACTGTGGTTCTCGTATTCTTTTCGGTTTATCCCAAGCTGGTGTTGCTCCTAAATTCTTCCAGAAGACCACCAAACAAGGTGTTCCATACATTGCTGTTCTTGTCACAGCTGCATTTGGTTCTCTTGGTTTCTTGGCAACTTCTGACCAAGGTAACTTGGCTTTCGGTTGGTTATTGAACATTACTGCCACTGCCGGTTTGATTGCCTGGGGTTGGATTTCCTACACCCACATCAGATTCATGCAAATCTTGGAATCTAGAAACATCAGCAGAGACTCTCTTCCTTTCAAGGCAAAATTCATGCCATATGCCTCCTACTACGCTTGTGTGGCCATTTTCATTATTACATTCATCCAAGGTTTCACTGCATTCTGGAGCTTTACTGCCTCCAAGTTCTTCACTGCATATGTTTCTGTGATTCTTTTCGTTGTCTGTTGGATTGGTTTCCACTTCTACTTCAATGGATTTGGAGCAAAATCATATCAATGGAGAAACTTCATGCGTCCATTGGATGAGTGCGATATTGACACTGGTGTCAGAGAACTTGACGATGAAGAATGGGAAGAAGAGGAAGTTCCTAACACCCTCTGGCACAAGTTCTGGTCTTGGCTTGCATGATTGGTAATATACTTTATAAATAATAATATAATAATAGCATAAGTTAGACTGAATTGGTCCATGAAATTGGATGTAGATCAGGTTTGTAGAAAGATTCATGGTCCGATAGACAATGTCTCCAACTATAGCCTATCATAGGATGTTTGAAGTATTCCTAAGCTATTATGAAATACAACGATCAATATTGTATAGTGGAATATTCAAGTCAATCACGATTGTACCGGAAAGTCATACCAAAACTTTAGAAATTCAAAAAGCTGTATAAGAATGACGGTAGGCAAAACTGTATTATGTAATTAATGGTTCTGGATAAGGTACAAGTCGATAATCAGTACTAAACTCCATCGAGACTATTTGAAGCTCATTTTGAAATATCTAGTTTGGCGGTTGCATCTTTGTAGAAAGCCATATTTTAGTTATTCCAAATGAATGTTAGGAGATCGGACCAAACATAATGTATTTTTGAATTTCCACTATTGTATTGAATACGTCCCTCCACTCTATTGACAGCTTACTTTGATTTTCAACCTAGAAATTATCCCTAGATTAAAGCTAACAACTCTGGAATATAAAACCCGTTAAAAAATTGTAACAAGGGACTAAAGAACATGAAAATTTTCGTCTTAACAGTATGATAATACTTGCTGTGGTCATAAAATTCACAATTGAGCTGGAAGACCTTTGTATTCCGATGCTTAACTATTTGAAAATCTGATTTTATTTTGGTTCACTCCAATTATCATTGAACTTGAGACTATCCACCTATTTCTTGGCTGTTTTGAATCATCCCAAATTACGTCCCCAAAAACCTTGCAAACGGCTTTATATATTCAAAAATATAAGTTCCTACGGCTTTTCTGACTTACTACGACGAAGCTTGTAAAAAGCGTTAGTTGTGTAATGCGTAGCCAAATTAATCAACCCACCGTATTATTATTAAGGAAAGTATATGGGAAATTGCGAAATTGCGAAATCGACCCGATAGCCGAAGAAGCAAGCCAACATATGAGGCTGGCCACCAGGGTAAGTGTTTCGGATTTGATTTCTTGATTATTTTTTTCGTTTGTGGCAGAGCTTGCAGGATTATAATATTGGGTGAGTATTGTACATTTCTTGGATCGTTTCAACTTATCAACTGGATATCTTGTCACCTTCAAGTGATTCGAGGCACAGTTATCTTACTTGAATCCTTTGACTTATTGTGTAATTTGTCATCTTAGTCATTAGTAAATGACTTCATTTGAGCGGTGCCAAGCTTGACCTATTTTATATGCATCACTTGCCGTAGCCGTTGACAAACCCTTTAAAAATATCTATTTCACCTGTGCCTAGTGAATTCGTTTATTGACGCAGGGGTTGGTAAATACTTGCTCAGGAAATACAGTAATTAGGCTTGGTGAAATCCTGACAAGAAAGGGAAGTATTAGGGGTAAAGTATACCGAGATGCATTGCATTAATGACAATGTCAACAGACGGCGTATTTCGTTTTTTGCACTAAAGAATAAAACATCATGCAAGTCGTTAGAGGACTTTATCCGAAAAGATACGGCACTGTGTTTGTGTTTGGAGTCTTGAAATTTTGTGAAATGTCGTGCTTTCTAAAGCCGCTGAAAAGGCACGGAGTTAAGTACGAAACAAGTTGGATGATTCTTGGAACTGACCACTTAATTTCACTCACGCCCATGCTAGTCCAATACGGTTTCAATATATGGACCCAATATCAAAATAAACAGCAATTGACTTCACTATTTTCGGGTTATTGGGTTAGTAAATGTTAAAGCAAATTCAAATATTGTGAAATCTGTACTATGATCCCAATACTGAACCACTGAGATACGTCAAAAATGTGATATGTGTATTGAAGTCGAGCTCAAAAGCCGTAGAAAAATCAACAGCTGATGTTTTGACCACTTAACGACCTTTTCAATGTATTCATAATGTTAATATTAATTCTCAGAGTTCACAATATTATCAGCCCATTTTGGAGCTTCAAATTTAACGTATCATAAATGTGCTTATACTGAAATATGTACTTGACAAGCTTGATTAATTTCGATCCTTACACATACAGGTTTACTCAGTATTATAATACAAACCATACAAACGTACGAAACCAAAATGGTCTTTTCTTATGAGCTAGTAACTCAATTTATCCCCCTAGTTCTTGAATGGATTAATGGTGCTTATATTTCGGGTTTGAGGAACAATTGCTACTAATGGACCATCAGAAGTATTTAGTGAGGAGTTGATAACAATTACAGTTAATACGTACCATAAAATACGAGATGTATTTGCAAAAAAATCTGGAAACTCAATCATTTCATTTCCCTAGGTATTCATCGATCTTATTGAATTGGATATAAACCTTCTCAACATAGGTTGTGAATACCCCACGATCTCAAATTTCACTTATTATTTAATTATGCGGAATCAAGACAATCTGGTAACGACCTTGAGTTTCACGTTTCAGAGCCATTAACTCTATATGAAGATTGAAAAGTCGACATCTGTTGTACTACCCAATACATTACTTTATATTTGTTGATCTCATAGATCGATAATGTGGAGTAATACATTTGCACTCTTTAATAATAGAATATCACCAATAGGTAATAATGAGGGTCTTCCCTAAAGTTTGTTATCTTATTGTTGGTATCTACGTTGAATTTACTGTAAAGTTTGAATTTACATGTGCAGTTTTCTATCATTTAGATCCGGTGCTCAGGTAGACATTATGATAATTTGATCGACTTTTCCGATAAAATCATGACGACTCAAAAGTTCTGAAAATTACTGACCCGACTTGATTGATTCAACCTATCTGACTATTTGGAGAATTCTACCGGGTAGCTTATCCTCATTATTAAACCACGGAGTCAATTATCTCAATAGATTAAATTTACTACTTATTTCAGTGATCATTGCCAAATTCATAATTAGAGATACTTTCACCTAAACAATAGACTTCATTTCCAGCATCTAGAAGCTTTAAAAAAGAATGAGCTAGACCATCAAAGCTAATTTAATCAATCGTGCAGAAGACGTACGGAGGGTTATCGTGAAACTTTGCAATTAACAGGTTAGAGTTCCGGGGATCCGGGTTGCCAACTTCCGGGGACTCTTAATAAATACATCATTTACTTATAATTATACACGTAAGTATAAGCGTATCGAACAGTATCAGCGATTAGGTACGTGCCACAAAAGAAAGAGTTTAATTTTTAATAATCTCTGTTCTCCACCTTTCATAACCAAATCCCCGACTTTATTCCATATACGGAAATAACCTGATCTAACTATAATGCGAATAAGGCGAGGTTGTTGTAGGGTCAACCGACAAGGTATATGGAACAAGGACTTGTACATGGTTGCTCAGCCCTTAAAAATGTAGTGGAACCAGAATTATCAAGCATTATTGAAATTATGCTCTGTAGAGTACTTAAATTATTCAATATTTAAAACAGGATCAATCAATCTACAATAAGATGGAGTGTAATTATGGTGATATCAGAAAATTAGAGTATCGTTTAATTTAACGAATTAACATCAGCTGTTAGGCAATATTTTATTAGATTAAAAGCTGGTATAGTTAACTTTGATAGTTGGGGGTAGGATATTTTTATAGTTTTTGCGGGGTACTTTAAACTTTGAATCGTAAATGACTCAAGATACGAGGACTTGGGACGGAGTTATTTCCAGACTTCAAAAATAGATAATTGCAGAGGCTGTGTTTTAAATTACCATAATGGAAAATGAAACCGATAAGAAAAATTAAACCACTGCAATAAAAGACACCATTTGGGTGCAAAAACGATACGCTAAAAAATTAATGTAGTGCATCGTAATTTAATTTTGTTTGACCCTGACCACTTTAATTATAGTCACCCTGAAATAATCAGCTTTGAAAAGCCTACATTGCCATTGGACTACGATCGTTACAAAAAAATTCATCAACATTCTTGTACATACGAACTGAATATAGGTTCACCGGGACTACCGGGAAACCAACCAATTGAGTTAGGTAAGGTTACCGAGATCATTGATATTGACATCACTGAACAGACCCAATTATTGCTTTGCAATAACAGCCTCACAGAAGCCTTGCTTCATCGATTAGTAAATTTCAAAGACGGCCACACCTTCGGTAAGACCAATGGTACAACCAACGGAAGCACCGCCGTTGTAAATACCATTTTCATAGACACAAGTTCCACTGATAGTAGCATCACCATCAGCAATAATTCTGACGTTGAAATTGGCAGGTGCCACGTTATTTGGGTTTTCAATCAAAGACAAGTAAGTGACACCGTCGGCGTAACCGGCACCAAAGTTAAGAGGAGCCCAGTTACCAACACCACCACCAGCTGCACCCCAGGTACAACCATCTTGCCACGAGACACCGGCGTTGTTGACGTACATTTGGACACTGGTTCCACTACCCATCCATTGGTAGTAAGTAGATTCATCAACAACAGAAATAGGAAGAGTGTCACCAGGTTGGACCACGGTCGGAATAACCATACTTTCGGTACCGGGATAGTCGGTTCTACCGATAGCAACAACTTGGTCCACAGTGTTTCTGACAACGGCAGTTGGCAAACCCCATTCACACAAATATTCGGTGTTGGTGTTGGATCTTACCAACTTACCGTTCTGACACAATAAACCACCAACGGAAACACCGTCGGCGGGTTGACTCAATGGCCATTGAGTCTTGGACATACCTGGTTGACAGGCGTAAGAACAGTATGAGCCTTCTCTACATGGACCACCCTCGGAACCGTCACTGTTTTCAATACCGGAGAAACCACCGTTACCGAGGTACCACAATGGAATGACACCTTGACCTTCTGGGAAGTCAGTACAGTCAAGAACACCGTCTTGGAAGGCTACGGTCGGATTTTCGTAGTCACTGAGGTCACCTGCAGGAGGATATTCCCCGGAAACACCGGTGGAGGTAGCTTGAGGAGATTCGTCGGTGGTTGCTTGGGGAGAGTTGTCGGAGGATGCTTGAGGGGCGTTGCCGGAGGAGCTGGAGCCCGAGGAGCTCGAAGAAGAGCCTGAAGTGGTGGAGGAGCTAGAGCCTGAGGTGGTGGTTGGAGTAGTAGCAGAAGAGCCGGAAATGGAGCTTGAAGATCCGGAACTGGCGCTGCTGGAGCCGGAACTGGAAGAACCAGAACTGGAAGAACCAGAGGAGGTGGAGGAGGAGGAAGAGCCGCTGGTGGTTGCGCTGGCAGAATTGACGGTGGAAACGCCCTCGAGGGTAGAAGAGACTTCGGCAATCAACGAACCGTCCTTATTCACAGTGACGGTCACGTAGGAGTAATCGTACACCAATTCACGCTTGTGCTGGTGGTGAGCGTGGACCCTGGTGGTAGAACAGTCCGCGCTTTCGGCGGCGACAACTGGGGCAGTGAGTGACAAGGCAGATAATGCCAATACGGAGGAGATCGATAACTTCATAATCAACCGGGGAATTTAAGGAACGACTAAAGGTTAGTTATGGGTTTGAAGACATTGACAGGAGGACGGGGCCTTGTATTTATATGGTCGGAAGGGTGCACATTCCGGGCGCGTGTCAAAGGCACGGATACACGATGCGAAGGTAAACAAAGACGTGAGTTCCGGTGGTTTTTTCCGGGAATGCGTGGCTGGCTGCGATCTTCTTTGACACATGCGATCTAGGGGGAGAGGGATCATGACCCCCTGGAGAACGATCCAACTGGGCTCGTGGGAAGCTTTTTGACGAGGCCTGATGGACTGGCGATGGGCGATGGGGAATGGGCCCAATAACGCGAGGGAAGTTATCCAATCAGATCCAATCAGATCAGGAGATGGGGAATGTTTCCTGGCTGAATGTGCTGGTTATGGTTGACGGCGCACCCCCTTAAGCCTCCCCGGTATTGCTGGTTGAATGGAATTTCTCGGTACGACCACCGTTTGGTGCTCGCGCACGATCCATGATTGGCTTAGTCTGTAGAGAAAATGTTTCAGACATAGCCAGAATGCTTAGCAGCCGAACAGGTATTAAGCCTCAGGTGGGCCAGAATGGCCTGGATTGACTGCTGGAGCTTTTTCCCGGCTATTTTATGCGGCATGACGGCTATTCTCGAGTCTTTTCCTGCTGGGACGCTCCCCAGAGAGTCTGGAATGGGTCCAAAACGAATTGGGGTCTCTATACTTACAAAGAGTGACAAAAGTTGGGTAATTTATGGATCAAGTTCAACTGCCATGATCCAGACGTATATATATATTCCTGTAGAAATAACCAGCACCCTAGCCAGCAATGACGTAAGCTGCAAAATTCAAGTTGGGTGGCTGGTGATAGTTTGCACCAAGCCAATCAAGGTTGAAAACCAAGCAACAAATGAAAAATGCGAATGCCTACTGGTTCTGGTACACAATGGAGTACCAGCTACAATACTGAACATCTTCTTCGGTTGCTTTCCCGAAAGCACCTCCAGAAACACTGCATCAAGTGGCGCTAATAGTTTCAGGTACTAACTCGCAACTCTTCCGTATCAATAGCACCAAATCTGGCAAGATCCTCTCGAGCAACGGGAATTTAATTGTGGAGAACCAAGCCCTGTTAGCAGGGATGAGCCGACTGTTCCCATTAACAATATAAATCCGGCATTTGGAGTCGGGGTAGATCCCGGAATTTTGAGTTCCGGCTCGTTTATTACGCGAGATTGACGGCACATTTTTCAGGGGAAGACGAAACAAGGGGCCATAAACGTTTATGACAAAGAAAAACAGAAAATAGAAATTGTAAGCTGACTAAAAAAACAACAAAAATTCATTCCAAAGAACCGTTGGCCGAGCAGTTCGAAGCATGACGTCCTAAATCTCATTAACCTGCACTATGTACAATCTTTTACATTCTGTCGAATTACAAATGGTTAGATTTTAAACGACGAGATTGACAACAGGATCGCCGTATTCCAAGTTGATTTATTGGGTAGACCGAGCGGGATTTGGCTGTGTGAGGGAAATGTGGAAAATGTGGAAAATGTAGAAAATGTGGGAAGTACCGGTTGAGACGAGAATGAAGACGAGTTCCCCATACCAATCACATGATTGGCCAGAGATGGTTAGAAGCGTTAATGGAGAGAACGAGAATGTTTTAAGTGTCTATGCCGTAATATAGGCGCCGTGTGTTGAAATAGTGTAGGAAAGATGAAAGAAGGAACTAGTTGATGACTAATTATGACTATACTGTAATTGCAACTTTTACTGGGAATGTTAATTAAGACATCGTTAAAAGTATTCAGCAGAGACACTTATATCTGAAGGTACATCAGTTACACCTACTGTTCAGTTTTAGATCAATGGGCTCCGTGCGAGTTGATAACCGAATCTTTCTATGATTCCGAGATGTTCGCTTTGAATTATCAAAGATCTTTGGGATCTATAAGAGCTTGCACATTTCTGTGATTGGGACATTTGATCCAATCCACATATTATTCAAGAAGCTGTAGATTACATGTCCAGGTCCATAATCCAGAAGAAAGTTCTCTTCAAAAATATCAAAGACTTAAAATCTCAACTTGGACATATAATCATTTGATTACATTGATTATTATCTACTAGCTCTTTCAAAAAGTGTGGGTGTTGACTAGTATTGAAGTATGGGCTCTTCCAAACCGTGTGGTCTTATCTTTAAGTCAAAAAATGAGCGCAATGGCTGCATTGGAGTACAATACATGTCAAATAAGCACTCATGATAACTCATGACAATGTTATCGATTTCTCACTGTAGTATCCATATTTTTCTAGTTCCTTTGCATATGTATCACTTCTTCTTATTTGCACTGTTTGCTTCTGCCGTGCCGATGTTTCCTGTCCCAAATGTTCCTGGTGTTACCATTTCCTGTGTTGCAACATGAAATCTTCAAGTGTTTACAGGAATGGTTCACTTAAGGGAATATAGAGATTGAAGGATACATTATTCTTCAAATGCATCTATTGCTTGAGCTTCTTATATGTTCAAATATTATTGGGAAAACGTTTTTATACATTTGTAGCATTTTCTTATAAAATTTGAATCCCCATTAATATAATAATGTTGGCCTTGACATTTGATGAACTCATACTCTTTTGACGTTAATTTGAAGGTCCTTTATGGGCTGTTCAGCATTCTGATCAATTCTTTTGATTATTATTATAGCGGTGGATTTAAACTGAACACTCGGGAAAGTTCTGAGAGCCGGAAATTTGTTATTCCGATTTTCCGCTCGGACAAAACAACAAACCTCTGGTATTTGGTTCGAAAAATTTATCAAAGAACTTGTCAAAGAACTTGTCAAAATGCTTGTCAAAATGCTTGTCTAGCAAAAAGGAAAAAGCATACTTCTCATACTCTCTACGAAACCTGGGCAGTTTCTGGCTGTGAAAATTTTCTGTCAAAATTATCCTCTATAGAAATTACATTCACAGTACATATAAAATATGGATTGCAGAAATTCAATAAGTGGAGCTAGTGGACCATACCGAAAAGGGGTGGTTTAGCGGATCGTTGGAACTGAAGGTTCTGCACTACTCCAAGGCGTACTCCAGTTCCTCACATCTAGGCTTAGCGGAATTGTAAGCAAATAGCTGTGTGGGTTTTGTGTTTTATAATTAACGCATGGCCAATTTTGTTATTAGTGGCTGAAAACTGCGCTATTCCTATAAATTTACGAAGGCTACATATTACCATTGATCACTCTTTTCTATTGTTGGTGGAAGATATCCGTTTATTTCCGAAAACAGCTATTCTCTCGCAAAATTTGCAATGTAGAGTAGATGGCGAAGTTGAAAATGCATGAGGCAAATGAATTCGAAGCGTTTGCTGCATGGCTAACACAAAACGCAGTATTTAAGCGAATTTTGGCCCAGAGACCCAAAGCTCTTATTATTGATCAAGTTTCAAATTACACTTCTTATTTCAAGAACATGCGCAGATGTTAACGTATCAAGCTTCAGAACATGCACTGGCGTCCTTAGGGTGTTTTGAACGCTTAGAATGCATGCATAGTCTTGAAGGTGGTTTGAAGCTTGCTGCAAACCATAGTCTGATTCGGGAACCTCCAAGTGGACAAGTTAGCTACTAGAGAAGATAATTGGACTACTTACAGATCCGCGTTAATCCGTGCTTACCTCTTTGGGTTTTTTTAACATTCCGAGTTTGTGCTTTTATAGAGTCTACTCTATAAGCATCTAAAAATCTTTAACTTTGCGTTCTTGGTATATGCTCTGGTGTATATCCATTTCAGGCACTCGTCCAATTACTAATCTAGACCTACGACCTCAAACTCTTAACCCATCACACCATAGAGCAATCTTGGATGTTCCCGACAATATAATTAAACATCTTGACGATGGACATTAGAAATTAACTTCAAAAAAAAAAAAAAAAAAAAAAATGAAGGATTTTGGAGCGCTTCTACCGCCTTCCTAGGCCACTTGCCGAGGTTTTTACACCTGAACCTTGAACCTTGTTTTAGATGATGGAGATGGTTTGATGATCCTATTAATCTTGGACAGTTATTTTCTTACAAAGTTTGCAATGGACCTTGTGTGATCGGTTATCTTTGAGCTGACAACAAGTTAAGACAAGACATAAATCCGTCTTCGTAACCATAAGGTGATGAAGTGCTTATAGTGCAGAGTATATCGTTATAGTACTTCATCTCGTTTAGTTAATAAGAATAAAGTGATACATTTGGAAAAATGCAGTGTCTGCTAGGGGTTAGCCACCGGTAATTCGAAGGAGGGTCTTGAACGTGAATTTTCCTAATTAATGATCGGATTCTTCTTTGGAAGTAAATGACGCAAAATTCGGTTTGCGGATGTTCTTTCTTGATTCTTTGCAGATGATATAGCACATGCTAGGACTTGAATGTGGTAATATTCCATGCATGGATCCCAATGTAGGTGTGATCTTCTATCGCTTCCAGTAGTCTTGCTCCATCGGTCGTTATTCCAGGTACAAGTTCATGGCAGGATTCAGCATAACTACGACTTCAAACCAGGAACACAACGAAAAGTTTGTGAAGCGGAAACTTTATGCAACATTCAGGGTTCAGATCGACCAAGTTAGAGTTTGATCAGGTTTTCCAGGACCCAAAGCTCTTGCACCCGCCTTATACCTGTAGCGGCTTATCAAAGCCATGCAGCATAAATCCTTGAACTCATAGAAGACACCCATGCGCAGCGGCTTTCTAATTAGGATAAACTTTGACTTCCGTTACAGGCATGCAAGAAAATAAAGTTCTATTGGTTTGGCACCAAGTATGCGGGTTAGACAAATAATATAGTTTTGGGATTTATAATTACCGTTCTTTACATATTGCAGTATAATAAGTTACGTCGTATGGATTTCCGGTGCAACCCCCATTTCAAATCCGTTTCTGTTGAGAATTCAGATCCCCTCATAGAACCAAAAATAGATCGATAAACCTCCTCAGGCGCTCGTGCTTCAATTGGACCTGGCCAGCTATAGAATTCAAAATCTATCATTAATATAAGTTTGGTCAGTACCCTTGTACCCGTTCGTAAACATGTGACACAAACCTCTTGTACAAAGCTGGTCTAGCCCGTAAAGTCTCAGCGCGCAGGTGCTTGAACAATATGGTCGGCTTATGCATGCTAGGAGGCAGATGTCAATGTGACGGTAGGTTTCTATTGTCATCTAATACGGAAAATATGCATAGAAACCATTCTAGAATAAGTAATAGTGCGCAGACAATATAACACCAGCAACCATGCTGCACCTTGAACTAGGTACACACCTTTTGAAACGGGTAACCGTGATGCACATACACACTCAAATAATAGGTTAGAAGATTCAGAGAATGGATAGAAAACACATATCTTCTGTTACTGTAAGTACAATTTGGGCGTTGGCTTTTCTTTCACGGATTTAGGGTGACTCTTTGCGTAGATAATAGATGCGAATGCTTTTTTATGCTTATTTAAAAAAGTCAAATGTCGATATTTTGGAGGACATTCCGATTCTGGAGAGGCTGAGATCGCCACTGAGCTGCGGTACAGGCTCTCTTTTGAGATATTCCTATGTTACGGTCTGGGTGTAGTATACTGGAGTAGTGCGAGCTAAGATGCTAGGGCTTTAGTGTTGAATTTTGACCACATACTACGATTCTCTATCATTATTGAATATTTACGAGGTAATAAAGAGACTAATTGTTTTAGAAACAGTGGAGAAATTTGCTGGATAAATTCTAGCCAATTCAATGGATTTTATTAACTTATTCTTCAATGCGAAGAGTTGGATTCAAGACAATCAATTCAAGTCAAAGAGAACTGCAAGTTCAATTCCAAGCTAAGTTAAATGCCTATTAGGAAGAACTTCGGATGTACGAAAACAGCATTTTTTGGTGGAGAAAACGTCTTACTTGAATCAGTATCAGCATTCACTTAGTCTTAGAGAACAAGAGCTGGAACAGTCAATAAGTACTAAGACTGCAAAAATGGTATAAATGTGAAGAAAACGGCCTAGTATGATCAGAAGTTTTGTTCAATGGATTACTAAAAAGAGCATGAGAGTATATGGCAATACTACGAGAATCAAGAAAAGAACGGCTTTGAATTCTTTCTTTAATTAGATTAATTCAAATGGAGAAGATAAAATAAATCAATTGAATCGGAACCTATACAATAAAGCAAGCTTAGTTGGACTCGAGGGAGTCTCTTTCCTCCTTTTGAATCGACGGTGAATGCAGTCAAGCGAGCTTATTCAAAGCTACTTCAATCCCTTAAGAACTCTTTCAATGATAATATAACTAAATTTCTACGGGGAACATATAGAAGCTGATAAACAGCTCCAGCCAAATGTCTTTAAATGAGTCGATTCCGAGAAATGTTGAATAATTGTAAAATGTCATAAAAATGAATAGATCTGTCAACAATCCCTTAGAAAGAACATTATTTTGGAAATGAAACTGAGAGTGAATTATACAAGTAGATAGCCAGCTCTATGGATCGAATGAATAGTGTATGAATTCACATAAAAATTGTTAGATTCTAATGTCTACAGTAGCATAGGCGCCCAAAATCATTACAACAAAACGTGCATGATTAATCTTAGAGTGGCAGGTCTACTACATGAGTAAATTTAATTGTTTGGTATACCAGCTACGAAATGTGAAAGTCTCTTTGAAACATTACAGTTAATTTTGCATCAGCATTAAAGTATTCAAGCTCAAAAACGATCTTAAGTAGACTACAGGAAAGTATTTTGGGGCCCAGTGAATCGAAATTAAAAGAAATATAGAAAAAGAAGAACAGATAAAATTGAAGAATTCTTAATACTTATCAGACTCTAACTGCACTAGGCAGAATTTTAATGCACCCATATAAACACCCAATTAGTTCAACGGTGTTCTGGTGAGTTCCCGAGGTCCAATTTGGTTGAAGTGCATCTTAAAATTACTAAACTGTCATATGAAGATATCTTTTAGCCACAAAAAAGGCTTTGGAGAAACACAACAGCTCGAACAGGAGACAAACATTATACAACCCTGAACGCACACTTGAGTAAATGAAAATGAATCATGCCTATGGAATCTTGAGGAGATAACCATCGGTAAACATAATGCAAAATGAAACAAATCTATAATTATTGATTGTTAAAAAAGTGTTTTGTCTTTTGTCAAGACAAGGAAACGAATGATATCATTGGCCAGAGATTCTAGGGCCCAGAAGCCTTGTGAACATACTCCTGGGAACAGATGGGCCACTCACTGGAAATTGCGACTGTTCAACTTGATGTGTAAATTCCATTTTAATAGATCAGACTGCCAGTAAATACTTTTTCATCAATAATCTCTAGGGATCCCGTATCCTCAATTGTTTGCGGTGATATATATTTACTAAGGAATTGAAAGTAAATATCTGGGTCCATAGGTAAGCGTCTCACTGCTACAGCAGTTACTGTCACTCTTACATTTAACCCTGTCAAGGTTACATGATAACTTTCCAGCCTTCCATTACAGCACGAATAATATGGAACTCTTAGTAGAATCTGGTACTCTTTCCAGAACAATGGAGCATACCAGAGGCTGCTGAATAATTACGCTATTCCCGAGGTTTCTCAATAAACCCCATCGCTTCTGGTAATAAATTCCTCCAATTTTAATCCTTTGGGAAGTTGTCCATGGATTCAATTCAACTGTTGAATCATGAATCTGGGTCTGGGGCCCATAATTGTATCTCAACTAGTTCCAATAATTGCCCTGGCTTCATTAGACTTCTTGAGTGGAGGGCCATAGGTCCGGTGAACCGAGAAACACCGATTTCATGTATAATTCAAAATTGTAACTGGTGTGGCCGTTGATTCCGTATTTTTTGCATCACAAACGTATTTCCGTAGAACATACGAACAAGCGACAATAGGCTAGTTTCATGCCGGACTTAAAGTGTAAGGGAGGTTAAAGAAAGGGGATGTAGCGCAGATAGGCCCCACACGCGTGGGAAGCCTAGGGACCATACATTATCTTGATAGAGCAGATTACATTAGCCAATGATCTTTTTCGCCGGAAATGATACCAGAAGTGTCTCTCCCGAAAACAGAGGGGGTGGGCTTTGGAGCGTGTACGCACACATGCAGCCTCGCTTGCTCGCTTGCTCGCTTGCTGTAGCACCCCATGATTGCAGACATAGACACATGCGACATCCGCCCAATGTCGCCAAGCGTTTTCCGGCCGTTATGAGAACATCATCATCTCGATCCTGGCTCGGTAGGATATACCAAGGCCTAGAATACTGCAGTACAAGCCTCAAGTTAGAATCGGAGTTAAGCTTAGCGAGAAAATGACCCAAAACGTAACGTTTTGCAGGTTTTTGAGGGGTCCCAAAGCGACATGGAACTCTTTTGGGGGCTAAGGTATCTTGTACGGGATTTTGAAGGATTTTCAAGGTCTTTGCTACGAGATGTGGTGCAAAGACTTTACCTAGGATCTTAAAGTGACCATGAATCAACCGGAGACGGTCCAGCTATGTCGTGGAAAGGTTCCTGGCTAAGGCGAAACGGTAATCTGCAATGACGGCTTATCAGGATGAATCGCATTAGACACAATAATGCACAGAGAAAATTATTTTTTTTTCCAGACAAAGAGGGTCCCTCAGTAATGAAACAAAACGTCACGGCCTTTCCTGCAGACGGATTTCGGTCTAGCTGGTGAATTTCTTGACAGGTGAGTAGTCGCTGTTTAGCCGACAGACGATTTCTAGTGTGAGCTATACAGCTTAGCAATGCTAAGGTTGGGAGCCGTTAGACACTGGACCCTGGCCACATAAGGAATGACCAGGATGTGCATGGTACATGGTACAAGGTATAGCATAATAAGTTAAAAAGAGACTCAAATTGGAAGCGTGGCTGCTTACACGGGGTGAAAATCGCGTAACATCCGAGTTTTATGTGTATGTGTGTGGTTGTATGAGTAGTATGAGGGATAGGGCGGTATGTTCACATGATCAAATAAGGTTTCTGTTTCTTTTCGGCAGTCACGTTATCTGTTAGGAAAGGAACATCACAATTTTTAATTTTTGTGAATATATATTTTCCTCGTCATTTAATTTTCTTGTAGGCTGATGCTGCAACGGGGTTGAGCCCTGGGCCGCGCATATTTTTTAGGAATACCCTCCCCCAACAATCACAAATCCTAAAGCGAAGCTCCAGGCAGCTTCCTAAAACAGCTTATTTTTTAAATACCTCAGTAAAACTTCGATATTCACGCCTTATTTTCTAAGATTATTATTTTTCAGGTGCAAGGCCTCCTCCGTTTCACGTCTTTTATTCTCTCTTCCGTAGAACTCACCATAGGCGCCAGGCAGACCTTAATCGGAGATCTGGGTGGGAGGCTGCTCACCATCAAGTATTTAAATATACTCTATCTTGCCAATCTGTCCCCTGTTTCCCATCTGCCCAGATCTTTCCTTCCTGGTAATTTTGCGGCCACATAAAGCGTACCAATGGAGTTACTCAATTATTCTGCCTCCTACCATCCTGAAGTCGACTCTTATATGAAGCTCGTTCCCCCCAACAACACTTCCCAGAAGTTGCCTACCCATCACCAGTTCCATCTTTATCATTATCATTCCGAAAGTGAAGGGGGAGATTACGAGTACCGGGATTTCCTGGAATATACAGCAAACCCAGTGAAAGCAGAGTTTCTGCCTATGAAATGGACACAGCCGGGCCAGCCCGTGCAACAACCTGGACAATCGATTCAAGCACCTGCTGGGCAATCTCTTCAAAGCAGCCAAAATGTACCAAATGCCCATAATATCCACCAAATGCATCAGATTAACCAGTTTGGCCAGTCTTCCCAAGTTCAACCGCTCCAACAAATCCAGCAGATGCATCAGCCGCTTGCAATGCCGTCAGGACCTTCGGGAACTCCTGGAGCTTCGAATCCTTCCGGACCCAACTACTACCAAAATGTCCTTTCCATTCTGGTTCCCCAGGGCATTGACGTGAACCAATACCCCGATATGACCACACTCCTCAACTCCAACTCCAGCCTTCTTCCTCCTCCGGTAGAGAGTCAGTTCGTGGACCACAAGACTTGTCAGATCTGTGGAAAAAGAATCACTAGAGACATGTCAAGACATATGAGAACCCACCAGTCGGAGGCACGGTTCACTTGTAAGTTTCCCAAGGGCCAGTGTAGACACAAGCTGGGCAAGTTCAACCGTCCCTACGACTTCAAGAAGCATTTACTCAACAGACACTTTAAGTTTGACGATCCGTGTGTCAAGAGATTGCATAACTTGAGCGATAAGCTATATGACTGGGGAACCTGTCCTTGTGGATTGCGATTCATAGGGAAGGACTGGTTAGACAAGCATATTTTGGTAGAGGATGGAAGCAGCCAGTGTCCACTCATTGAATGAACAGTAAGCCAATTTCATAGAGAGTCGAGAGGAGCTCATGAAGCGTTGATTCGTTTGAAGTTATAGCAGCATTGTGGACTAGGCTGGTTGCGACAACCTATGGACATAATTCTTTGAAGATTCATTTTGCAAGTGTTATCAATTCAAAGCATGTCTTTCTTCCCGTACACTCCTGGAACCATCTAGATTAGTCAAGCGAACTAAGCTATTGTGCCTAGAGTGTGCTGCTGCGCAATTCCCCAGTACCTGCTCTTGCCTATTGTATCTTAGCACTAGAACAATCGGCATTGTTTCGCTTAAAGATACTATCGATGGCAACCCCATACCAAAACCTATCGCATATAAAACAAGATGCTTCATTGATGGAGAAGCCGACTTTCAATTCCTGATTAAAGTGGCACGGCCACCATATGTATAATAGTATGAATTAATGAATAGAAGAAAATCTTAATGGCTGTAGCGTGATATAGAGTGATTCCGAATAGGTATCATTGCAAACTTACTAGATTGAAGACCTAATGAAATAACTACGGCAAATGTCGAAGAGCACAATTATGTTATCAGGAATAGTATTACAGTTTAGTTCAGTCCCTAGCTCAACCAATTCTATCTCTATAAATATACTACAGCAAATAATAATGGTAAGAATACAACTCAACACGTATTACTTAATTTATATTGCTCAAACAATCCCCACTATCCAATTCAATGAAATTATCCGAAAATTAACCTTTTGTACATTTAGTTCAAACTGGAATCGTCAAAAATAAGCACAATTTTTTACAGAGTATCCCAAACTCCCGCTTGACTGAATCCACTAGCTATCAGCACGGTCTCTTACCTGACAGCATTACCTTTTTAGTGTTGGTGATGTCACCCCGAGCCATCTTGCAATTATAAATGATAATTTAAAGCACAATGGGCTATATCATCATCTGCAGAATAAAGTTGCGCATTATATTGACCCAAAGGTACACGAATACAAAGGTTTACCGGTGAAATTTAATTACTTAAGACCCAATCTCCCTGCCAATGTGATAATCTCCTCTTAAATAGCGACTTTTAATGGGAATTTGGTCCGTTGGGTTCTTGTAGGTCTCGATACTGAGAAATCGTATGATCAGAATAAGAATTCCACCGGAGTTACCCGCGACGCATGTATGTGCTTCTGTGACGTTTTTGATGTTAAGTATCTTGCAACTATAAATTGGTCGGTTATCCAAGGAATTCTTGCATTCTTACATCATTCTTGTGTAAGGTGTGATGATGCAACATTATTATTGCGACGATGTCACTAATGAGCGGTCAAGATGGGGGATGACAGGTAATTTAGCCAGGGGACAGGGGGTGCGAAAATACGTCAGAAGCACAGAACATTCTCCCACAGGTCCTTGACAGAAAGCTGCATATTGAACCAACACATTGTTAACTGTTAGAAACAACTCACTGCCCATTCATTTCCAAGAAATCAAGCTGAAGAGCCAGACTCTAATATTGCTGGATTTGGTGTTACATCGTTGTCCTCGTATATCGAACTCTTGGCAACAAAATAATAAAAGGGCTATTCCAGGCTGAAGGTTTAGACTGTCAATCAATCGAGGACGTTCGGAGTTCCAGAAAATAGCTTCAATTTCAGGACTATGCATAAATAATAGCAAACTAGGCAATGCATTATCAAGGCTTGTAATCCGTAAAACGAGAAATCACATTCGCGTGAACCCTGAAAATCCTCTAAATAGTCAACTAGAATCACGTCAAAATTTCAAAGTTACAACTACAAACATGCCTTAGCCTTATCTTGTGATTTATTGACACCAATAAACACCTGCGTATTGAAAATAAAGTTTATTTCCCTAAACTATGTCCATAACGTTTTCTACTGTCAGCTGGCACATATTAACTGTATAATCCTCTCCAATCCTCCCCAATTTTCTCTCAATTACAAAGCTAGGGTCACTTATACTATCAGCCCCTGCTCAAGATATATGAGTGTTCCTAATCCAATTGGCCAAATTTCCAGACTTGCGCGAAGTCATACCCCTTAAGCTTTCATATGTTTTTTGCATCCTCTGCTTTAATTATATCATTCTATGTTGGAACAATTTCCGTTATAGATAAAGCTTAAGTTTATTTAAGAGTTCAAAGGATCAATCAAAACGAATTATGCGCAAAAGGTAATAGAGTAAATGAACTAGATTCATAGCAAATTGAATATATTATAATTAGCAAAGAAAAATAGATAAAAATATAAATAGCTGCACACGTCTCAGGAACGAAAGGGATATCTCCAATAAACTTAATCTGTGGTGCATGTGTTATCGTTGGAGCTCGTGCAACATAGTGGCAACGTGTGAGAGAGGATTCGGGAGAACTCAACAAACGTCCCTAGTTATGAAACATTAGTCATGAGCACACCACTAGTGGCAACAGCTCAAATTGCCAGATACGATAGTATTAAATTGAAACCATCACCAATTCAAATAGATGATTACCAAAAGCTCCAATTGAAACGGACTTCGCAATAGCTCAAATTGCCAGATACGATAGTATTGAATTGAAAACACCACCAATTAAAATAGATGATTACCAAAAGCACCAATTGAAACAGGCTTAGCAATAGCTCAAATTGCTAGATACAATAGAAACTGAATTGAAACCACTAGAAAACTATAAGCCATAAAAGCTACAACACCCAGGTCTCTAGAGCTTCTCAGCCAACTTGACAATCTCGGAACCTTGCACAATCGTAACACCCTCTCCTCCTTCTTGAATCACCTGCTGCGAAACCTTGGCCAAATCGGCGGCTTCAATTCCATTCAACAAGGACCCAAATGGAGTTCCCTTGGCCCATCTGGACAATGTAATGGCAACATTGTTCAAAAAGCCCTTGCTAACTTCTCTTTCTCCAAGCAACGCGCCTGGTCTAAGAATAATAGTGCGAGGGAACCCCAAAGCAATGATATCGTCTTCCAACTTTCCCTTTGTGTTCATGTACAAGAAAGGCGAGTTGGCATTGGCTCCAATACTCAGAATCAACACGAAAGTCTCCACTCCAACTTCTTTGGCAGCCTTTGCTGCCTCGTAATTAATTCCGTAGTCAATTTTCTTGAAGTTTTCAGCTGAACCAGCAGCGGCTCTGGTAGTACCAAACGCAGAGAAGAACACCTTGGTTCCCTTGGCCGATTCTTTGATGATTTCGGGCCATTTGGCGGTATCTTGCTCTGTGATGGCGGTAAGTTTTGAGGAAGTAAGAGAGGGCGCCCGGCGGGTAAGAGTGGTGATTGAAGAAACCAGCGAAAGCGTGTCAGCGTGACGGAGGAATTGATTTCCTACAAGACCCGTAGAACCAAGAATGAAGTAACTCATGATGGAAATGTATATGATTGTATAGTAACAATAATGGATGTTAAGCGCTGTGGCGTGTGGAGACCTTCACGTGCACAGTCACGGGACGGTGAAGTGCAGTGGCGAAACCTACTGACACGTGACTGTGCACATGCCGTGTTTGTATGCAGTATTGCTGAGCAATGCTCTGCTGGTAGTGCACGATGCAACCATTTTTGATGGAAAGTCCATGCATGATGGGCATCGAATATTATTTGAAGGGTTTTGCGGCCCCGCGAAGCTTTCGCGGGATGCGCAAGTTCAATGTATGAATAAGAAGAAACAGCGTACGGGCTGATCCGGGCTAGACAAAGCCTTGAAGATGTGGTACGCGAGCGAAATTAGCGACGGGCTAAGGACTAAATGTGGTGGCAAGCATGATATTAATTATGCATGGTTGCTGCAATCGAAACTACAGCGTGTGCAAAGGAGACATTGCAGGGTGCAGTAGCATACGCATGCGTTCGAAGTGTGACAGTGCATGGAACGTCCCTTAGGAGGGGACTACTTGAAAGCTTGGATGACCCTCTATAGAGTCCGATATTTAGCCAAATCAACGGCAGTTTGGGTGTTGTGGAAAACTTACAGACCACCCGTGATAATTCCTTGGAATCGCCATTCTCAGAGGTCAAACCTGGTTCTTGTAGCTGAAATTGTATTTTCTACACTACTCATGCTCGCAACCTAGAACATCCATGATCGGCAGCACAACATACCACGTACATAAAATATAGACGAAATGTAACCAATAGCTGATGCACCATGTAATGCACGAACAGAAACTATTTTGCTTACCGCCTGTATGCTTGCAGTATTACCATGCCGGCTTCCCTGCCGAGTTTCCGCCTAAGCATTATTTTTACGAGATTCAACATTTAACTACCCAAAAAGGACATTCTTCCGTTTGGTCATCGTTCTTTTCGACTAGCCCTTATTAGACCCGCCTTCCACTCAGGCGTTACTGGGCCTGAAAACGACTACATTTTCATCTCAAATCTAGATCGAAATCGGTGGGGAGTAATTGCCAAATACAATTGCATCAAGCCACATTCGAAACTGGTAAGTAGACACAAGTGACCCTCAGAGTCAGCCACGGGAATGAAGTAGGCAGACTATTTCAACCTGCAGAACCACTTCTGCTACATGCTGCTTGGAAATAACCCACTTCCCTCCATACCTTACCGAGAAGAAGTGCATGTTTGGACACATTTTTTGACAGGAACAATGCCGAGCAACATGCACAACATAATATTCGACAGTATTGAAGCCCAAATAAGAGAAATCTGTACCCACAAATCTGACTAATCAATAGCCCCAGACATTACATATTAGTCCGTATTTACACCTCGCTCATAATGCAATCCAGCAGGATTTAATGTAATGAAAATTAAGCATTGGTACGTGGTGCTAATAATGCGTCATCGCCCTCGTTTCTACATTTTAGAATTATTATTCATGTGTGATCTACTCACGGTTGTTAGTTTGATACATACACAAAGAGAACTTGTTGGTGTGGGTTAAACGATTATTATCCACAGCTTATTCTTTGCGAATTAGGGAGCTATTATTTTTGACGACTATTAAGTTTTTCATCCATAGCATCCCCATTTCTTAAACTTGTAGATTATTCAATTTTTCGTCTACATAAAGTCTTGTTTTTTGATGAATATTATGTCATCATTATTATTGACCCATCAATTCCAATGCATTAATTAATTAAAGCCTGCATTTATCTAAATTTTGATGGGCTCATTACTTGCTGCTCGGTTCGTATATCTTTTACGGATGCAGTGGCTTTAAATGATCCTTTTGAGTGAATGATTCAAGTTGCTTCGATAATATTTTTTTCTTCCATGTTACTCGCTTATATCCGATTGCCGACTAATGCCTGCCATCTCCGGTGCATCAATGCCCGCTTATGCGTCTCCACTTCCATTTTTCCAGAACCTATGGAAGCATGCTTCTCCAGTGCTTCCAGTGCCTTCCACCGTGCCTCCACCAAGAAGTTTTCCCTGATATTGTTATTATGTAAACAATATATCTCTACTCTTAAGCACATCAGCATACTTCCCAACCAGTGCTTCTAACTGGGCCACAAGTAACTCTACTTATCCAACTGGTGACAACTGCGTTGGTCTTCCTCTTTAGGCTTATTTTCCGGGTTCTTTCAAGCTCCTACAAATCCGTGGTTCCCTTCAAAAAGAGTGGCACTCCGTTATGAGACCCATACAACAAGACACAAAGTGTAAGTCCAGGGTCCAGCGCGGAATTTGGTGGAGTTTAACCGACTAAATCCGTCTAGCCTGACTAGAGCAGATACAGGCTGAACCTGGTGCAATGGAGTGTCTATCAAATCGCTAAGTGAGTGAAGCTCCCTCCACCAATTTTCAAATTTCCACCGACCACATCTGATTTCATCAACGTACGCAATTCCTCGAGCATACTTGTGGGAATGGTTTATTTCTACTATTATAGGGCTGAATCGCAGGATCTTCTAGAGTGGGTAGCGGATAATCGTGCTCTGTAAGCAAAATCATGAACCAATTTATAATAAAGTCACTTTCAATGGTATGTCCATTTCTACGGCCTGCAAGTTAATTACATTTTTATTATTCAAAGCGATTTTGCCAGATTCTACGTTAGGATCTGATTGGATCTCATTTATTATTTTACTCGGTTCCTCGCTGAATTCAATAATTCTTTCGATTTAATCTTCCTTGTTTTTTAAGATAGTTATGTTCATTGAAGAATTGATATTAACTATTTAGGAGGAAATGCTATTACGCTCGAAAGCACTCGAGAGCACTGAACAGTGTGGGACTCCTCAAAACTGTTCCTACCCACTAAAATGAGGTTCTTAGTGAAATAAGATCCATGAAGGATCGTATAGCGAGCGACTGAGAAATGGAAGAATTAGTTGATAGCTATCAAATTTCAAATATTTGCCTTTCCTTACCCCCACAGAGTCGTCGTCAATGACCCCAAAAATGGTAAATTGGTAACACATTTGAGGAACGTATTTACTTGGAATAAAAATTGGTTTGAATCCGAAAAACCTTCATTGAAGTGTTTCTTCCATCGAATTAATATGCCCATTATTCTAGACAGCACGCTTCTACTATTTAGAAAAGTGTAGACTTTTCGGTCACTTGTCAGTTATCTAGTTATAATGTGTTAGTCAATTATAAGCAAAGAACGAGATAGAACATTTTCAACAATAAAGACTATGGAGATTTTATAACTTCGTGGTATTTGCTCGGTTGTTGAAATCGAGGAGAGTCGTCGATCAAGTCCGGATTTGTCGCAAAGCGATCACTGCAATTGTGTACAACCAAATCATCAACTCACTAATAAAAATGTTGAATAGTAGTGAGATAAATAGAATTGCGTAGTACAATGACGTTATAGTCGCCTATGTATTACAAGAAGCTCGGTAAAGACTTCAAAGAGGTTATTTCTCTAAGCACGTAGAGAAGCAATTCGTAGAATACTATTCCGAATCATTTTCGTGAACAAATCTATAGGGCATTCTCGAATATTTGAGCTTGGGTAGCTAGTGGGATTTACTTTACTATCAGGAGTGACTTATATCTATGCAAAACACAAAAATTGAACATTTATGATTAAATCCTTTGTTTCTTCGATGACTTTAACAATTACTTTAGGATCTTCCATTTCGTTGACATTTTGTGCTGACAACACTTACCCTCAAGTTGGATATTATTGAAATTAGTAGCACATTTCAATATTGGGGTGAGAGTTTAAGATCGTTACAACGCGACAACACCTATACTTTAATACTAGAGAATAAACGTGATAGGATAGAGAAATGTACCAAAGAATCATCATTGCCGTGTAGACAAATGGACTGAATTACCAAATAAAAAAGGACTATGTGTTGGAATAGTCTACCAAAATAGACTAAATAAACTCGTAGACAATAACCATACTCAATAACCAGAATCAATAACCATAACCAGAATGTTTTAGAGTACCAGATAAACAGTGGGATTCAATTGTAATAGTCTACTAAATAGTCAATTACCGAGGAGCATATATATTTTAGCCCTCAAAGAAAAGAATCATCACACAGTCATTCTGTAGCGACGGAAATAACGAAACTAAGGCATTAATTAAAGTACCTAATCTATTTAATAATATAGGATTTGAAAAAGTTGAAAACAGATTCTAATGAAATTAGCAAAATATCTGGGTCATGAAAAGATTTTGCTGGAGTTGTTCGACCTGTAAATATGACATTGTGGTTAACTCGGAATTGAGACCTGGCCAAGTGCGACATCCTTATAGTAAAGGTGCGACCACCATCCTGGTAACACTGTACCACCCAGTCAATTTCCCCATTATTCAACCAGCACGCCTCCGTCCACTTCCTCAAGTTACTATTACGTTCACATCCATCTAGTTGTCTCTCTTCTATTTCGTACACTTCCCTCTACTTATCTTACTTTACGATTCCTACACTTTTTAGTCGCTTGTCAGTTGACTTTTCGGCCATTTCCCAATCCACTTTTGGTGATTTTTCAATTCCCTTTTCCGCCATCTCTCAGTTCCCTCTTCCGCCGTTTCCCAGTCCCTTTTCAGCTATTTGTCAGTTCGACTTTTCGGAGGTTTGCTCATTTCCCAGTTCACTTTTTCGCCATTTCTCACTTCCCTTTTCCACTATTTGTCTCTCAATATATAATTACACTGTCTCTATACATTATTATCAATAATATCATACTCTTTACACTGTCTCTCTACATAAATAATATTCCAAAGATGTACAGAACTCAAGTTGCTGCTCAAGCCTTAAAGAACTTTGGTTTCGAAAAATGTCAGTTCCCTTTTCGGTCATCCCCAGTCCCTTTTCCGCCATTTCCAGTTCAGCATAATTATTCTTCCATTCTTCAGGGTTCGCGTAATACGCAGGAATCCGTTTCGGCCGAATGTTTCAGATCTACATGCAAATTAGTTTTCCATCCTGAGGCCTCTACCCCGACTTCTAAAACCAGGATACTTTTACTTAATACTTACTTTTTGTTTTAGTACACTTTATCGGTCTGGAACTTATTGTACTATTTGTCGGTGTGACTTTGTTGTTGCACTTTCATTTGGCCTCGGCGTTCATGGCAGTGTACACACCCGAAGTTTGCCGCAGCTTCGCTGGTTCAGTCACTCATTCTAACTCGCTCTCGTTCCGTCGCTTGTTGTATTCCTCGTTCTAGCCCGCTCGCTCTAGCACGCGCTCGCGGTAGAATCCTCGCCCCGCTTCTCCAACCCTTCCCGATCTATCCCGCTAGCTCTTGCTCCTCGCCCTAACCTCTCGCCCTAGCCTCTCGCCAGCTCGTAGCAGCCCGCTCACTCTCGCTCGCTCCCACTGGTCACTCGCACCACTTCTCACTATATCTCACAACACCTCCAACACACATCACCACCATGACCAATCCCAACACCGGTAACCATTCCGGAAGGGCTCCTTCTCACACAGACAACGGCGCCCGCCGCCGCCTGTTCGAGTCCCTGTGGTCCCACAATCTTCCCGACTCTGATACCCTGGATATAGACCATTTTGCTCTGGCGCTATATCAACACTACGAAATGGCTCTCCCACCATCCGTGCTGTCGCCCCACTATTCATCCAACGGACTCCCCGATCCCACTCCATCCATCTCCGTCTACCACCCGTCCGAATCAACTGTTCCTATCGCCCAGGGTCTCGATTCTACCGTCCACACTGCTCTCGGAACCCCTTCCGCAGCCGCCACCGATGACTTGGATTACTTCACATACACAAGCTTTTCGGTTCCCTCGAGTCGAATCGACCACTTGTACCCGCCGGGCCTTGGGCCCGACTCGTTAACTGCCCATACGCCCGGGGAATCCAATTTGAAGCGACGACTCAGCGCATCTCACCACTCCGCTCCATTGACTCCTCCACTAAGCAAATCCAAAGTGATACCGAAACAGAAGCCCCAGAAACCCAAGCCCGTGCGGCAGAACTCGTTCCCCGGGATTAACCAAGGAAAAGTCACCAAAGCTGCTCATGAATACAAACCACAAGAAGATCCTCCTTCCATCAAGTTTACTACCAATTCCAACCCAATATCCACTGTAAAATACCCAGCAAATGCTCCGGCCACGGCCAATCGCCGTAGGACAAAAAAACCGGGCTTTTTCATCAAATTAGACAATATCAGAGGCGCTCCGTCCCCTTCCGCCCATCATCTCCAAAGTCCCAGTGTGGACTCGCTCTTTTCTGCTTCCAACAATAGCAATTCCAACCTTGTGCCCTCCAGCCAATTCAAATCATTGAACTACACGGAAACAGAAGATAGACCTGATTTGCGGATTTTGGAGCCCGATTTGGGCTTCGATGGTGCAGAACTTCTGCGATTTGTATCCACAAACTCAAATATGACGCCAGGAATGAAGCCGCCAGGAACAAGCCAAAACGGATACTTTGAAGAATCCAGTCTTACCCCGAGTTTTCCAGGAAATGGGTACTTTGAAGAGCCCAATGCTCCCGGTTTGAAACCAAATGGGTTTGCCTCAACTCCCGGAGTTAAACCAGCATTCGACTCCACCACCACTCCGGGTTTAAAACAGCCCAATAGTTACTTCGAAGGAACAAACGCAATAAAAACAGGTTATTTTGAAGACACTTCGCTTCCTAATAACTTTTTATCCCCACACATCAATTACAACGAACAGGACTTCAACAATTTCAGCAAAAAATTCGAGCAATACCTCCAACCAAAAACAGAAGTCCAGATCTCTACGGTGGACGATTTGAATGGATATAATTTCGATAATGAAATCTTACCCTCACCTCTGGTACTTTTCAAGCCAATGGGATTCCAGGATGGGCAGGCCCCATCTGACAGCGAAGAGGAGCCCCAAAATCCTAAGCCCAATGCACCAGAAGACCACGGTCCTTTGGAACATGCGCTGTTGGACCTTCCTCGTGATCTTGACGGATATTCGTCAATGTCGAACGAAGAAGAGGATTTGCTAGACAGAACGTCTAGCAGAGGAAGCAGTGTCAGTGCCGCTGGTGGTACCAGTGTGTCTGGAATCAGCGGATCTAATAACGGTGCTACTGCTACAGATAGCGATGGAAAACGCAAGAAAAAGCGTAATCCTAAAGGGGCCATTTGTACCATTTGTAACAAGCATATCAGCAGAGATCTTACAAGGCATTTGAGAATCCATAATGAGGTTGGAAGATTCCAGTGTGTGTATCCAAGACAGATGTGTAACCACAAAACACAGCACTTTAACCGGCCATACGATTATAAGAAGCATTTGCTCCATATTCACTTTAAATTCGATGATCCAAAGGGCAAATTATCGCACACTTTGACCGATAAATTACCTTTGGCCGGAACCTGTGTTGCTTGTGGAGAAAGGTTTGTGGGAAAAGATTGGTTGGACGATCACGTATTGACATCAGACGCTTCGAAACGGTGTCCCCATGTACTCAAGCAATAAAAGCGAACAGCTTATTATCTATTATTCGGTCATTCGGCGAACAAAACCTGAGTTAGGTAAAATTTACAGATTACTTGGAGTTATAAGGAGAGGAGGTGTATGGGTTCAATCTAAATTACAATTAAATATAATCACACAAATAGCCACTGCTCAAACCAACAGTTTGGTATCATGCATTCAACCACATTCAAAATTTCAACAGAAGACAATTGTCATTATTTCATTCGCAAACACCTCAGGGAATATAGAACAAAGATATTATCTCCCATATTAATTCATAGTTGTTGCTGTGCAAATATATTCATAAGCCAAGTCAAATTCTTTGGAGTTCTATCGCTAAGACTTCCAGATTGGCTCTCTCGTTGAGTTCGATTTCTGTAAGATAGCATTTATCAGATACCAGGAATTGTCAATTTTTGACAACTCAAAGGGATGATATAATTCATAAGGCCACCAACAGAACGGCTTTTGCACACAAATCTGGGATTCAAGAGGTCTACCCACGGCTGATACCGTGGTACATTATAATAGTTAATAGTTAGTGAGTAAATGAGACATTGGCAAGTAATTCGCCGTACTCCATCATTATCGTAGGTATCGTTAGGGTAAACTTCATAGATGAGTCCTTGTAGATAAATCATGAATAAATAACTCTATGCAAATGATTGTAGTAGATACCATTAGGATAATTATTAGACAAGTCCTTATAGGTAAATCATGGACAATTCTTCGGATGAATCGGAATATGCAAATAATTGTAGTAGATATGATTAGGATAATCATTAGATAAGTCCTTATAGTGTAAATAATGGGATAAATCATTGGATAAATCATTGATTGGATAAATCATTGGATAAATCATGGCGTAACTCACTATAGCAGATAATTGTAGTAGATATTACAGTTGGATAACTCATTAGGGTGGATATATGAATAGGAACAACATTGTAGTGAATTATTATGGTAGATAAATCATCATGGTATAACTCACTGTAAAATAATCAATTCATATCACTGTAGGATAAATCACATAGTAGATAACCCATGATAACTCACTATAGGATAAATCACATAGTAAATCACGTAGTAAATCGCATATTGGATCACTCATGAACTAGATAACGTGGGAGCATTTGTTATAAACCAATTCAGCAAAAGTCATAGATTACTCCCTATAGGAAAAATCACATAGTAAATCACACAGCATATCACTTATTCAACTAACGTGGTAGATTAATTAATATCATTTAGTAGATAAATCATAGATGAATCAATGTAAAACCACATAGTAAGTCACATAGTAAATCATACAGTACATAACTCCTTATGGTAGGATTAATTATAAATCAATTCAGCAAATATCATAGATGACTACCTATAGGATATATCACACAGTAGATCACTCATTCACTAGATAATGTGGGAGCATTAATTATAAATCATTATTTTAGTAGCAAACTATGGTGATTCATCTATCGTCGAACATCGTCTCCTTTTAATTACCGCACCTTGGCCCATTTTACCCTTTTCTTTCTGTTATTGCCTCTTAATAGATCAGTACATCATATTAGCTATGCGCGCATAGATGCTCCCAATGAGGCAGATCTCAGTGAATCAAACCCCCATACTTCACAGAAGTAGCCCCAATGATCAGACTCCGATTACCAATATTCATAGTCCCTGGATCGTATACGCCAGTTCTCATTGTCCATTTCCATTTTCCAATTTCAATCTACATTTATTCAATTAGTTACGACCTTCTCTATCAATTCCATCTGATCCACTCGCACCTTTAACTATATCTCATTAATCACACTTAACAATATAAATCAATCTCTTTTTGGTAATCATAACCGTTACCGTCTCAATCCTTCGGGCCCTCGGGCCCTCGGCGTAGCCCTCTCACTCTGCTCTTTCTCGTATCAACCTTCTCTATTTAAACTTGCTCGTTTCCTGTTTCTCTCGTTATTGTGCTCACTCACCAGGCAATTCTCACTAATTTGCTCACCACCTCTACGCAATTTCTCACTTTTCTACTACCATACGGTACCATACAGTACCAAACGGTCCACGATCTGCTCTATCTGATACCTGCACAAATCCGATCGGAGCTCCAGACAACTCCTCTCATGATCTGATAATTTGCTCACAGTAATTTGCTCGCTTCCTCTCGGGGATTTGTGCTGCAAATGCGGCGCGATCTTTGACTATATAAGGCAGGTTAATTTGCTCATAAAGTGAGCAAATTATTTACAGCCAATGTGGATCGGAAAAACAATTTCGTACCTTTTCTTTATATAAGTTTATATAAGACCGCCTATCCCAGTGGTATTGATTAGCGACCTCGGAGTCTTTTCAGTTTTCATTTCCTTTTGGCCTTTTCCTCATACCCTTCGTTAACAAATCATCTCAATAAAATGATCATGGCTACCGGCGCTGTGGCCTCAACCACCACCAGTGGTTCGGCCACCGAAACAGGATTATCCGCAGCGGCTTCTACTGCTGCTGCTGCTATGGACATGGATATGACCATGCACAAGTTCTTCACCACCAGTTTCGAAGGATACCCTGTTCTTTTCAGCAGCGTGAAGGCCAACACCAAGGCCCAGGCATTCGGCATTTTCTTATTATTTCTCTTTCTTGCATTCATTTCCAGAGGCTTTGAGTTCCTCAGACTTTACTTGGAGCAAAAGGTGTGGAAATCTGCTCCGTTAGAGGAATGTCCTTCTGAAGTAACCCCAGTGGTTGACGAAAAACACCCAGTCAGTTGTGGAGAAGATAGTGATGTCAGTTCCTATAAACCCAGCTCGGCCATATTCCGTGCTCAATTCGAAGATGATAAGAGAGATAGCCATCGCAACCAATTATCTATGGCTTCCACCCTTTACAGAGATATCATCAGATTGATCTTGTGTATCATTCCAGACATGTTTGGCTATGCATTGATGTTGGTGGCCATGACCTTCACATTGGCATACTTCTTCGCCGTAGTCATTGGTTCCGGCCTTGGAAGATTTGTGTTTGAAAAATTGAGTGCTAGACTCCATATCGAAGCGTCCGGTACGTTTGGAAGGCACTAGGGAATAATACTATGATTAGAATGAAAAGCATAGGAAGAAGCTACGATTTAATGAACCACGAATATTTGAAAAACAAAGAAAATTAGAGGACATATAGACATCCCGGAATAGTAGCAAGATCAAGACGATTTGTTACTATTGTTGGGTATTATAATAAAGTGCAATAGATATTTATTACAAACACGTAATTTATATTAATTCAAACGTCTTAATGATAATTGAATTAGTTCCTAAATGTAATCCGCCAAAGTATGAACGAATCTGGCAAGTAAAGTTCCAGAGAATATTCAGAAACTATAACTAAACTGCATCTATATCCTTAGGTAATCCACAAGTAGAATGCTCGTTTTCGCTCTTCTTTCTTGTATTACTCCAAAACTATTCACTTCTAGATAAATTGGTGCATATAAATGTTACTCGTGAAACTTCTGGGTATCCATTGCATCTACTCGTGTTTTCTTACTGTTCAAATACCACTCTAGTGCCTTTTATCTTTACTCTGCGTCGTCTCGTGCTTTCGCGTCTTTGACATGTGCGATCATACAATCTCTCTTAGGTAACTACAGTAAGTGAATATTTCGGACAATAATATGCATTTGAATAGTATGGACGGGTTTCTGAATGTAAACAGCTTTATCTGTCCATATTCACAACATTCAAAACTTTTGGCGATACAATCCACAAGAAAATCCAGTCACTATCGTTCAATACATAGACAGTATTAATTTCTAGCTTGATTAATTCTAAGCCTGTGATTCCAATTGCATTGCGTTCAATCTCTTTGATCTTGTTCTTTCCTAATTTGAATTAGTTCTTGGATTTTTTCATTATCTAGCATTTATATTTGCGATGTCCACTCTTTTTAAGTAATGGTATCAATGCTGGGACCCTGTAATTAATAACATGTGTCTTTCAAATTCAGGATCGCTATTATCTTTCAACAATTTAATCATTCCATTTCTGATTCTGTTAATTTGCAAAAATTTGATCCACCTTCTTCAACAAATCGCTGTATTTGGTCTTGTTGAACTGAGTACCCTTCCCGTCAGCCAACTTCTCACTATAAACTAATCTCACCATATTCTTATATTCCTCTGCAGTGAAATTGTGTTCATTTACCTTGATAAAATTAAGAAAGTTGAATTCATTCAAAGTGAACAACTCGAAGTAAATCGACGATCTGCTGAAATCAACACCCTCTGGGTTCTTCAATAAGTTTCTCAACATCTGCTGTAAAGTGAAAATGTTTAATAACACTCTTTTAATACCATTGGCATTTACCTTTCTGATCAATTTCGATCCTTGAATAACCAAAATATTCAAAATCTCCGACAAACCAACAAATATACTTTCTTTCTCCCCATCACTTAAGTACTTGGTAAGCTTATTGTCAATAGAAAAGACTTCTTTGTTTAATAAACCAATGAAATGATCAGAGTCACCAGGCTCGGTGGTAGGTGTCCAATCAATCAGCTTGAACGATTTACCAATGTAGTAAATAGCTTTACATCTCAAATCGTATCTAAGAGCTAAAAGGGTCCTCTCCTTGATCATTTTGAAAATATCCACCACTTGATCGAATTCTTTGATTTTTTCTTTGGTTAGTGCCAAATATAAATCATCTTGATTAATATCCTCACCACTAGTAGTTATATTGATAGTAGATCTTCCATTTTCAAGGAAAGACCAGTCGAACCTTAACTTATCAATAACTGAAAGAGTAAAGTTCAGATCACCAGAGTTTCCGGTATAGTTGGACTCTTTCTTGATGGCTGGCAACCAGGTCAAAATCCACGAAGTGGTAAGTAATAAATAGCAAACTTGATTGAATGACTCGTTATCCAACAAATCATCCTTATTGACATCAAAAGTAGAATCTTGTCCTTCGAAAACAAGCATCTGAAGTTCTTTATCTACCAAAGTCTTTAATTCGACATTATTCCCTTGAGATTGCACAATCAAACCACTAATCTCGGTAAGTGAAGGAACCTTAATCCATTTCGAAGTTCTCAGAATAGGTTTATTGGAAGCGGGTGCATTGTAGTCCACCACTTTGTGTTCATCACTTCCTCCTAACAAGTCATTATAAAGGTTTGAATAGGACTCGGAAAATTGTCTTAAAAATCTAAGAACAACCACGGAAAACTCACTTCTATACGTCAATGAGGTATTGAACACAGAGCAAATGTTATAGAAAAGCCTCTTGAAATCCAATGCATTTTGATAAATAACGGTGAAATTATCGCTATTGTTAATAACACCAATTTCACCCGTTCCTTCTGATTTATCCATTGAAATCAAGTCCAATTTGAATCCAGAATGTACTCCAGAACTCTTCACCTCATTTCCGTTCCCAATAAACTCCTTGAAGGAAGTATCCAAATTCTCCTTGACGTGAGCCAAAAATGACAATTTCATGAAATCTTCAAAGAATTGAATAGCAGTTTTATCCACAGGTTTGTCAGATCCTTCTATGATGAATAACTTTTGGGATCCAGCGATGAAGATGAGGAAAAATTCAAGAATAATTCTCATATTAAACAAATTCTTTGGAACTAAAACTTCCACGACAGCATTGAAACGTTCATTCTTAATGTATGGAGAATTTGAGTCTCCTTCTGTCTTTCTTGATTTGAAAGAATCGGATAATAGGAAACCAGGGAACATATCTTGTAAAATTAGCTGTAAATCTTCGGGTCCCTTGGATGTTTTATTGTAAGCAACGTCTTCAAACTGAAACAAATCCCGCTTTCTTAAAATATCATGAATCTTACTGCTAGTAGATATGATATCGGAATTGGAATTTACAACCATGCTATCATAAATGTAACTTGTCATTAACGATTGTAATTCTTTTTTCAATGATATCCAAATAGCATGGACGTCATACGTTTTGTTTGAGTCCCCGTATACTCTATTTCCATCTCCATTGGTGACTCCAGGCACCAAATTTTGACCAGATTCAATAATGTCAACAATTTCACTAGCAATTTTATGTCTTTGTAATACAGCCAAACTTTTAATAAATATGGAACCAAACAAATCTCTCAAAATCAAGACTGACAGATCGCTGAAGTTTTTAGTTCCAACAAAATCAAAGGAGAAAGAACGATCAAAATTCTGGAGTTTGTCTAGTTTTGTAAGTAATGCAACATTTCTTTGTTTCACCTCTTCGATAGTACGATTTACCAAACCATGTAATTCCAGCTGGTTATTACCACTGAGGATTTCAATTACTTGGTTTAGTCTACCTAATTTGGAAGCAGTGAAAAGAAGCATGTAAATATAGTGGAATGATTCAGAGTTGACACTCGAGCTGGATTCCAATAACAAAGAATAATCCAACCTTGCTTCGCCGTTTTCTTTGGTTCCGCTTCCATTCACGAACAATTTCTCATTGTTCGTTGAAGAATACAACTTATCGGTATTGCTAGCAAAATGAGCATGTAACTTAGGCAATTGACTAGTGATAAAACCTTGAACCGGCTTATTGAACACCTCTACCACCTCGGAAATGTCCAAATTGGCAGAGTTATAAATATATTGTTCCAAGTTAGTCAGCTCAGAAATAAGGGTTTTAAAACTAGACAATTGGGGGTTAGTTGATTTCAGTAAAGTGTCCCAACTGTAGTAACTTCCTTCCTGTCCGTCACCAGTGCTGGTCTTTAAGTAAATTTCACTTTCCAATTCATCCACAATCAAGTCAAATAAGTTATTCAGCTGAATCTCGAGATAATTCTGGATAGAGTTCATTGCAGGAAGTGACCATAAACCGTACTGTTCGGCTAGTTTGTATCCACCCGATATCACACCATACACTTCGTGGATTTTTTTCTCGCCCACCAACTGGTCGATTTTGTTTGGGATTTCTATCATTTCATTCATGGCATCCAAGATTTCAATCATATCTGCGTATCTTGCTGAAGTTTGACTCAATTCATTCAAAATGTCGGATCTGTCGTGTATATCCTTGGTCGTAGACTCCAACATATCCTTGATTTCTATCGAATCTTGTTGCGATTCTGTCAAAGTGTGAAGCAACAAGTGGTAGGAACCCACACTGTTGTTGAAGAGTTCGTGGTGATCATTAACCACGTCGCGAAGTGCCAGTTCGGTTCCTTGCTTTATCAGCTCAAACTCACCTAATCTGTGAGCCATTCCGACCGAAGTGTCGTCCAATAGAGCAACAGCGATTTCAATTGGATTGGCATTTTCTTGGAGAAGTTGTGGCCAATCGTATCTAATGGAACTTTGGATCTCTTTGAGAGCATAGATCGATTCGCTACTTTTTATATTGGCAGACAGCGATCTCATATGAGCAGAACGCCGTGAAATCATCTTGGTTGTCTATGTTTTGTGCTAAGTTATCAACTCTTAACTATCCTGGATCAGTTTATAAATCGGGATTGGATAAATAGTGACCGCTTGAAGTTATGAGACAATCTGCTTCAAATTTGTCAAATTCGTATAGTGGAGTATATCCTTTGTCGTCAAAATATGCAATTTGAATCCAATGAGTCTTAATCTTCAAGTTTTGTTGTTTTTTGATCCGGTACGTTTCCTGTTGTCTAACGTGTGTGGGATGTTTTTTGAGGGTTCTGTTTCTCTGCAGTGCCCAATTCACGAGTTTTGTGGTGGAATCGATTGAAGGGATAAATTTCGTGTGACCCGAAGTTCTATAAAGTCTCTTGTTGACTGTAGAGTGGCGGTGGGATACTGTTTGGTTAGGATTACTTGGTCAAGTTGATTCGCAGTGTCGAAGAATGTCGCGCGACATTTTCCCAAACCATGTTTTATGGCCGTGGTTTTTATGTTACTTTGGCCGGAATAGAGAAGATTCTTTGGAAACATGGGTGAGGAAAGACTTCGTATGATGATATTTTTTAGGGAAAATTGAAGAAAGGAGAGTAATTTAATTAATAAATATTAATGAAGAGTGTGATCAAAGGTTTAATCCATAAGACATTTATGAGGCAGATCAAGAATGAAAGAAGAAATATTAATGACAACATCATAAATTGTAAGTTTAGGAGTTCGAGTATTGCTTGCTGAGAGTTTTAAATATTTTACACAATTAGAGAAAATTTTACAAATTTAGTAAAGCAATTGGAACACATTGAGACATGACGAAATTTACATAACTTGCATCTAATTTTCATAATAATTGCCTTATGTAATTACTTTAATTTGATAAAGCAGTGGCGTACAGTTTGATTATTCTTCAATGCTTCTAATTGAAGAAACAGAGCGAACCACAATACTTCAATACTATAAAACCATCTTCAACACCCGAGATGATCTTACCAGATTGAAAAAGTTATACCATTAATTCTTGTCAATTCTTGATCAAAGCTCCTTATTGTTTATCATACAAAGCTCTTATATCCTAATCGAAAGTGTTTTAATGTTAATGATCCAAGCCTGTTGTCGCGTAGTCTTGACACGCACAACAAGTGAAGTGTCCCCTTAGATACAACAATTTAAATAGACGAGTTTTGTTTCATTCACAAACGCTTAGGAACACCAACAGTCAAGAGGAAATACTTTGCATATTACATGACGAATTTAGTTACATTTTTACGGAACTAACAATGTATCAATTAAGTCCTCACCTATACAATTTGGGTGCAAACTATGATAAATAACACAAAACGTGCAATTTACCTATAATTCAATTACCCTAGCATTACTATATCTATTGCTCGTGCTCTACTCTCAGACGATACTAATTCCACCAAAAATGGTTGCTTAAACTAAACCAGTGTTTCCTTCCAGATCAGGGTCCTGCATACTGCACATTTGTTTACACTCATTACATAATCACCCATCTCTACTCTAACCATACTTCTTCACCTTCATAGGTTCCTCCATGGCGCCACCAGTAGTCATCAATCTTTCTTCAGATGCATATACAGATCCAGAAATAATCGAAATGTATGTAAAATCAAACTTCCCGACGCGTCACTAACTTTAGTTTAAGTTCAGAAGCACACCAACAAGAACCCCAACAACACGATAAACAGCCCCCAAAAGTCCCAAAAGTCCCAGAAGAACCTAATTATGAAGCTGATCACGGATTAAATGACATAAGTGACGTAAATCAGTCGTTTTTCTGCTCTGAAACGCCTCAAATCAAGGTATCTCAACTTCCACCATCTTCTCCACAACATCCCCAAATCACTCCTTCATCTCCAATAATTGGATACGAACAGCCTGCTACGTACGATGTTGACTCGTTCCAGATGCAGCTGAGTCAAAAAAGCTCCAAAAATGTGCTAGATGCACTTTTAATCTCATCTTCTCAGACAAATCAAGTATCCCAGAATACACCACAGTCTCCAGAGAAATTGACAAGAAACATGACTCCAATGAAGCCATTCAGGTCGCAGTTCGATTCGCTGTCACCAATTGTTCCAGAATCGCTAAGAGTCGAACAAATTCAGAGAGAAACAAAAAACGATACCCTACAAGAGACCTCAATAAAAGAAATTCCACAGTATACACAGGAAACAACGGGTCTAGAATACTTGAGCTCTTGGAATCCTTCTAGCCAGGCGTATTCACAGCCCAAATCGCCTGCAAAATCTCAACAACTGGTGAATGTGCATAAAGAGTTTTCAAAGCCAACTTCTCCACCTCATCATTTATCCTCTCCGGTTTATAAAGCTCCTTCCCGAGAAGATCAAGACTCTTTCAAGTTACGCCCAAAGTGGAATAAACCACCGAAAATACTTCCTACTGACCTGTCTCCAACAAGACGATCTCCTCCCATGTCTTCTCGATTTGATCCAATTGATGACTCCTCCTTCACTTTTCTGCAACTGCAGCCGAAAACTGCATTGTTAGATATGGTGAAGTGGCTTTCTGATAGCGAAGACGATAAGTCCTTAATTATCGATAAAAATGCCAGAATTACGAACGAGCCCAGAATTCGCAATAACGAGATAGAAAATGTGAAAATTCCAATATCCACACAAGAACTGGTCAAAAAAGTGATGGCAAATGAACCTGCCAATAAAACTTCGAATCCTTCGGAGTCCAAACGTTCAAAATCGAAAAAGATTGTCTCTTCAGTTGCACAAATCACAAATCCGTTCCTGGATTATGAGTATACCGCAAAAGAACTCAAAGAAGCGAACAGAATAACCAGAAAAAAGGAAGAACTACTTTCGGAAATGGTCATAAACATCCCAAATTCCATTCTTCGTGAAGAAGAGTTGCTCACAGAAGTATTTGAATATCCACAAGTTCACCGATACGAAAGTGATATTCCGCTCATATTCTGGAAAAGAAATATAAAGGCAATCTACGATTCGTCTCGAGATATTTTTATTCCATGTAAGCCCCAAACTGTTCAAGAACGAACCCTAGTGCTTTTCTTTAGTGCATCAGAATTTTTTAACAAGGTCACAAATGATTCCCTAAAGATTCAATTGGACAAGGGTCTCTCAGTGGCCAGATTGCACAATCCACAGCTCAAATATTCGTTTATCATTATCATTGAAGGATTTGATCAATTTATTCAGAAACTACGCAATATAGAGAATAAAAAGTATAAGGAAAAGGTGCTTGAAAGGCTTAATGAAGGCTCTCAAAAGAGAAGAAAAGTGGACGAAGGATTAGAAATGACAGCAAAGGAAGCATTGCAGTTGATGAATGAGGTTCAACTAACACTTGGAGCTAACATCTTTCCCATACGGACTCGGAAAGAGTCTATGGAATGGCTCCATTCTTTCACCTATACTATTGCACATGCACTTTACGATAAATATGAGCGGAACAGCTCGCTTGCTAATTTAGGAACAGTGAAGTCTGGAACAGACCGCAAAAGCACATTTCTACAGTCAATCCGCCAATTTAAAATGATGACAGAAATTAAAGCAGATAAATTGTATGGGCTGTATAAAAGCATATATGAGATATATGCAAAGATGATGAAGAGTGGAACTTTGGGTCAGGAGGAGGGAAAGAACGTGGTGCCTCCGACGGTGGATGCAGCTATGAGAAGAGTATTTTTGGGAGACAATCCAGATGAAGTAATCAATGAATAGGCGAATTGTTGATGGGAATGAACGGAATGAAGATAATTTAATTATATAATGAGTACAGGTGGGAACTTGCAATAATATTAATAAGCTCTGAATCGAGGTAAGAGCATGGGTCGGTGTATAATTAGGAATTGCTATAGATAAAATAATAAATAAACTCAATAAATTGATACAAAATGATATATAAAATTAATAATTGATACCAAAATGATATATAAAATCAATCATCGATAAGAAAATGATATATCAGCTCAATAAATTGATATGAAAATGATATATAAACTCATAAATTGTTACGAAAATGATCTATAATCTCAATGAATTGCTCTATATACGAAATGTAGTGATAACAGTTTAAATCGCTTTTGATGCTACAATTATAGCGATAATTGTATATATCGCTAGTTGTTCCTACAATTGTATTACTAAAATAATCTCGTTATTATCATTAACTACTATACACATTAATTATATCAATTAACCACCTTCTTTGCAGCCTCCAAGTCATCCCCGTTCAAATGGTCCTTGATATGCTCCACATTATTCAAACCTTGTGCAAAAGTGGCGATTTCAGAGGCTGAAAAGTCGTACTTCAATTCGGCCAATTGACTGATGATGTTCAATGCTTTATCGATGCATCCGGCATGTCCGTCTGTTTCCAAGACTGAAGATAAGTACTCAGTCAAGTGACCATTTCTCATGTGTTGTTCCTTCTTTTTATCGAGTCCATTGGACAATATGGAGGAAATCAAAGACAATACTCTCAACTTGACCTTGTGGTTATCTTCTCTCTTTAAGCTGATGATGCTCCAGCCGTTCAATTCGTCAAACTTAGCATATCCGGCTTCAAAGTTACGTATAAATGAAGCAATGGCATATAACACTTTCAACAAGAGTTCATTGGAAGTGGCGGAATCGGAAGCGATTTCAATCAACTTTTCGAGTCCGTCGTACTTGACGAACGCTTCTTGTGACTTAGGGTTGTTCTGCACAGCAGTTCCAATGATAGAAGCTGCCAATACTCTCAAGCTTTGAGGCTTGTCTGCGGACAATTGGTCAATGATAGGAGGCCACAATTTGATGTTTTCGATGTTATTTGCATTATCTAAGTTCTCCACAAGCATTTCGAAGTTTTCGAATGCGATTTCTTTGGCTTCCAACTCACTTTCAGGGTTGGTGACCACCACAATCGACTGTCTCATGAGAGTTGGCTCATCGGGACCGCCAAAGAGTTGCTGGAGCATTTTTGGGTCTGGAGTTCCGATTTTCTGGAGGGCTTCTTGGTCGCCCGACTGCAGAGCAATAGACCATTGTAAAAGTTTATCCATCTTGATTTGGGTTGGTGGAAATGGTGGGGATGGAGATGGTTATATACCTATGCGATGCTTCTGGAAGATTCTGCAGGATTCGATTTTGTTCTGCGAGAATGAGAGAGGTGGGAGTGAATGGGAGGGAGTGGTGGTGATAACGGTGGATGAAAACAGAGTGGGGGATGGGATTGAAGGTTGAGTATGTAATGATTGTAGTTTTGTAGTCTTTTCAGAAGTTTTCAGGAGTTTTTGGGAGGTTTTGGCGTTATGGGATCTGGTACTTTTGAATTTGGATAATTACACAAGCGATTACTAAGTATTTTGAGTTGGCTATGGTATTTAAAGTAATGGGGTATTTGTCCGACCATTGTAAACATGTATGCTTACCTTAGGATATTTGTCCGTAGGACCAACCTAAGTATGTTTGTAACATTTTTATTGAATTTCTTATAATATCATCTATAATATTAATTATATTTATGGTTTTCCGTGGGAGTTTCATAATTGTCTTTCCAAATGTTGTACAATTTCTCTCTTTGTCCCAGTATAGTTCTACTTCCTACTTTATACACCAGATAATAAATATGAGACACTAACGGCCCCACGCTTTATCATCTCATTATGAGATAATTATCTTAAAACACTTTATCATCTCATTATGACATATTATCTTAAAGATTATAACCCCCTTCGGGGAAATTATTTCAGGAATGATCATATCCTTCAGGTTACTACATAATATATAACCTTGACTGTTGTTCATCGTAGAATGCGCTAGAATTAATAGTTCTATTATAATATCCAAGTTAATTTAAGGTTTTATAGTTGAGGCATTATCCAGCTCTCCTAAACCAGAAATTCAATTATTATCTCGGAATTAATCCGAAGACTTTCTTTTACATTTCATTCTTTTCATACAATTCTTTTTTAAAGAAATAAATCCAATCAAGAAGATATTTACTCTATAAAGGAGGGAATGCGGTTACGCATGAACAATGCAACACTGAACAGTGTAGGACTCATTAGAGAAAACTAATCCTACCCACTAAAATTCCCATAAGGCATCTGAACAATTATATTCACATCTGTGATATTGATTAATTGATACGTCTTAGGAGCACAATCACTCCCAGGCAAATACTAGTGAATATTAAGCTTATATCTGCTGAGCTTACTATTTCGGTCACCTTTTTCTTTATAAGACCAGATTACATAAGAACAGAATAAGATATATTTACTAGCACACAAATCCACCTATTCATTAACAAAAACGCCAACAGGTTAGCAGAAATTTTTAAGGTGGTAAGAAATACTCCTAAAGGATCATTAACCAAATAAATCTAAGAAAAAGGTAAGAGGTTTAGTAGATAGCAATCGAATGAAGAACATACACACTTAACCTAAATACCATACTAGACCATACTAATACTTTATTAAGTAATCATACCATCACTTTATAGAACTAAAACCTGAACAACTCCATACTCTAAATCTATGCGATACAATATATGTACACTACCTCCCATCGAATAGACATCATAACCTAGTTACGATTAAATTAGTATATAAATATCTACACTAATCACCATACAATTAGTATATAAATATCTACACTAGTTGCCTAAGATAAATATCTACGCTAGTTACCATACAATAGACATCATAAACTAGTTATAATTATAATAAATATCTACACTAATTACCATACAAGTAGTAGATCGCAGTCAAATGAGAGATTCTGTGAGGAAATTCTTTGTCGGTGACCCCATAAATAGCATAAATGGCATAAATGGGTCACATTTGAGAAATACATCTACTTGCAATAATAATTGATCTGGATCCGTGAGATTAGCAATATTCTGGATAACTTAAATTGATTTCATCCCATTACATCCAATTTATTCGATTCATCCCACTGCATCCAATTCATTCTCTCCTCACATCTCACGTAATCACGTATCTTTTATCAAGTAGCATATATCACGTAGTGTACTACGGTTTTCCAACCCGGCCAACCCCCCAAAATCTCTACAGACCCATCTATTGTGTAGCAATTGACCTCTCCGGGCTCTTTTCTTTATTCTACACCTGCTCCGGGTGGAAGGCTCGGTACCCCGGGCTCCGGTCCGTCGGAGCATCACCAGACACAGTCTAGCCAATTGGCCCAAAAAGGCCCAATTCGATCGGCCAAAGCGCCTGTGGCATGTAGAAACCTCCCAGGAAATGATTCCAGCTGTTAAAACAGCTCAATTGGCCAAGCTGGCCAAGTTTAAGGAAATACGCCGTTTCGCAGAACTCCGGTCTATCAAAGTCCGAGCCCCGTACTTTTCGTCCCGGCGTGAGACTCACTGTGATTTCCCTATCCCCCAATTCCACCACGAGATGTATAATCACACAAGCCATTATCGACAGCGTAACCGCCATGGGCTGACTACTTTCCATAGCCGAATCTCTCAATAATTGGTGCAATAATTGGTGCCACGGTGTGACACCGTGGGGGTTACCGTTGGAAATCAGCGGTCCGTTTCGCACCCAGCCTGGCCATTGCGCAGTACCGCGCACTCCACACCGCCAGTTCTCCCTAACAAATTGCTCTACCGGTCCACAGCACAATACCAGTCTACACCAACAAATAGTGACAGACACAGCCAAAATCCTCCAAAATCGCCCAATTCCCCTATCCCATCCCGTTCCACGGATCTCAAAACTTGACCATAATGGTTCCACTCCGTTGCACTTCCATCCCATTCTATCCCATTCCATCCCCTTCACTCGCGGTGCGATCACTCCACCGACAACCGCACCATCGGAACCCCCTCACCCGTCGACACATAAATACCGTCCATGCGAAAAATACTCCCCATAGCCAAAATGTCTCTTTCCTCCAAATTGTCCGTCAAGGACCTTAACGTCACCGACAAGCGTGTGTTCATCCGTGTGGATTTCAACGTCCCATTGGACGGCAAAACCATCACCAACAACCAAAGAATTGTTGCTGCTCTTCCAACCATTGAGTACGTTTTGGAACACAAGCCAAAGGCCGTGATTCTTGCTTCTCACCTCGGTAGACCAAATGGTGAAGTCAACGAAAAGTACTCGTTGGCTCCTGTTGCCGCCGAATTGGAATCCTTGTTGAAGAGACCAGTCACTTTCCTCAAGGACTCTGTTGGTGCGGAAGTTGAACACGCCGTCAACAGCGCCAAAGATGGTGAGGTCTTCTTGTTGGAAAACTTGAGATTCCACATCGAAGAAGAAGGCTCCAAGAAGACCAAGGAAGGTACCAAGGTCAAGGCCTCTGCCGAAGACGTCAAGAAGTTCAGATCCCAATTGACCTCATTGGCTGATGTGTACGTCAACGACGCCTTTGGTACTGCTCACAGAGCGCACTCCTCCATGGTGGGTTTCGATTTGCCACAAAAGGCTGCCGGTTTCTTGATGGCCAAGGAATTGGAATACTTTGCTAAGGCCTTGGAAAACCCAGTTAGACCATTCTTGGCCATTTTGGGAGGTGCCAAGGTCTCCGATAAGATCCAATTGATCGATAACTTGTTGGACAAGGTCGATTTGTTGATTGTAGGTGGTGGTATGTCCTTTACCTTCAAGAAGGTTTTGGACAACATGCCAATCGGTACTTCTTTGTACGATGAAGCCGGTGCCAAGAACGTCGAACACTTGGTTGCTAAGGCCAAGAAGAACGGTGTTGAAATCGTCTTGCCTGTTGATTTCGTCACTGCCGACGACTTCAACAAGAACGCCAACACCGGTGTTGCCACCCAAGAAGAAGGTATTCCAGACAACTGGATGGGTTTGGACGCAGGTCCAAAGTCCAGAGAATTGTTCGCAGCCACCGTGGCCAAGGCCAAGACCATTGTCTGGAACGGTCCACCAGGTGTGTTTGAATTCGAAAAGTTTGCTGCTGGTACCAAGTCCTTGTTGGATGCCGCTGTCAAGAGTGCCGAAGAAGGTAACACCGTGATCATTGGTGGTGGTGACACTGCCACTGTCGCCAAGAAGTACGGTGTTGTTGACAAGTTGTCCCACGTTTCTACCGGAGGTGGTGCTTCTTTGGAATTGTTGGAAGGTAAGGAATTGCCAGGTGTTGTTGCTATTTCTAACAAGTAAACGATCAAGACTACAACGAGTTAGTTAACTACGTATAAAGGAGAATATTATTGCGTGCGAACCAGATTGTAGTGAATTATAGCAGAAGTAGTAAGAAAAGCTCAAAAATGATAAAACTGTGCTATGTATTAGTGTTAAGGAAATACTTATTATAGTGAGAGCTATTGAGATATCCGTAACTATAGTATTAGTATTAAGAAAACACTTGATAGTGAGAGTTCTTAAAATATCAGTAACTATAGTATTAGAATGTAAGAAAACACTTTCAACTTGCTATAGTATTAGGATTAAGAGAACATTTTATTATAGTGAGAGTTCTTGAAACATCCGTAACTACAGTACTATTAAGAAAACACTTATTATAGTGAGAGTTATTGAAACATCCGTGACTACAGTATTACTATTAAGAAAACACTTTATTATAGTGAGAGCTATTGAAACATCCGTAACTAGCTATAGTATTAGTATTAAGAAGACCCTTTTTATAGTGAGAATCATTAAAATATCCGTAACTTGCTAGTATTAGAATATAAGAAAACACTTTTTAACTTGCTATATTACTATTAAACACATTATTATAGTGAGAGCTATAAATATCCGAACTTGCTATAGTATGCTGTACTATTTCCCCACGTTACAACTTGCCTTGTCCGTTGGTAATCTTGGCCCATCTTGAATATTCTTCCTTCTTATAATTTGGCTTGTCCGTTGGTAATCTTGGCCCAATCTTGCGGCGTCAACTCTTTATATCTACCACCATCTAACCAATAAATAACCTCGGTTCCAGACTCTCCTTTAGGCAAAACTTGGTTTTTGTACTGGTTTTTTGGGACCTTATGGTTGTGACTCGCTTGAATCGTTCCAATCTTGACAAATAATGGAACTGAATAGGTTGGTAGCGTTTTAAGGGCATGTTCGGATATTTTATTGAGTAATTCGAGATGCTTTGTAGGATCCTCATATTCATCTTTGGGCTCTAGCACAGCAAACCCGGCTCTCCCTTCATGATTAGGCACTCGAACCCCTACTACAACCGACTGCTTAATTCCATGTGAGCCCATAAGTTCATTTTCCACTTCCGAAGCAGAAACATTCTCTGATTTCCATCTAAAAGTGTCTCCCAAACGATCCACAAAGTAAAGTAATCCATCGCTGTCCTGCCTAAGTAAATCACCGCTTCTAAACCAGGCGTCACCCTGTTTTAAGACGTTTCTAATGATTTTTGATGAAGTGGCCTTCTCATTTTTATAATATCCCTGGAACGTTTTCAACGTATCTTGGGGATTCTTAATTTTCATCAATAGCTCACCCGGCTCATCATATGCTGCTTTCACAGCAAACCCGGTTGTAGGGTCTTTATAGATCTCATTATCATCATTTGGATCCATTTTGAAAATATTTTGCTGAGTAGAAAATATAAAATTGAGTAAAGTCCCGTACTTTTGACACGCTCCAATCCCATATTCCCCGGTTTGCATGTTTGTGATTCCAACTGGAGATTCTGTGGAAGCATAGAACTCGCCAATGGCTTTGATATTGAATTTTTCTTTGAATTCTCTCCAAATATCTGGTCTGAGACCATTTCCGTAGGCAGTGGTAACACTATGCTTTTTCTGATCAGGATGGTACTTCGAATTATTCAAATAACGACAGATTTCACCAACATACTGAACATGGGTTGCACCAGATAATTTTGCCTGGGTCCAGAAAGAAGAAGCAGAAAACTTTTGCGAGATTGAAACACATCCGGCGGTTGCAAACGTAAGGCAAACGCCAATAATGGCAGCAGTGGAGTGATATAACGGCATTGCAGTCAAGACTGTGGAGTTTGAGTTGATTTTGAAAAAATGGCCAAAAAGTGCAGTAGCCATAACGGTCTTTTTCCAAGACATGATAGCCGGTTTTGGAAGCCCCGTGGTTCCTGAAGTGTAGATCAATACAGCAGGCGAAACCTCCAGGTCCTCGGGTCTACGGGTATGATCTGGAGCTCTGTATTTTGGTCTTGAAGGATCTGACAAGACCTTTAAGAGCTCCGGCTCATTAATATAGTGCAACTTCAAGTTGGGCAATTGTTGGTGGATTTTGTCCTCTGTTTCTTTAATTGAAACAGCGGTGTCTGGATCGATGAGTACCTGACTCACATCCGAGGACTTGAGACAATGCACCAAAGCGTTGTCTTTGGTGTTATAATTAAGGAACGCTGGGCGAGCACCAATATTCCAGAGCGAAAACCATAAGATAATAAAGAGCGGCTTGTTCATACAACTGATGGCAATTGTGTCCTTAGAAGAGACGCCGTACTCTTCCTTCAAAATGTACGAAAATCTCAAGATAGCGTCGTACAATTGCTTATAGGTATACGATTCCATTGAGAACTGGTCATCGTAGATCTTGTATCCATCTTGATCCAATCTCAAGGGTGGGGGGTTGGATTTGGGTCTGGGAAACAAAATTGCCGTTTTGCTGGGGTACTTGTTCACCACATCTTCAAAGTAGTACCAGAAACTGGCTTTGCTTCTTTTGACTCTAATTAAATATGGCAAGACCCGGCCGAAGATGACTTTCAACACAGACAAGTCTTCGGAAATAAGGGTCCGGGCCTCTAATAATTGAGACGCGAGCGCAGCTGCTGCAACTAATTCAAACGTTGACATGATCTAGTTCTAGAGTCCGCAATTGGAGTATCTATAGTGCTGAAAATGGGGAGTCCATGCTCTTATGTACTTGCTTATGCACAGTAGAATAATATGATTTTTGGGTCTTCTCCGCATACATGTGCGAATGCGCGGATCACATATCAAAACCGTTAGGTGGCTTGATAATTCTCGGGCCCTTTTGGTATTTTTGCATTTTTTGTAGGTGCAGAGCACTAGAAGCAAACAAGAGTGGGGGAGAATTCAGCTGTTGCTTTTGATTGAATTATTTACTTAAATATGTACTAGAGATATCGAAATGATGTAGGACGCAGGGATTAAAATGTGTGATTTGATAATCACCAGAATGTGATAATGAAAATTGGCATGTGAGGCAGTGATTTGAATTTTGAGCCCACAACCAATGTTGGCACAATTTTGCTGAGATAATAAGAAATGGCAATTTAACTATTTCGTCAAACAGAATGGGGTTCTAACAATCAAGAAATGGCAATTTAGCCAGTTCGCCAAACAGAATGGGTTAGCATAAAGACCTGGTACTCACAGGCTTTCTGGTGTAGATAACAATCAAGCGAGGTTCACGATCTGGGTATAGATAACAATCTAGGGAGGCCCACAATCTGGGTATAGATAACAATCTAGGGAGGCCCACAATCTGGGTATAGATAACAATCTAGCGACTCCACGATTGTATGCTTATAAATTGTAGGACTATAAAATTGCAGTACTATAAAATTGTAGGACTATAAATCATATGATTATGATTATACAAACTATGGTTATCAAAATATATAAATATACGATTAACAGTATAATAATCTTAGCAAGATAGTTTGGATTTAATCCCATTAAAGAGGGTTTCGAAATTATAACCTACTCGGATGCTTTCGGTGCAGGGAAAAGTAGGCAACTGATTTCTGGGGCTGTCACTTCTGTGCGAAGATTACTATTACAGTACAACTATGGAGTACCTATCTATGCATGATGTGTAGAAGTGGTTATCTACAAAATTGGTGGGATTGGTATTTGATTGCACATGACATGCCTGTCAAATTTTAGAATATTTTAGTACCGAGGTGGAACTTTTGATTGTTGGGTATCGTATGATTTTCTCAGATTTAACACTTAGCTAAGTTGTATTTCCCGATGTAGTTAATTAATTCCAAGAAGGAGTTAGTATAGAAAATGGATTTGGATTAGATTAAGGAATAATCAGAAACTACAACAAATAGATTATAGAATAGATTAAGGAATAGATTAAGGACTAGTTGAATAGTATAACAAATACGATAACAAATACGATAACAAATACATTATGGATTAGATCAAGGAATTGTTAAATAGTAGAACTACGAGTATAACTAATAGATTATGGAATAGTATAATAATTTAACCAATACATTATGGATTAGATTAAGAAATAGTTGAATACTATAACTAATAGATTATGGAATTTTATAACTCCTATTTTTATGTAGTTCCAGCCCAGACCATGTTACTCCTGGCTTTCGTTTCGAGCTCAACATTATCTGGATTTCCTAATAGGATCCACTAAATCATCCCCATCGGGCTAACCGAAACCATCACCCGAATTCCTTCTCGGGCTAAACCTTTTTAGTCATTTCAACGAAGCCCGTAGATGCAACAACGTTTTTCGCTTTCGCCACAGATGAGCATTGTTCTCTTAAAATCACCGTATAGTCTTTCACAGCTGGCCATGGTGCATGGCATAAAAAATTAATCCTGCAAATATCGTAAATTATGAGTTCGCATGCATCCCAACCGTATTGATTATTCGGATAATGTTCCGAATTTCCGTAAATTCATCCAAATCCTCCATTAAACACTACTTCGGTTATCTTTGAGTTTGATTCTTAATATCGGATTTGTTCTATAGACAAAATCGATGGGAATCCTTGCATTTTGTGGCTATTTTTCTGTCCTTATTAGCAAAACAAGTTTTTATAGCTCATAGTTCAGATACAATAATACCAACATGCACTAATAATTAGAGACGCATGCGAAGTGGCGAATTCTTCCCAACATTTTAATATTATTTCACCATCTCCGTCATAAGAATAGATATTTTCTGCGGGCATAACAAAAATTTTGACGCATTTGTCGGCGATTCCATACCTGTATGTGGCTCATAACCAATTTATTCTTTATATTTTATTTTTTGGTTACCACCGTAAAATAGTCGTTCGACAATATACACGGTATCGCTAAATGTGCCTGAACTTTCAACTTAAGCTATAAAATAGAAATGCATCTCGAGCAATCGTAAGATATTTCCAAGAAGTTATTACCAACTGTGGCCTCCTGAAATGCAAGAGTTCCAATCTTGTGCAGATCAAAGTTTCGCAGCCGTCGAGGTATAGATTGAGTTTATTTAAAAATATAATGAATGATTTGTTGCAAGACGTCTTCATCAACAGAAGACGCACCGCAAGTATCATGATTCAATTACGCTCATCGTTAAAGACAAGCCGTTTATTTTATTTCTTTGTAAGCTAAATCAAATGTACATACTGCGTAGCTAATTCATTTAGGAAGTCTGGTTTTGTCACGAATCGATAAACAGTTGCAACTAAATCGTCAAATCACGTCAAAAAGTTGCGGAGGATAAATAGACAGAGTTGCGTAACATCTTGTTTTGACGTATTTTACAGAAGCATAATGGTGGGTTTGTCATTTTTCTGAGACGGGGCGCGCTATTTGGACTTCTAAAGTGTCAATAGTGACTTATTTTACAAGCAAAACAGACAAATTATAGTTATCCTCCAATTGGGTAGTTATTGATGTTTGAACAGCCTAATAAGTTTGAGTAAAGTTATCGCCACTTCTTACAGAATCAGGGGTATCACATTCGAGCCATTCTGTGGAGGAATCAGAGAAGGAAGTTGCTTGAGCGTGGAAACTAAATACAAATTCTAGAATTGGCAAATTATCTCAACGTCATTGACAAGGTTTTTACAGGTGTTTATTGAACTTTTAATATGATGGCTCAGTGATCACAAAACCCTATTGTACCATCAGCATCAAAAATCTACAAAATTAAGTATGATCTATAGTTAATTCCATAGGTTTAATAATTAACTAGACCAAATGCAATATTCTGGTAATGCAAAAAGACTACCATCCTGAAGACCCATACTCACGAATATTGCAAAGGGTTTACCCAAACTATCTACTGGCAGAATTCAAAAGCTCGATATATTGTTTAAATTGATACGTAACGTTCACACCCATTCTACACAACTCTATAGCTTCCATTTTTAATACCATATATCAACAGTCTATAAGGAGTCACATTCATTGTCAACACCTCCATAGCCATTAGTAAAAGCTTCTCCAACCATAATCAGGTTTTCTCCGGGCGTGCCACTGGCCCCTTCAGCGAAACAGACCTTACTGGCTACTCCGTAACATTCATCCTCTGTGCAAGATTGTATCTGGTCAACTACCATGGCACCTACCAGTGAGCTGACTTCTTGGGCACCTTCGTGATTGTCACCTTCATACTCCCTTGCTAAATTCATGTTCATACCGTAGGAAGAATACGACACCCATTCATCAGTACTACGGCGAGCGTATTGTTCTCCCTTAACATGTGCAACAAATGCTGACAATGAACCTTGTAAACTTTCCTGTAAGCATAAAACACCATAAGAAGTACCGTTGTATACTCCGCCCCATGCTGTATGTTGCAATGCTGCTGATGAACTCCTTTTAGTAGTAGTACCGTTAACTAATTCTGGCGAGCTCACAGTGAATCCAACCAAGCCCTCAATTCCCAATCCACTCAATGCGTCATGCACAGTGGTATTGACCAGTAAGGTGTCGTAAGCACCTATGCCGTATAACAACTCCCCATGCTGGATGTACGTACCAAATTCTTGTTCAGAACGCTTAGGTGTGCCTTCAGCTCCAGAGCCTTTAAACCATTGCCATCCACTAACACCACCTTCAGCAACAAAGCCCGCCAGAATCGATGCTCCTAAGGCTCCAACAATGTATGCACCTAGACATATAGCGGGTGCAGTAGGGTTAAAACCTAAAATTCCAATTAATACTTCAGCCGCGCATGATGCAAAGGGTGCGTAAAACGCACCGTATGCAACAAATCCAAAGAAAGTGGCCCCAAACGATGTAACAAACGTCAGAATTCTTTTGTCTAATTCAACTGAATGATCTGTGTCCACCAATGAGACTTCCAGGGACCTGTAGTACGCGGAAGGGAGGTTGTCGACCACTGGATCAACTTGACCGCTTTTGCATGCGGCAGGGAATAAAGTGACTGCAAAAACAACACAGAGAGTAATCACTGCTCCTACCAGAACCCACTTAGCTATCTTCCGATTTTGCTTTCTTTGATCTTTATGGTCTCCTTGGGCAATGTACCCTTTCTCGAGACTTTCAAAATCCATGGTCATTTTTTTCTATGTACCGATATTGTTCTATAGAGAAATTCGTCTCTCTTATATAGTCCGGTCATAGACCTTTTAATATTACCGAATGAGAGAAGGAACAAGGCCGATTCGGCGTACTGTCGGAGTCTTCAATTCCGGTTTACGAAAGGTACCTGTATTTTCCTACTCTATTCAAACTTAAGCTTTAATTCTCTATCAACAGTGCTGCACAATTATGTCGCTAATAATTACCTTACGAGCTAGATAGGGTATCCGGTCTCCTTCTTTCGAGCAATTCCTGCGTGACTAGTGAAATGAAATAAGTTATGTAGTGTTTAAGAAATCGGTTACCCGGGCAACAAATTACTGCAGGGTCCCAACAAGTAGTTTTTTTAGTTTCAAAGTATTGTTCTCAAGTTTCAATATATAGAAGTTTGGCATGAAGCGAGGATTGATTAAAAGAATAAGCATTTCAATTGGAAAATCCTGGATCAAACTTTTATTAAATATGTATTCTCTGGCCTATTATTTCCACTGCACTCGTTTCTATTCATAGCTTTAGAAATAGAATCAAAATGACATCATTAGAAATTAAGGTTTTGGTGAAGAAATGGCTACGCGAAAAATAGCGTGCATAATTTCTTCGAATTGAGTAATACTGCAACAAAGAACGTTCAGAATCAATTAGGGGTACATATCCTAAAGAAAATAATCGAAGATGAGGATGAACGAGTTTAGCCTGATGGCTGCTCTCTATAGATTTACGACACTATATAATTTACAAGATGGCAGAACTTGCTCACATACTAAATCAAGCTTCTTAACAATGAGAATCTTGTGACCCTTTCACCGTAAAGATCAAGTCAAATTTGAGTCGGTTTCCTTCAATTCCTTCAAAGTCGGTGAGCCCTCCATCAATTTCATCTCCTCTCAGGTCTACGGCATCAGAAAATGACTGTAGTGCCTCTCGTAGTAGTTATTTTGGTTTGTCAAAAAAGTAGTTACTGCATATCTTTTAACATAGGAGTAATCTTGCAGAAAACAATACGTCCCCTAATCTTTATATCAACAAGTGTTTACAGTAAAATTGGAAAACCCGTACGATAACTATTTAGTTACATCGACAGCTTCAGAATTCGTAGATATAAACTAAACTTAAAGATAAACTTAAACCTAAAATTATAATTTAAAAGGAGCAGGTAAAGTATATTCAGTTTCAATAAAACTAATTGTTATACGAAAACATGAACCCGCATAAGTTGCCGTATGAAATATTTTCTACTTCGCGCAAATAACGGATGTAGACTTTCTCCTAGATCAACTGACTATAGAACGGACTATTGTGCCAGAGAGTAGTCTTACTATTTAGCTGCTCACATCCACATCTACTATCTAAGCCAGACATCTCTCACTTCTTTACCAGGAATCAAAATACACCAAGACCGCCGGTGTAGATATATTTGTGTAGAAATATTTGTGTAACCACCCAGTCACAGAAACAGAAATTGAGCCCGGAGACATCTGCGAATTGGCTCTTTGGGCCCTTAAGCGTCGTCCCTCCTACCTGGTTTCTAATAATTGCCAATAAAAACTCACCTCACTTCCTATTGCCAATATCGAGAGTTTTCTTCATGGATCACGAAAAAGATTGCACAGCACCAGAACAGGTGTATCTGGAGAAGCAGATAAGGCACAGTCGAGCCTTGCTCAAGTGGGTAGCGATAGGAACATGCACCACGCTCTGTCTTGTTTTTGCAAGTCTATTATACCCTGAAGCTTATAGCTTCAGAAGTCATCCAGTCGAAAAGCTTCCTTCTGAACATAATGGCTCCCTGGAAGTCTCATTGCTGGACACAAACGGGATTCTGACTTTCTTCACGTCATTTGGGGTCACCTTCTTTGGATTTGTTGCTTATGGAGCGTATTACGCTCCGTTTGAATCGTGCTCTGCTGAGGCTTTAATTGGGATATTGGATTTTGAACCTACTGCCCCAGCCATGTGTCTAGGTGCTTATACTGTTGGAGCCTTAGGTACGTCTTTGCTGGCAGGGTTGGTTATGGAAGGTGTTTCCAGTTGTTTTTCATCCAAAGATACTGTTTCCGAGGATCAAGCCACTTCTATTCTTTAAACAAGCTCGAGCATTTCATACACAAATATCATGATCTAGAGCTTAGTGGATTTGAGTGGATTAAAGCTCATATTCCCCAATCTAAATGCTTGAGATTTTGGTCTGTCAAACATGGTAGAAAAGAACAATATCCGGCTAAAGTGATGGAGGCTGCAGGCAAAATCTCAACTGAGAGCTATGAAGGACTCTACTGTTATCCTCAAACCACAAATCAAAGACAGAGACAGAAGAGAGATGGATTACTTTATTTTGTAGATCGAGGACCAGAAAGTCTGAACAATTCTTCAATAATAATAAAGTAGATCCATTCCTGTGATGCAACCAGCAATTTATACAGCGGTCTCAGAATATACATATGGGTAGCTATGAATTTTTTGGTGAGTTGGAATGATAAATGATCCTTGCTATGAGACAAAATTAGTTAGTGAAGGTGCGACTATCATCCTAGTAACACCGTATGCAATGAGTTGCGATGTAGTCTGTTGCCTTAAGTCGATTTTTTTTTATTCACAACATGATACTCAACTATTGTGGTAAAACCGCGGAACCCTTGGAAACAATACAGGTGCTGCTGTGCAGCATTTATTTTAATCCAGTAGAAAATATCGCTTACACTCAGATTTAATACGTTCTCTTTGATTAATCGATCCCACCAAACCCACTTTAATTCACGTATTATTACTTCTAGATCGTTTCGTAATTCGAAATTAGATCACCTGCAAACAACTTAGAAAAATCAGTTTCAATTCGATTTTTGTGAACCCTCACACGAAGTGTCCCTAACATACCTCTTTGAATTCATTGATGTCAGATTTGGATTTATTGGAGAATTTAAAGAACTTGAAACTGCTTCATTAGGATGAGAATTTGAAGTTTACATGTCTTAAATTACTATTGTTTAGTATTCAAAAATTTTGCAGCTTTTACAAGCATTGTGAAGCAAATGAGTAGCTCATTTCTTGATTGAAGGAACTCTCCTGGGTATTGATCTGCTTCCCACGCGACTTAAATTATCCCAAGCACCTGGTGTTACCGGACGTGCTGTCACCATCTCAACTGTGGTGGCAGTCTCTATAGCAGACGGAGCCACAAACTTTTTCCCTCCATCAATTTCCTCCAACCAATTGCTAACATTACTATTCTTTTTCTTGAGAAAATTAAAGATCTCCTTGGCTTTGGCACTAATCTTTTTATCATTTTTATACCAGAGCCCATGTTGTATGAGTACCCTAAGATCGGAATTATTTTCACTTAAGTACTCTTCCATACAACAATCTGCGTGCTTCTCGATTAGTACTTTGACTGCATCATAAAATCTATGCTTGGTTTTTTGGTCAGATGAAATACCAATTCCCTGTGCTATCATTGGAATCATTGAAATGTAATCATTACAATAACACGAGCGAGCTGCCTCTTTAAGTATAATATGAACCTTGAATTTTGATTCTGATTTGATAGATTCATCTAGTTTGCAAGTACTCAAATTGAGCTCAAAGTTGCATAATTGTCTGAATATTGTCTGGTGGGATAGGATAGATGGTTCGAATTTCCATTTTTTGAAGTGTGAATCAATGGTCGTTGTCTTTTTTGTTTTAAAACTCCAATGAGACCAGAAATAAATAATGATTAATTCAATAAATACTTTTTGCAAATCTGCATTCAATAATTCTAGAAGCGGGTAAATTTCTTCAGTATCGAGAACGTATTCTATCAATTCATTCAACGCAGGAAGATAATAGTTTGGATTCTCATGAAAAGAATAAGTTGTGCAAACACAGATTAGAGAGAACAAAAAAATAACCAATGTCAGCATGTTCTCCTCCTTACTATTTTGGAGGACTAGACGGAGATCATTGATATACTTTTCTGCTGCCCACGCTGAATTGAAGGTGGTAACTGGTATTGTGGTAGAATATCTTAATATGGCGGACATTTTTAGTTTGGATTTAATAGTTCCTGGAGTAATTAGCAACAGAGGTTTTAATTTTCTTCTGATGTCATAGAATTCTCGATAGCTATACTTTATCTTCACGGAAGTAGGTTTCATGAATTGAGCATTTAAAAATTTGGTGATGGAAGCTTCATTTAGTCCAGGAGAGTCAATCTCTTCATGGAACAAATCCAATTTCTCAACAACTATACTTTCCATAGGCTTTTCTAAATAGCTGATATGATTTCTTAGGTCCAGACTCTGGCCAGAGTCAATATCGATAGTTCCATTGGATGATTTTGATATTGCTGAATTCTGTTCCTTACCTTCTTGAACAACTCCACCGGTAGGTTTAGGCTCCACAAAAGAAGTGGGCAGCACTAAGGAAGAGTTTGTTTCTTTTCCCTTGGGTTCTTTAACTTCTTCGGCGGTCTCAGTTGGTGTTACCTCTACTACTTCCAGCTTCGTTGCATTCACAATAATCTGATTTTCAGCGTGTTCTTGCTCCTCATCCTTGTCTAACACTACCTTACTTTCCATTTCATCTCTTTCGACTCGTGATTTCTTTAAGGATATGCAATATTCTCTTACTCCAAAAAGAATACCTGCTAGTACCACTGTACAAAAGACAAGCACTAGAAATATGTAAATCATGTTGGCCATGATTTCTTCATTATTATTCAAAGACACTAAGGAAGGGGAAGCCAGTGGCTCTCCTTCATCCACAACAAATGAAACATCCTCATCGTAGTCGTAGATCCAGTCATCCTGGAGTGGCAGTATTGTTGACGTTTCCATTCAATGGCTGCAAAAAGAAAATCGAATCAAGCTTTGGTCGAAAGTTGTGAAGAATGGACAATTAGTCGTACGATAATTAGTCGTGTGATAGTAGATTGTTCTCTTTGAAATCAATTGTCTGGATCCAGTGGAGCTGTCGATGTGTATAAAGTAATAATATACCTGTAGCGTCTAAACGATTTTAAATTATGGCTCATGTCGTGCGACATAATTAGACAACGACATAATTACACAGGGGAAAGAACATCTGTTAAACAAATGATCATACTTAAGAGTCTTTGAAGACTTAACATAGACAATACATAATATACTGTGTTCTCCCAGACATTATTGTAATCACGGTATTATACCTTATTAGTCATATTTGCTGATTAGTAATATATTACCAATCAACTTATTATCACCACAGTAACTAACATGCGCCCATTAAAAACTTAAAAAAGAAGGGGCGAGCTGGGAATTGAACCCAGGGCCTCTCGCATGCTTGTAGTTATTAGTTCAGTAAACTGAACCGTCGCCCAAAGCGAGAATCATACCACTAGACCACACGCCCGATTTGTGATTGGGAAATTAACCTTGGTCAACTCACAAAGATAGGTTTGGTGCACGTGATACCGCATCACGGGGACTTCTTTTGTGAATCTACTAAAGTAGAGAACTCCTCTTAAGTAAGAAAAAAATTTATAAGAAACAGAGATTTCCTGAGTTTGTAGACTTACATTTATATGACCAGAAAATACTCGTTATCTTTAAAACTGGCACTAATAGCAGAAGTAACCATTATCGTAACTAACTGTAGTATAAACCCATGCACAAGTGCTAAAAGAATTCAAAAAATCATACTACTGCAAACCTCAAACCACTCCGTAGCAGTTTCCTGACTTGTTCATCACACACTCTCCAAAAAAGCATTTATTAGTCAAATCTTTTGGGGTCCCCATAACATTTTACAATCTGGGGGTTTTAGTGGGTAGTGAAGACTCTTTTGGTAAAGAGTTTTTGAGTCTCACACTGTTCATTATCTAGCTAGCTAGCTAATGTTCGTACGTAAACGTATTCCCTCCAACATCCACCCTCACTCTATGTTTAGTTCATAGTAAATACACAGATGTAAAAAAAAAAAAATCAAATTACTAATTTTTTTAAAGATTTATGAAAGGTTCAAAAAGGCAATTTATTTACAAAAAGCAAATTCTTCACAAAATGAATCCCGTAATTCCGCCCACAGTCAATTATATTTCTATTATCTCCGTCGCATATATTCTCTCGAAAGTCCTGGGAACTCCTCGAAAAAGTGCACGTTGTATCTTGTGAACGGTAAAGTTCAGCTTCGCTTCCCAGCTTCACTTCCCAGCTTCACTTCCTACTATTGCAGTATGGGTCTTTCACCCAGACTAACTCTATATTCCACACCCTTCATTCCCATCAAAAACATCGATTTCTGTCAATTTCTTGAAAATTCCACAAACAACGTACCGTGCCTCTAATACTCCTTCATAAAAACCTCCAAAATCATCCCCACTCTCCCATAAACTCGCCTGTATATCCGTCAGGACATTTCCGTCCTCCGCTGCAGCAGTCGCACTGCGCTCACCTGATTCTCAAATCACCTTCTTTTGATTACGAACTACATGCTCTGCCGTACCCGATTCTTTTTCACCCAGAACTCGCTGGTTCTCAAGACTTTGGCGCAGTCCAAGGTGCCACGGCTCGTCATTTCACCCCAGCCCAAGTTTTCGCTTTTTCGGGCGGTTTTTGGAGGCCAAAAGCGCCAATTTTCAACGTTTCCAGTCAACCAGAACTTGGCTGTAAAAGCTGAACAGATCAACCAAATTCCCCAAACTATCCCCAAAGTCCAAGCAAATGAACACAAGAGTAGATCAGACACTCCTTTGTCTAAGAAATATGTTGGATATTGGCTTTTTGGGACTTCTACGCTTGTTTTTGGTATCGTTGTGTTGGGAGGGTTGACCCGTCTCACTGAATCCGGATTAAGTATCACTGAATGGAAACCAATCACTGGAGCCATTCCCCCTTTAAACCACGTGGAATGGGAAGAAGAGTTTGCCAAGTACAAGAACTCTCCTGAGTTTATTCTCTTGAACTCGCACATCACTTTGGAAGAGTTCCAGTTCATTTTCTTTATGGAATGGGCCCACAGATTGATGGGAAGAGGCATTGGTCTTTTCTTTGTGCTTCCTGCCCTTTACTTTTGGAAAACCGGCAAAATGAGTCGCCATGTGTCTAAGAAAGTGCTCGGGTTGACCGCATTGTTGGGATTGCAAGGTGCCATTGGCTGGTGGATGGTGAAATCGGGATTAGACGAAGAGAACTTGGCTGAAAGAAGATCCAAGCCAACGGTTTCTCAGTATAGATTGACCACCCATCTTGCAGCTGCATTTTTATTGTATTTGGGTGTTTTGTCCACTGGTTTTGAGATTCTTAGAGAGAATAAATGGGCTCAAATGGACCCAGCTAAGGTGAAGAATGTTTTTGCAAATTTGAATAGTCATGCCGTGAAAAGATTGGCTCCGGTGAGATTAGGATTATTGTGTTTGGCTTTCGCTACTGCCATGAGTGGAGGAATGGTTGCTGGGTTGGACGCAGGTTTGATCTACAACACGTTCCCTCATATGGGAGAGGACATTGTTCCAAGTAAAAATGAATTGATGAGTCCAGTCTACGCCAGAAAGGAAGATCAATCCGATTTGTGGTGGAGAAACTTATTAGAAAACCCAACCACTGTCCAACTTGTGCATCGTATCATGGCAACAACTACCTTTTTTGCCATTTGTGGATTGCACTGGTTCATGATAAAGAATAAAAAGACCCTTCCACAAGAAGCGGTCAAGAGAGCAAGTACCGTCATGGGATTGGTTTCGTTACAAGTTGCATTGGGAATCACCACTTTAATTTACTTGGTTCCTATTCCTCTTGCATCCGCGCATCAGGCTGGAGCTTTGGCTCTTTTAACTGGTTGTCTTGCCTTGTCTGCAAGTTTGAGAGGCCCCAGACCAGCCATGGTCAAGTACATTGACCAGCAAATGAAAAAACAATTGTTGAAGAAGATTTAATGTATATATTCTGTATGTAAATAGCAAATACTGTAAATAGCCTAGATAAATTACAATACTAGAGACAATATGACCAAAGTAATTAGTACTAGGAAATTCAAAGGTTAATAAATATAGGAACAGGCTGAACCCAATTTCTAGTTATTATCGTTTGAATTTTTCTAATGGGAATGATTTATGTTGATTTTAATCAATAAGCCTATGATCGTTATCTGATTTATTCATTGATATAACTCTATTAGATCGTTTATTGATAAATATGCTATTAGTTGAAGCGATCGGAGGTATCACATATTTATATCTATGTAAAGGTAATTGATGCAAATCTAGATCAATAAATGTCTATGAGCTTGGCATATATGTGAAAAGATGGTGCTCATATGAACATTATTGAGCACATGACAATTAATCAATTTTAGTGATATTTAAATTGAATCACCAAATCTTCTTGCTTGCCATTTCATATCTCGTAACTTTACCCAAGCCATCATCTTCTTCTCCCCATTGTTCCAATAAGACTTTATTTCTCTTCTCCTCCACCGTTAATGGAACTTTTTCGTCCCAATCATACAAGTACCCTCTTGTGACAGGGTTTATGGATGATGCTTCTGTGTTGGGAATTCCTGGTAAGAAAGACATATCGATAGGAGAACGAGGTGATTCAAGATCATAGACGGCCAGCGTCTCTTCGTCTGCTCCCAAAGTAATATTCAGAGGGTTTGAATTTGCTAACAAAGTTGGTCTGGGTGCAGGTGTAGGTGTAGGAGTTGGAGTGGGAGTAATAATGTTGGAAAGCTTGAAAAAATCGTCATCTTCTGATTCTGTAGCGGAAGTGAAACTAGAATCCTGCTGAGTAGCAGCCATTACTAGTTTTGTCTTTTCAGGATTGGCTAATTTCCTCAACTGTTCTTGGTACTCTTTATGTTCAACCTTAATTTTGTTAGCCATTTTGAGAATAACTAAGCCCAAAATCAAACGGACCAACAAAAGTGTAGCAAAGGTCACTAAGACTAACCCAGAAGATGCAAATATGGAATATATCAATGAGTTGGGATAGTAAAAGATCAACAACAGTTTAAAATCTGATAGTGTCATTCTCAAAAAACACACTATAGTAGCCAATAAAGGCAAACCTATACGTTTGGTGAGCACAACATAATCCGATCCACTAGATGAGTCTAACTTGAATACTGTCAAATAATCCAAACTGAGAACATTCAAAAAATTCTTATAGATTCTTGGTCTGATTTTATTAAATTTGGCAATGTACGAATGCTTCAACCAATCCACAAAAATCTCACTTCCTATGACTATAATACCTGGTCCGAATATGGATCCAAACCAAGTATTCCAGCTCTTCCAACTGTTCGGAATCAACCCAATTTGACCCAATTGAAGGAAATTACGAAGAGTAATGATACTTAGCATAATGGAAAGCTGAAACCGTTCACATAAGTCAGACATTGCAATTTGAAATAATCCTTCTCTTTCGAATTTTTTGAAGACGGATCCCTTGAGTTCTGCAAACTGATTGGATAACAAAAGCGCCAACAACGCATTTGAATACGAATTGGCTGCAACATTAAGGGATATTGTCTGGTAAATTAAAATGTACCCATGGAATGATAAATATAATACCGAAAGAGTGAAGAATAGGGCCAACTTCACTCTTTCGGCTGCTGTGGATGACGTGAAAGGAATCTCATGGAGAACATTGAGGAAATCCTGACCCAAAGATGAACATAACTTGTCTGCTACTTCCAAGACACCGAACATGACATATAATTTAATATGAGCCAGACCACGAATATCATGATACATTTTGGATATATCCAATCTGGGAGCCCAAAGAACAAAGATTGAGCATGCAATTATGGACACCGTGACAAAGTCTTTCTTCACGGGCTTGAAATGAGTTCGTAATGTGGAGATATCTTCTCTCTGTATGCTTTTCGCTAAATATTTGATCCCTGTGATAGTAGTGATGATAATTTTCAACGGAGTCACTGTAAATAATGTCAAGAACGAGTTGAAACATATAAGAAGCCCAAAAATCATAAAGTTCTCCAAGTAAAACGGAACCTGGACCATATTAATTAGCTCCTCGTACGAATCATTTGCCTCTTTATTTGACTCTGGTTTACTCGGACCTTGAAGTGAGTCCACCGGAAGGTTCAATTCAATGAGAAGGAGCCGGTAGAGCGAAATGAGCCTATTTCGGTTCTTGGATCCCAACTTATAGGCTGCCAGAGATGAGGGTCCTCCAGTGATAAAGTTGAGAAAAGTGGACTGGGAACGTGGCCGAGAAACCGATCTCGACCGGGATTGCGACCGGGACCGCAGCAGTGACACTGCGGGTAGAGAGGACTCGCCTTTGACCAGAATTGAGTGGCGTGGACGGCTCATCGGAGTACTGAATTACACTTTAGTTAAGACTATGATAAGTCTTTTATTGCGAGATCAACCGTGCTCAGTCACGTTTAGGCACGTGACTGGGAACGTGACTGAGACGCACGGGAACCCCAGATCAGCCAGATATATATATACGTAGAAGCCCAATTCAAATCACATACAAAACAACATTAAATATTCCTAAACACAATTACATACATTTTCTAGTATCCAATCATCTACGTTGACCACGCTCATTTCACAGATCAAAAGAAAAGGAACACCTTACAATGAATCTTCTCACGCTTCCGCAATTCCTCCAGCGTATCGAGCCTTTTGCCCATACCGATCTCCTTGTTCCCTCGGAATCTGCCAAGCTTCAATTGGTAATCACAGAGCTCTTGGTGGACTACTACGTGGACTATCCACTTCTCAAATTTCTCAGCCGATTTCTCAGCCAGCAGTCTTTTGATGAGATAATAGAAGAAAGAAACATCGACCATCAGTGTGGATATTTAGTATGCGATAGGTCACCAAGACAACAGGTAAGGAGACCGTCCAGCGTGGCAGATCGCAGCACTATGGGCGGAACGAAGTTTCAGATCTACAATCGCAAACCGCTGATGATTCTTCCCAACACATATCTCTCGCAATACTGTTGTAAAGACCATTATCAAGCGTCGATTTTCTATCGAAACCAGCTTTCAAATGAAGCCATTTTTGCTAGAAAAGATATCATGCTGGTTGGCCCATTTGCTGATAGTACATCGGGGAACTGGTACGAAAAGGGCATAACGTGCTTGGAAGAAGTATTGGCCAAGCACAAGGAATTGAAGGATCAGGGCAAGCTGATCCTGGACGTTATTGCCATGATGAGTGGATTAAGTGTTGAGGAAGAAGATAAAGGGCAGAATGAGTTGATTAAGTTGATAGAAGATTTCGAGATTGTGGAGAAGGAGGGTGGCGTGGAAGGCGAGGAAGATGACGAGGAATTCGGAGAGGAAAGAGCACGGGGAATTGATGGTTATATCACGACAAATAAGGCATGGGGCGGGTATGTTGTGTAGTCTGAAGTGTTCAATTAAAATGAATCATTCCAAGCAACAAAGACTTTAATCGATGTGAATGAAATCACTCGGCCCAATGCCTGAAAGTCTGTATAAATTGCATAGCATCTGATATAAAGTCTGATTGCATTGTTTTTTAATTATAATGATCTCCTTCTGTTATTATGGCTCAGGAGTACTACGAAGCTGAAAACAAATGATTTCAATCTAATTTCACAAATGGATAAGATTCTGGCAAGATTAGGTAATGAACCTTGATTGGTTCATATCAAGCAATTTAATGGATTTTAGACTACTTGTGCTCTCACAAAGACTAGTGAAATGCACGATGTTAGTTACAATAACTTGTGTATTTCACGTTTGCTTTAATAATAAACCTCATAATAAGAACCAGACCATTCTGAAGTTGACTCAGAAAATAGGAGAAATTTCCGAATAAACAAAACATCCATTACGTTCAATAATTGAACTTTTCAGAGCAATCTCATTCAATATAACATCTAGAAATAACGACTCATGTATAGTACACTACAAATATATGTACACCATCTTGTATAGTACATTACAAATTGTACACCAATCTTGTATACTACATTACTATTATATATGTAAACCCATCTGTTCTATAATGCTCCATTATTACTCTCTATATACCCCAAGATAATTCTACTTCAAACACTATTTACAGATCCCCCAAATTAAACTTAAACCGTTTGTAAAACTTCTTCCCCCACTTGAAACCACCGACTCCCGATTCCTCCATATAATCCCCCAATTGTTTACCTAACCCAATGCCTTCTTGTTCGGGCATTCCATCTTTTACCTTTTCAGAACTACAATTTTTTTCCAAATACTCATGATACGTTTCAACTTTGCGGTCACTATTGACGAGTTCTGAGTGCTTAAAAATCCCTTTGGAGTTTAATTGATCCACTAAAGAATTGTACTTCTGAATTAACTCATCATAATGTAAGTTCATTTGTTTCTGGAGCTGGTCCCGTTCCTTTTGCAAATCCGAATTTCGGTTCCTCATTTGGCTGTATTTTTGGAAGTACTTGTCTACCTTCTCACTTAATTCCGTAGTAGTCACATCCAAAGGATCCGTCCACTCTGAAACATAGCCTAAAAACGGCTTTTCCGTTCCAAGTTCTCGGTCTAATAAATACTCCCAAGCGGCTTCGCCTTCTGCAAGCTTTTGGTAATGACTCCGTGAATATACGAACTCTTCTTCGCCAAAGCCACGGCTTCCTCTGATGCTGTACAGCCCATCGCTGTACACCTTTTCGTCCTTGATGGTTCCAGGCTCTGATACCCAGACATTGCGTAAACGGAAAAGCGTCCACAGCTTCTTTGTATCCATTGCTATTTCTTTCATCACCTCTTTTCTGGGAAAAGGAACCTTGATATACGGCATTGGGATTGGTCCTGCGGATGTAGTACTGATTTTGACTTTATACGGGCCCTTTTCATCTACGATTTCCTTCAATTTCTCGAGGTAGTGATGCTTATTGATATCGAATGCGAGCGAAGGCTTGATAATTGCATTGATATATTCCATATCGTACCCGTCCAGTATTAATTCGTGTTTGGTAGATCCTGGAAGTGCATATTTTCCTTTGTACAATGCAAATTCTTTAATTTCTGGGGTACTGGGCAATAATGTCGGATTGGGAAACTCTTTCCTCTGTTGTTTGAGCTTCAAAAAACGCCGCAATAAATGGTCCGAGAATTCCTGTGCATTTCCCAACTCGTTCTTAATCACATGTTGCTTCTTATCCTTATCAAGCTTGGAGAAAACTCTCCTGGGGTCCATAGGCTTTTTCACTTTACTCATTTCTTTTCGTAATTCCAAGATTGTTTTGTTCTTGTTTTCTTGTAGTTCAATCTCTTGTTGGTTTTCTAGATAATTCTGTCGCCATTTTTGCTCTTGGAATTTGTTGTTTCTATACTCCAGACGAATATCAATTAACCCATTTGGATCACCCGAATTTTGTATATTCTGGTCAATCTCAACGCCTCTAAGAAACGCTCTGGAAAACGAATTGACTTCTTTATGCTTTTTCTCGAACTCTTGTCTCAAATTGTACTTCCATTCACTCTTGAAGTATTGAATGTAGAGTTGTGGATTCAACTGGTACTGAGCGTATTCTGCATGAAATTCAGCGGGAGAAATTGCCAATCTCTTTATCCGTCGCAATAGTGAGCGGTAAAGCGCACAAACCGCTGGTTTGTGAGTCACCTTATCATATAATCGCATGGCATCACAGGTAAAATAGTTACGTATAATTCTACCATCTCCTGTATATGCACTCCGAATCTTGTGCGTCACGTGGCTAGTCATGTGATCTAGTATGCGAAACTGTCAATTCCAAGCCCTATACAACACTGACTGTTTCTGTCACAATATTTACCAATGGTATGTGTATTTCATTCATTCAAACGCAGGAACGATTACTAACTCCGGCAGCCTCCTAAATTATCCAGAAAAGAGCAACCTCAGCTACTCATTCTCAAGTTCAAGAGACAAAAAACGACATACGCGTTACCAATAAGCAAAGCACCTAGTTTGTCCATTTTAACAGAAAGTTTGGTGGAAGCAATCAATGGAAGTGGAGGGATCGTATTGGAGGAGCCGGAAGTGGGCGAAAATGGAGAAGAAGAGGATATTCCCGTGCCAAAATCGGAATTTATAGAGGACGATATTGCGGTTCCTAAATCAGAATATATGGATATTACCACCGAATCTGCAGGTATAGAAGTGAAAGATTCTGATATTAGACTAGCCATTCCAAGAGATAAAACGCAGCCCTATGAGAACCAGTGGATCGAATTGGACGATACGCAATTGGAAAGCTTACATTTTAACGATTATGACATCATTGCGTTTTCGTACGATCAAGAAGACTTTTATATAACAGAAGCAATCTATGAGGATTAGTCTAGACAAGAAATGAAATCATACCTGGTATGAGTTATGATACAATAATACACAGAGGACAGATGCATGAACAAAAAGTGGGGCAATAGCCACCGAAGGTGGCTGATAATGGAGGTATTTCACAGAATATTGGAGTGGGCGACAAGCACGAGATCTTGATGGTTTGAGGATTCATAAGCGCACCCAATCACTTGAATGAATAAGCGATTTAGTCGTCAGACAAGATAAGAATGTAATATAGACTTAATCATTATAAGCCTTTTATGGGTAATAATAAGCATAGAACCAACACATGTAGTTTCCAAGGCTCTATAATGTTTGAGCCAACTTTGCTGGTGCGGTTATTGATACTTTCTTCCACTCAACTTTCTGATCCCGGCAGACAGAACCCTATTTCCGGGGCTTTTCACCTGCAACATTCCCGAGCTTACTCTTGAGCCTGATCTGGACTTGGGAAGCTTGATGCTATGTGTTGGTGACGATTGTGGGGACGAAGATAAGGTTGTGCTAACGGTTCTGGTTGTTGTGGTGGTGGTTGTTTTCGTTAATTGTACTGGTTGGTTTGAACTGTTGACCGAAATGGACTTCAACACCCTCCAATCATTGGACGCTTCTCTCTTTGGAGAAGCATTAATTAATGTACCGTTGGCATTATGCACTTCAACCTCTGCGTTTTCTTCATTATTTCTTCTTGCTGGACTTTCAACATCTTCCATTTCCTCCTGTTCTTCGTCGGAATTATTGATTATTTCAACAACACCTGAATTGTCTGCTTCCTTATACTTTCTAGGTTGACCTGGAGATTCGTTAGGCACGGCCGTCTGAATCTTGGATGCCAAAACACCACTGATTTTTCTTCTTCTAATAGGTGTTTGGAAGGAAGAGTCCATATGACTAATGGAAGAATTTGCTTGCAGATGTAATTTTCTTTGTTTAGCCTCTAATTTCATTCTGGATTTGAATTCATCATATGGAGTCAATGGGAAAAGTCCTCCAATGAACTCATCTGGACGGTTATCTAAGACCATGGTGTGTCTCCAGTCTCTGAAATCATTTTGGTGTAAATATAACCAGTGCTGCTGTGGTCCCACAACCATACCGGGACGGATCATTCTCATGTATCCAATACATTCATTAGCGGTGAACCCATGAGTATAAATCAAATGGGCTCCAATAAGACAACCAGTTCTTCCTAAACCGGCTTTACAATGCACGGCCACTTTCCCTCCCTTATTTATGATACATTCGGAAGCACCAATAAACTGTCTGACATAATCCATGGTAGGACAAGTACCATCATCAAAGATCATATCAATGTGTTGAATATTTCTCTTGGAAAATTCCCCGGCGTCGTATAAATGACTGTTCAATCTGACGACAAGTTTAACGTCGTTTTCCCCGAAGTAATTCAATACCTTTCTGAAAGGTTCATTGAGAGACTTTCTGGAGCTTTGTTGAGGGGATGCAAATGCAATGAAATCTTTGGATATGACATTGAAATCACCTTGGTCAACACGTTCGTATTGCTCGTATTCCTCAAGGTTGAAAGTGGTCAAATCAATCATGCCTCTTTCCTTTGCTCTCCACATTCCATAAACGACATCTTGGATGGTGATTTCGAAATCTGCGTTAGAGTAACCGGCGTCTCTGAAACCTTGGAATGGAGGATCGATCTGTGCGATTGGCTGCAATACTTGATGAGGAGACCATGATTGAACCAAAGTCATGTAGCAACACAATAAACATGCAGTATTGGCTCTTTCTTTAGGGGAAGTGGAACTGTACAACACAATGGCTTTGCCTTGGTTGGCTTCTTCGTTCAAAATGTTATGGAGAACAACTGCAAAACGGTACAAGTTACCGATGTGTAAAGGACCAAAATCAAGATGGAACGCATTGTAACTTAATGCGTCTTCAACGGTGAAATACACCAAGTCATTGGTGTCCTGAGGAGTGTAGTCATACGCCCCAAGATAGATACGATCTGATGGGTTAGTATTGAATAGATAGGAGCGTGTACCAGAATAAACTGATCTCTAGTATTAAGATAAGAGCCTGTACCAGATATAGTTTGTGTGTATTGTCTCACAATAGTCAAAACCCACTCGTAAACGGTCATCATTCTGAAGATATTGCACTAAAAATGATCAAATTCTGCCAGTACTTCCAGTGTAAACATCCACTTCTTTTTGATCACTGTATTGTCCAATTTCCTCCACGTAAATAGTACTTGGTAGTCGTACGATATTACCGCTACCTTTAAAGAAGAGCAGATTATCCTCTAACGCTTCTATTTCTCCACAAATACCACAATAAAACACCAGTGGCGATCTGACCGATATAACTCTCGAATTTGCTTATCTAGAAGGGATTTTGTAGTTCGGCTCTACAAAGTTGATCTGATTTGTGACTGATTTGTGTGTGGATCTGACACGGTAAATACTGGGAATTCTTCATTTTCTGGTACATTTTGAAGATACTCACTTTTTAAGAACTCGATAAGAGGCACACTGACTTTGCTTTTGCCCATTTTGCCTGGAGAAATGGTGGAACTTGGGGCTTTATATGGACTGAAATGTTTGTTTTGATTCTTGCCATTTGTGTATTGTGGGTGCGCGCACGACCCCGCTACCTAGTTTGGACTTTTTTACGTGATCAAGCTGGCTGCTGTAGAGTGCGCAATTGATAGTGCGATTTTAATACTACGGAACGGATACCAAATGGTACGTATTTGGCAGTTTGGCACAAATTGAGCGGATATGGAGTGGTTTGAAGTATTTTTTTGTTTCTACAGGTGCGATATACCCGGAAACGTCTTTTTTGGGGCAGATTTTCGACTCTTTGGCCGCTTTCAGTCGGCCTTTAATCCTCCCAGATCCGTCCTCAGAATGGCACTAACCACCAGTCGAATCTCTACTCCTTTTCGTCCAATACTTTGTCTGAGCTCCGCAAGTTCCGTTTTGGGAGCGCTAGAGTCCAGACCATGCAAGCTGTGATCTGTATGTAATTCGTATTCATGTGCCTACTAACAATAGATACCATTGACAAGGAAACATATGAGATAAAGAGAGACGAGGATCAGGTGATAAACTCTGTGGAAGAATTGGTGGACGAATTGCCGGATAATTCGCCCAGGTACATTGTGGTGTCGTATCCAATGAAAACAGACGATGGAAGATTGATTACTCCATTGGTTCTCTTGTACTGGATCCCTCCTACTTCTGGACTGGAGAGCCGGATGTTGTATGCAGGAGCGGTGGAACAATTCAGGGAGAAAGCCGGGGTTCTGAAGTAAGTATAGAAAGGGGAAGGTTGGATAGCAGCAAATACGGATTGACTATCGATTTGGGTTGCTGTGAATGTTTGGAGTTTGAGGATTGGCGAATTTGGCGATTTTGGCCGATTTTGGCCGATTTTCGTGCTCTGAATGTTTAAAGGTTAAGGATTTTATTCGACCGATTTGTATAATTATCATACGATACTAACTATAGATTGATCAAGGTGGAGGAAGAGGAAGAATTGGAAGACTTGAAGGAGTTGATTTCCTCATAAGTACAGTAAAATAACCAGTATACTACAGTGGCCAGTTAATTTACAGGCCGTTGCTGGTGGTTCTTATAATTATAGCGTTACAATTATAGAAAATTACAGACCATATCGGGAAGCGAACGTAGAATTAGTCAGATCGTGCGTAATGGTTTTCATATCGGTATGATGTCATGGGAGGAACCCAAAGGACATGGCCATGAACTGTGTGTCACCTGATACATATCACCTGACACAGATCTCATCTCATCCCAACTGCAGCTTATTTGTATCGCGCACTACCCGGTACCCATCGCAATTCGCAGTCACATTTGCCGCACACGACCGGAAATTTTTTCACAATTTTTCAGTATATAAAGGCCCTCATTTCCCCTTCACAAATTATCATCACCAACTAAAAAAACATTCGTCAAAATGGGTCGTATGCACAACTCTGTATGTGAGACCAATCTACCATTACATGCTTGATAGAACGAGGGTTGATTCGGTTCCACTAGAAGTACCAGCCAGCACATTTGTGCCTGTTGGTACTTGACTGTGGGCAAAACTGATCAGCACCGCTATGAAGTGTAGTTGCCACAAGACATGCTTGTGCTCCACAAGACCATCTGGTCTAGGGGTTATGCTGTCCGGCGCCGTCCTTGTGACCTTATACTAACATGCAGGGTAAAGGTATTTCTTCCTCCGCTACTCCATACTCTAGAAACGCTCCAGCTTGGTTCAAGTTGACCTCTGACGACATTGTCGAACAAGTCATCAAGTACGCCAGAAAGGGTTTGACTCCATCTCAAATCGGTGTTATCTTGAGAGATGCTCACGGTGTTTCCCAAACCAAGGTTGTCACTGGTAACAAGATCTTGAGAATCTTGAAGTCCAACGGTTTGGCTCCAGAAATCCCAGAAGATTTGTACTACTTGATCAAGAAGGCTGTCTCTGTCAGAAAGCACTTGGAAAGAAACAGAAAGGACAAGGACTCTAAGTTCAGATTGATTTTGATCGAATCTAGAATCCACAGATTGGCCAGATACTACAGAACCGTCTCTGTCTTGCCACCAAACTGGAAGTACGAATCTGCCACTGCTTCTGCTTTGGTTAACTAAGTGAATAGGTTTAATAATTGACTTGTTTATTTATTTATAAGTGTAGATAGACTAATATAATGACCACAATATAATGACTATGGAATTATTTGTAAAGAATTCTGAGTTACTGGTCTGGAAACACTGAACTATTTGAACGATTGTTTGGTGTATTTGATGATTATCGTGGGGTTTTGACAATTTGGCTAGATCCGGCACTTTTGCACCTATCTAATAGGGAACTATACCAAATAAGCATTGATGGGATTATTAGGCCCATGAACTCCAAAGTCAAGTTTAGTATGTGACTTAGTACATCGATATCATGTAGCTAGAACTAAGGCTAGTTAATTTTTCTTGCTGATATCAATAGTTTAAAGCAATCGAATATTGTATGATTAAGCACAACAAAACATCACTTCTTGGACTTATACCTTTAACTAACACGATAAATCGTATAAATAACAGTAAATCGTTTTGAGTTGTACTTACTTAGTACATATCTTATGAGCTAGAAGGTTAGTTAATTTTCCTTTCTAATATTAATGGTTTTGCTACAACAATCGAATCTTTTTCGATTAAGCACAATAAACATACCTCTTGAAGATATACCTTAACTAACACGATAAATCGTACAATCTACAATATCACCAATTAATAAAAATTAATAAAAATTACAAAACACTCGTGTTCTTTGTAAATTCCCAATTATCTTTCTCCACTTTCAGGTTGACTACTAATCCATAGTTGAAAATCCACACATCTCAATCATACTCACCATAGAGATATTTCCAAAAATTAGAAAAAATCGAATAATATCCACAAAATTATAAAAAAGCCCCAAAAAACATTCACCTAACGTATACCACAGAGTCTGCCCCACAATCCCCACTAATCCATCTATTCGATCCCAATTCAGTCCATCGTCGCTCCATCCAATCCCCAAATCTTCTCACGTGACGCAACAGTATAAGCATCACCACAACTGAACCATTCCATCAAACAGTCACTTTTTTGCATTTTACACTCCATTTCCGTACATTTTCCAACAAAGCTTCCACCTATCAATCCCCTGACACAATTCCAGACCAATGGACGCAATTTCAGACCGGGTTTTCACTACTACTCTCGATTCCACCAATGACGACCCATCGCTTCTTACAGTGATTCTTGATCTTTCGCCGTCGTCATGGTACAAAATCAAAGACCAAATTACCATCAATGAAATAACAAAGTCGCTTGTGGTATTTATGAATGCACATCTCTCATTAAACAACTCCAATCAAGTGGCCTTCATCGCCAGTGGTCCCACAGGATCCAAGTTCCTATATCCCAATCCAGGCAAAGAATATGACGAAGTAAAGTCCAAGGACGATTTATCGGAGCGGGAACCGTCTCCTGGACTTGTCAGTAAAGAAATGTACCGACAATTCAGAATAGTAGATGAAGCAGTGCTAGAGGAACTTAATCAGTGTTTGGGAGATTTAGCTGCTACAACTGCACACAAATCGACTCTTTCAGGAGCTTTGAGCATGGCATTGACATATACCAATAGAATGGTGACTTTGGATCAAAGTATAAGCACCACTACGGCCAGTGCTATAAATTCTACTACGAATATGAAGGCCACTTCAGGTGCAAATAATGCTAGTGCATCCGGTGGAACAGGAGCTTCCAGCAACAGTGTGTCTCTAATGAAGTCCCGTATATTGATTGTATCGGCCAATGACGAAGATGACATCAAATACATTCCCATTATGAATGCTATATTCACTGCGCAAAAAATGAAGTTATCCATAGACGTTGCCAAATTGGGGCAACTGAACAGTTCTTATCTCCAGCAAGCTGCAGATGCAACAGATGGAGTATATCTTCACATCGATGACCCCAAAGCCATTATTCAGGTGCTTTCCACGGCCTTTTTTGTGGAGCCCTCAATAAGGCCATTTATTATATTGCCCACAAATTCCAATGTTAACTATAGAGCAAGTTGTTTCATCACCGGAAAAGCCGTGGATTTGGGGTATGTCTGCTCGGTGTGTTTGTGTATTATGAGTGTGATCCCCGACTCAGGAAAGTGTCCTGCTTGTGGAAGTGATTTTGACGAAAAAGCGTTGCAGCAATTGAGAAGGGGCCCGGTGGTTCTCCCAAGGAAAAAGAGAAAGGTTGAATAGAATCGTGTTTATTAATTTCATTAATTTGATAGACTTTACTAGTGGCCACTAATTATCATTAATTTGATAGATTATCAATTTAAGAATGGCCACTAAATATCATTGAATTACTCGTTGGACTATCAATTTGTGAATGGCCACTAAATATCATTAATTTGATGGACTATCTAGTTACGAATGGCCACTAAATATCATTGAATTACTCGTTGGACTATCTAGTTACGAATGGCCACTAAATATCATTAAATTTACTCGTTGGACTATCGACTTTCGAATGGCCTACTAAGTATTCATTAATTTTGATAGACTATCAACTTTCAAATGGCCTACTAAATATCCTTAATTTGATGGACCATGTCAATTTTCGGGTAGCCACTGAAATATCATTAATTTTATTCATTGGAAAACGTCCATGTTCAAGTGGCCACTAAATATCATTAAATTACTCCAACGACCAGTCCAATATATGCACACAAAACTGTATCAGAATCAGGTCTGAACATTTACGGAAATAGAAATGGTTGTTAATTATTAATGAACTTAACCTCTAATGTATATTCGTAATTCGTCACTCTCCACACTCATCTCCATGCCTCAACTAAAACAATTAATTTTATCTAAACCTCTGTATAATGTCTATTGAAACAACCCCGTTATCCCACTTTGGATATTCCCTTGTTAATAACCTCAAATTTAAACTCTTTTGGGTATCGGTGCTTATCTACCATGTGTAATCTTCGCTTCTTTGGAGTGCTACACACTTTATCACACCCTTGTTCAAACAAAAAACACTTGAAAATCTTCTCTCCTCGCTCCTGCCTGATCTTTAGGAACGGATTATGGTTCTCGTCTATGTGTAAGTGAAGAAATGCTTTTGATGGAAAGGCCTTGGAGCATTCATGACAGGTGAAATTATGCACAATTGAGTGAAGTTCAAATGACGGATAATCGTTAAATTGGAGATAGCATTCGGGACATGGGAACCGGGGATCGGCAGTGACTTCCGTAGACTCTAACTGTTCGGAATCGTCGTCTCTCTGTCGCTTCATGTGAAGAAGAGGAGATGATGTGAATTGTGGAGTAATGATGAGATTACCTAATCAGAGCATGGTAGAAAGAAGAGTGTAAAGAGGAGGAAACGAGAGTGAATAGTTAAGAAGATGATTCTACTGTTAGTGGGGTTGGAAAGAGGAGAAAGGGGAGAGGAGAAAGGAGACCGGAGAAAGACGAATCTTAAGACCGTTAGGAATAATTGAATAAATTTCACTGATCCTGTTAATATACAATAAAACGTCCTAATCCTAGTATAAGAATCAGACGAAGTCGCAAAGGATCATAGCACTATAAAAAACCGGGAAAAGCGAATGAAAAAGAGTAACAGTGACACGATAGGAATACTTTGTAGAATAAATTTACTGATCCTGTTAAATAGACAATAAAACGTGTGAAGAAGCTGACAGTATAGATACACTTAGGTTTAGATAGTGCTGCTTTTAAATTTATTGAAAGTTCTCAGTAATTTGACTTCATTTTCTATCTACTTATCTCGTCATTTTTCATTATTGACTTCATTTCTTATCTACTTATTTCATCATTTTTCATTATTAACTTCAATTACAAATTTACAAGTAATTCCATATAGATACCAGTGAAGCTAGTACTATAGTACTGCTATAATATATTTGTATTATATCAAACAAATCAGTTTATAGCATTTTTCCCTTTTTCAGGGCTCATCTTTACCCCACGAAATGTCAGTGCGATTTATACACACCAACTATTCCTTAAAAAGAAGGATTCACAGTCCTCTGCCTTATAAGTGGAAATATTCGAGATACTGCTGGCTGTTTTAGTTGCTTTGCTGCGTTTTCCCTTTGAATTTATCGTTCTCTAGTCAAATTGACGGGATTTGTCTAGTTTCAATGCGTTTGATAAGCCAAATCGTACGGGCCATTCCCAAGGCCGAAGGCACTGGAGCTACTGTAAGGCGGTCAATTGGAATCAGATCCCGCCGGAAATTTAATCCTTTTCTTCTTCTTGACCATTTTTCCAGCCCTGGAACCAGTGGCTTTCCTCAGCACCCTCATTCAGGACAAGAAACCATTACATTGATCTTAAAAGGAGCAATGGCCCATGAAGACTTCACTGGTGCCAAGGGAATACTTTATCCTGGAGATCTTCAATTTATGACTGCTGGAAGAGGAATTGTTCATGCTGAAATGCCGGTTGCAAATGACGATGGAAGCCCCACTATAGGGTTGCAATTATGGGTGGATTTGCCAGAACATTTAAAAGAGACCACTCCCAGATACAGAGACCTCAGGGCATGGGAGATTCCTGAGGCTGTTCAACAAGATGGAAAACTTCGAATTAGGGTCATTTCGGGAAAGTCTTACGGAGTAGAATCGGTCAAAGATTTGGCATATACTCCGGTGAATTATTACTATTATCAAATGAAACCAGGTTCCCATTTCAAACAGGATCTACAGCCGGGCTTCAACTACTTCTTATATGTCTTGAAAGGCAGTACATTGCAGCTTGTGGGTCATAATGAGCCAATTGAACAGTATAGTAATGTTTTCTTTGAATCGGAGGGGGATTATATCGAAGGAAAAAATCCAGAAAATGGTGAAGAATTGGAATTTGCCATTATAGGGGGACAGAAGCTAGATCAAAATGTGATACAGGGTGGATTATTTGTGGCCAGTACTCAGAAGCAGATTGCAAAATCATTTAAGGACTTTGAATTATCGCAAAATGCATTTGAACCTCGAAAAGCATGGAAATCGTTGATTTCAAAGGGGGTGACCAAGGATATGATCGAAGGGCCATTAAATGGAAGTTTGGAAAGTAGAGAAAGAGAAAGGAAAGAATGGGAAAATAAAGAACGAGAAAGAAAGTAAAAAACAGATAAAGAGAAAGGAAATAATGGGAAAACAAACAGAATAAGTACTGGTTATTCAATATGAAATAATCTTCTACTTTCAAACAATTTAATTCTAGTTACTCACGAACTATTCTAGTTTCTTGACGAACTATAAAAGACTACAATATCCCTCTAGTTTTTCATAAACCATCTTTTAAAACTATACCTATAATAACTAATATTTTTATCTGTATTATAATTTTACTAATTCCTTCCCCAGCTCAACATCAACTTTTAAACCCTTGAACTCAATCTTAAAACAAAAAACAAAGAAAGCGATTTTACCGCAATAAAAACATAAATCACTTTCCAATATCTTCAAACCAATCCTCTGGTCTTTCCTCGATGAACTTTCTCATCAACTCTCTGCATTCGGCATTTTTCAAGTTGACAACCTCGACTCCCTCGGATCTTAACAAGTCTTCTGCACCCACAAAGGTTTCGTTTTCTCCCAACACCACTCTCTTGACTCCATACATAAGACAGGCTCCAGAACACATGTGACATGGAGACAAAGTGGTGTACATAGTGCAGTCTTTGTAGACCTTGCCAGGAAGTCTTCCTGCGTTTTCGAGAGTGTCGATTTCTCCGTGAAGAGTAGCGGAATTCTTTTGGAATCTTTGGTTGTGACCACGGCCAAGAACAGTTCCATCAGAAGAGATAAGTGCTCCCCCGATTGGGACACCTCCTTCGGCATAACCTAAGGGTTAGATCAGAGAACATTTACGTTAAAGGTGAGTACCAAACTCGATTTGACTCATGAATAATAGGCAGATCAATGATTATTAAAATTGACAGAAACGACAAAATGGAGCAAACGGAATGGTAATTGTGTTACTTGATCCAAAGAGCCAACAAGAAGACTGAAGAAACACTGAAGAAAGACTGAAGAGCTGAGAAAAGAGTGAAGATCTGACGAAAGACGGAAGATCAGCACTGATCAACGCGATTAATCCCACGATATCGCTGGGAAATTTGCACGAAACAACAGCCTTAGGCATAAAACAGTTCAATAATCTCCCATACAACTGCCCTTGCGTAGCATTTCCCTTCTTAGTCTTGTTCTTTTCTTTAATCTCTAGTCTCAAGCGGATATTTCCGCAAAAAGCCGATCTCTTTATCGTATCACCAATTGGCCCAGTTCTCTCAAATCTGCTCCAATTTCACCCGTTTCACAGCATAGAGCTTCAGTATCCCCCGGAGTCGGATCTTGTCTCCATAGAAACTGCTTAAGTATGTCTTGAAGCCGGAAATATCTCATCGTTTCGCAGTTATGCTCATTGGGTCATATGTTGCCCATTTCGGTCTAAGGACCGTTTTCATTGATTTCTGCGCAAAAAATACCGAGTTTAAAGCACCCCACCTTTACTTCTTTGCATACGTACTCTTTCTGGCCTGTTCCAAGGCGATTTCCATTCCTTTTTGGTCGTCAAACATGATAATGATGGGAGGATTGGAAGTGCAATTCCCCACATCTAAGTGCGGATGCTGTGCACTATGCAGGAAGCGCAACTCTGCAACCAACGGAAAACCGTTTATTACGTAATCGCAAAAGACTAAATTGCGCTATAAAGTGTCTAATTAGAAAATGATTAAATTAGAAAGAAAGTCAAGTAAGAAATATGGTGAAATAGACTGCAACTAGTAGTAACGATAGATCGGGTAAGTGTGGTTAATAGGATTATGTAAAAAGGGCCATTATCCTTTTTTGAATCATTAGTGGGATTAGAGTTAGTTACGTATGGTCATTGCAGAATTATATTCCTCAATAGTGTAGAAACCAATTTATTACTCTATTAATTTCATCAATTTGATGATTTCATCGATTTATTATTTCCGTCAATTTATTAATTTCATCAATTTATTAATCTCATCAATTTATTAATTTTATTGATTCATATAGTAGGGATATTAATGGAGCTCATTTGTACAAGTTTATTCTTCCTCCCCGGTCCCCACCAACAATCACTCCATACCATTTGACAACCCCCAAACCCCTGACGGTATCACCCAAACCTCTAACCTCGTCAGACTGGCCTCTGGCCAACTCTTCAGCTTCGTAGACTCTTCGGTATCCACCCTTCACAATCTCCTTCTTTTCACCGTAAACCTCATGAACCATAGTCACCAGTCTAAAAGCATTTGTGATGAACTTCGTTTCATAGTCACTATTCATTGATACAGACTTGGCTATATCTCCCAAATTCCACACAATTATCCGGTTATTCCAGGTGGAGCTCAAAAAGTACCCTCCATTGCTGTCAACATACTCCAAACTGGTAAAGCTCTTATTATCGGGAACACTGCTCATATCAAACGGATCATTGGCTGAGAACTCAATTTCCAAATTTTCAAGAAGACTTTCCATACTAAAGTCCTGAGTATTATTACTTATCTCAGCAAGAGAGTACTTTTTGACATATGGAGTCGCAACCTGAGAGCTGAAAATCTGCTTACACTCGAACGTAGGCACCTCCCACACCGTGATATCAGACTCACTGCTTCCTCCAATCATCGCAAAGTAACTCAGGTCGGTTTTCTCTCCGTTTTGATACGTTTCGGGTAACAAAATCAATTTTCGTATAGGAAAAGATACCTCTCTAAAAGTGTCATCTGGTTGTCTCAAATGAACTTTCCAGCTCTTGACTAGCATTTTGAATCTCATATCCCATAGACAAAGTATACCCTTCGACGTGCCGACTAATAACCACATGTTCTGCTCATGGAAAATGAACGTTGTTACAAGTCCATGAATATTTGGATTCTGGACCTCAAACGTCTTCTCCAGGCAGATCATATCAAATCCAATGATCTTGGACATGGAAGTTATACCCACCATTAAATTGCGCTTTTCATTGATTAAAAAGTTGTTTTCAAGAACGTAACCTTCATTTTCAACGTCCAAGTCAAACTTTCGAATAAGTGCCAATCTGGCAAATTTTGTGATTTTATGAGCTTTACTTCGGATCACATCTACTCTGTACAAACGTGAAATTCCATCCACTGTACTAACAACAAACACAAACCTATTAGGAATAAATTTGATGGAGGAAATTGACGATTTCAAATCTAGAGTAAGGCTCGGATTCAACACAGTGATAATCTTTTCCAATTTGTTACTGCTCCATATTTTTAAAATACCCTTTTCTGAACCCGTAATAAAAAATTCAGAGGTAGGACAAACCTCCACACAATTTATTCCATCGATATCATTTCCACCATGTCCTTTAACCTGAGCAACCAAAACACCTTCTGGTTTAAAGGGTTCGTCTTTGGGTAGCTCTTTGATTAAAGTACGTACCGAGGGCCCAAATTCTTCGAAATTGGAAAGAGAAGGATCAAACAGAAGCGTATTCAAGTAATTGAGAATAAAAGGGTTATAGCCAGTATAACTATGCTTTAAATTGACAGTGATGATCTTTGAATTATTGACACTGAATACTCTATGAGTATTTGACTCGTTGGGATTTATGCTTGTCATTTGACTCGAATTTTCACCTAGTTCACCAAACACATTGGCTTCAACAGTTTGGATTGAAGCCTTCACCTTTGCGAAATTGGGCAAAATTAGTGAGTTTGAAGCATCTCGTATTGATACCGAATCGATAGGATTTAACAGTTCAACATTGGACTCCGTTGTTCTACTGCCAACACTTAAGGATTCAGACTTGAAGGATACATCAAAGAAAACATTTCTAGGAACAAGATGAGCCTTGGATAATTCTCGGAATTCTCCTTTGAAATCAATATTGGCTTTCGTGTGTCCGTTTCTGCAAACATGGTAAATATAATCTCTTAAAACAAAGACTTTCCATACATCTCTGTCTTCCAAACCCACAGATTTCAATTTTATAAGCCACGATTTATCTTCTGGAGAAAGAGGCACGGAGGATTTGTTACCATTTGAAAGTGAAAATACCACTTCGCTATTCACACGGGGCAAATAAACGGACTTTCCCATGTTTTTCGAAAACGAAACCACAGTCTTTTTGGGAGAATTGATTTGGGAAAGGGTGGAAAAGTTCTTTTGTTGCCAAAAAAGAGACTTTGGCGTTGCATTTAATGACCAAGTAATGGCCAAATCGTATACTTGACGTGATAATGGTTTTGTTATACATGGATACAAAGTGTCCCATGTAAATGTGGAAATGTCATAATTCAAGAATCCTTTGATAAGAGGGTATAAGAAACAGTATCTATCTGCATCAGTCAAGTTGTTACTGATTGAAATAATTAAATTCAAAACTGCTTGTCGAATCCATTCATTGGGGTGAAGTAATAAATTAATCGAATTCACCAAGAGCTCCTTGTATATTTCCAATGCATTGAATTCCGTTCTTGGATTGATAAGACGGTTTTGGACAAACTCATTAAAGATTTCAATAACTTTGAGAACCACAAATTGTTCCAGATCTCCCAAAGTTTGAATCAACAACGGGAGAAGATACTGTTCAAAAGAAAGAACACCCACATATTGGCCAATATCAAGAACCGAGGATAAAAATACTAATCGAAGATGAAAATTGGCATCATTGAGGTAGGTGATCAAATGGGGAAGGATAATATCGTTGGTTTTATCAACTCCAAAGAATTGACATAACGGAAGAACATTGTTCAATAGACTTATTTTGACGTTGGGATTAGGATCCGTGAGTAACGAAAACGTCAAGTTTTCAAACTCCATATCCAATTGAGATTTGGGAATAGTAAACCCAGAAGGAATCGTTAACGACTCCTTATTGAATTGTTGAGAATTTTGAGACTTGAACGTTCGAGACATCATCCAGAACTTCTTAGATACTTTTGCAAGTGGTGGAAGACATCCCGCAAGCGTTACTTTAATGGTATCTTTGTCCTTTTGAGAACAGTTCATTAATAGCAATGAAGACAATTTGGGAAGCAAATATTCTGGAAACATGAGCACATTGATCGGAGTAATATATGAGCAAGAAAGAAGTAAACTTGTGATGCTTGTAAGTGCCATACAAACAACCCTGGAAGAAATGCCATTATTTTGGAGGGAATCCTCGATGCACTCATCCAAAAATGAACAAAGGTAAGGAACAGATCTGTCTAATTTACATTCATCATTTATCCTTTCAGAGAATGCAAGGATCAATTCACAAGCCTTGACTTTGGCCGAGACCAGAGTAAGACTTCTAGTGTATGAAAAGATATGGGAAAGGAGAATTAAAGATGCCTGGGTCAGTTTGTCATTGAATTTTGATGGTTGTATGCGATAATTATGTGGCATACCTTGAAGATTCAACCTGAACGGAACAAATTCTTCACTTTCAGGGTACTGACGTTTAGAATAATCAAGAGACGAATTGATAGAATCATTATGATTAATGCCATTTTTGGCAGGTTTCTCTTGCCATTCATATTCAAATCCCAATGCATCCACTATAGCATTAAAATTGGAATAAATGCGATCTATTTTCAAATCATTGATATTCAAATTGTTATTCTCTTTTTCCACAGAATACAAGGAATTATCATTTAGTTGGTCCATGAACTCGTACAAAAAGTCGTAAAAGAACGGAGGGAACAATATATCGTAATATTTTCTCAATAAGTCTTCTGCACCAATTCTCTTTCCCGGGTCTTTTTGCACCAAATCTTTGATCAATTGCTTTACTTCTTCATTTTCTATCATTTTCAAGTCTGGGAAGTATTCGTCTCTCTTGAATTTAAACAATTGGGACAATGTGAATGCCGGTTCCCCGTCCAAATACAATTCTGTGATGGCACAACCCAAACTGAACAAGTCCATTTCGTCTGTTAATAGATCCGAGCCGGTAAATGCACCATCGTCATCAATGGTTCCGTTTCTTGATTCTTTGGATGAATTGTAAAATCTTTCTGGTGCCAAATAACACACTCTTCTATCACTAGTATCAAAGTAAAACGAGAACTGGGATGGGTTATCTTCAGGTAAGAACACTGGTTTTGTATATGTAGCAAAATCTGAGAGCATTAGCCAATTAGACGAAGTCACCAAGAAGTTTTCAAGCTTAATATCGCCATGATGAATACCTAACCGGTGGATATCCAGTACTATGTGAAGCATTTGGAAAACCAAGAACTTCTTCTCAATTCCTTCAAGGAATGGCCTTATGGAGATTCTGTCATAGAGATTGGTCTTGAGTTGTTGTCTGATTAAATAACCTGCTCTATCTGTTTCGATTATCTTGTGCCATGGAAGTACGTGGTTATACTGTGCCAATAATGAAGATTGCTTTGCAATTAGTTCCACAATTTGAGCAAGCTGGAGTGTGGTTCCAGTCAGAGACGGTTTGATGAGTACTTTGATCATGATTAGGTTCCCATTGGACTTATCTATGGCTCGGATGGTCTTTAGGAACCGGGAATTGTTAAGGATATCAACGTATTGGAAGCTCACAAGAACATCAATGTACAGCGAAATTGCGACCGTGGGGGCTGACGGTGCTAAGAGGGAAAGTCGATGCCCCATAGTACGCTAAGATTGCAATTGTATGGTGGATAGTTGAAAGACTAGAGAGGATCTAGGATTATAAGATTGCCGTGTATGCAGGAGACTCGATTTTTAGTGATAAAATAGCAGCTGCTAACAGAGAGCATTTATTGCAGCAAATCGTCACTATTGTACGATAAAATGGACGAATATGGCCAGGCACTAGCTTTACCGGTAGAGGGAGACGACGAGGTTTCGAAATACCTCAAAAGTGTCAGAGACGAGGCCAGAACAGTGTTCAATTACCGAGAAGAAGAAATGATGGAAATGGATGATGACGATAATGATGAAGAAGTTGTTAAGCACCAGGCACAAAAAGAGGACTTTACGATTACTGAGAGTGACGAAGAAGCCAATAAATCCGTCAAAAAGTGGAAAAGGTTTGTGATCGAGAACTTTACTGCTATCAAGGCTGCAATTAGTGAGACCAATTTTGACACCAGCAGACCTGTGTATGTTCCTGACACCGCAAATGAATGGAGAAAGTACGTGATGGACAGCCCCCCGCCCGATTTTGCGTTTTTCTACACCATTGACCGCTCCACGGTGTTCAAGCTTGTGGTATACTTTACCAAGTGGCTCAGTCTATCGACCAATTCGAACCTTTCGCAATGGATTTGGCTGGTGTTGCTCCGGATCGACGTGGAGATGGACGGAGGCGAAATGGCAGTGATAAGGGAGCTCGGTAAGAAGGCCCGGAAGTTGAAGGAACGGGGAGAAAATATGGGAGAGGTTGTGAAGGCTACGTTGGAGATGGTGGTGACGCTAGTGGGGGAGTATTATCGACAACGAGACCTATTAGAGCCTGGAACTGGGTAGGTGAAATTGAAAATGGCAATTACCAACTATGTAATGCCTAATGAGTAATAAGAAATATGATTAGGTGTTTTGTAACAGATTCGAGCTTCACTTTAGAGCCTCAAACTTCAGAATTTGAAACGTCAGAAATTCAAACTTCAGAACCTCAACTTCAGAAATGCAAACTTCAGAAATGCAAACTTCAAGACAAATGTGTTAATTAGACTTAGACTTGAGTTTAATAGACTTTTCAGAGTTTTCAGTAACTTAAACTTCAGAATTTCAAACTTCAGAACAGCTTGAGAACTTTAAACGTCAGAGCAACTTCAAGACTAATGAACTAATATACTTACGAGTTTAATTTTCAGGATTTGAGTAACTTCAAACTTCAGAATCTCACACTTCAAGACTTACCAGTTAATTAGACTTGAGTTTGATAGACTTTTCAGGCTTTTCAGAACTTCAAACTTCAGAATTACAAAATTCAGAACTTTAAACTTCAGAACTTCAAGCTTAAGACAAATGAGTTAATTAGACTTGAGTTTTATAATCTTTCAGTACTTTACAGTACTTTCATCCAATCCATACTATACGTATTATATGCAGTACACGGCAGAATCTTCCAGTTTCCCGTCAACAGCATCTACCTAAGTACTCCATTTGGTCCATTTGGTCCAGATGGCCCATAGAGGTCTATCTACATCTTCCGCATTTGGCCCTTTCGCCAATTCGCCGTTCCCCACTCAATCAACCCCAGTCGTATCGCTCAATTTCGCCCGCTCGTATTTGATCCGACTCCACACCAATTGAGCGCACTCGCCGTAAACTACCACAACCACCATGGCTCCAAAGATCAGAGAGGACCTCGTCGTCCCGTAAGTCTATTTCTTCCCAGAGGGGCTCACATTCATCAGTACTAACAGCAGATACAATCACGTGCCAGCTAAACCAAGAGGAGAAGCCTCCGGAATGATCAGTCAGTCGTTGCCTATGGCTGCCATGTTCATGAGAAACAAGTTGTTGTCGTGGTCTTCGTTCTTTTTGGCTGTTCAAACGTACTTGAACGAGCCAATCAACGCTCCTAAGTCCAACGACGATTCCGTTCAGCAACCTCCATTGTTGAGAATTGTGTTTGCCATCGTGGCCTTGTTGACTTGTTACATGGACATTGTGTTCCCTAGCGCAGCACCAAACGCCAAAAGAATCGTGAAGGAGTCCACCGCCTTCGCTTGATTGTTATGGAGAGTGATTCTGGTTGGTTGTTTAGTGAAATTGACTCGTTTAGTGGTGAATTTGGCTCGTTTAATCGTGAAATTTTAGGCTTTGATTGGTTAATCAGTGAAGTTTGGATTTGATTAATAGCGAATCACCTTATTGATAGTGATAAGTATCGAAATTGTGGATTTTCCATTGCCTTTTCGTGAATAGGACCGGAAAATTCAAGTATAAAATTCAACAAATATAATGAAAATTATTGAAAAGTGTAAACGTAAGTAATGAAAAGTATTGAGAATTGTAAACGTAAGAAATGAAAAATTGTGATGAATTCATCGTTATGAAGCTTGATAAATTATTCCAGGTTTAGTAAATAAGTTCCTATTAGTCGTCTCAAATCACAAATATACTACAAATTTATTAATAATACATATTAGAACTATTGGAATCACTCTTGGTGGATACGATGACATGAGGAGAAGAAGGTGCAGTTTATAGTTGAAGTCCTAGCTTCTCACCTATTTCGTACCTCATACTGTTCAGTCATCTTTTCTAGTTTGGGATTAATTCACTAATGGAGCCATGATTAATACAGCTATTATTTGACTAATTTGCTGGCAATATCACACTTTCCCTTCCCTTGTAACTGACACTGATTCTCTTTCCTTCCACATCCCACTTTAAATCACATATTCCGACGTTTCCATCCTTTCCTTCAACACTCTCCACATCAAAACTATATACACCCAAGCATTTCAAAAACTCTTTTGGTCCCACACGTTGGCTCACATCCCACACAGTCACTCTTCCAAGATCGTCTCCAACTGCCAAAAGTTTCAAGTTTGGAGAAATCGACGAGTTGAAAACCAAAGTGTCTTTTCTGCTTTGAATATTGTGGCCTTCTTCAAGTCTGAAGTTCAGATCATTTCTGAATAAATCTATGGATTTCAAATTATCGCCAGTGGTTGTATTCCATATGTTCAAGATTCCTTCCATGGATACACTGAGTAATACACTGTTGTCCTTTTCTTCTTCCAACCAATGAAGGTCTATTAATGGGGAGGAGTGATTTTTGAGTTCTTCGGCTTTTTTATTCAAGTCCAAGCACTCTTGAGAAGAGCCCCTACTCCAGACCTTGATGGAATAGTCATAATCTGAGCAAGAAGCCAAGAGTTTGGATTTGGCATCAAATTTCAAGATGGATATACTATTTTCATGGCCGTTAAGATAGCCTATGGTATGGACTTCGGGAGTTCCAGACGAAAATGGTTGTGTGACAATGGAGTAAATTTTGATGGAGTGTTTTGTGGTGGAAATAGCGAATTTGTTTTCATCTAGCCAACATGCATCGATGACTGAAGCTGGTTCGGTTGCTTGTGAAGGGACCTGTGGGGGCCTTATTTGTTTGATCAAGCTTAAGGTGGTTCCGTCCCATAAACTCACTTGGTTGTTGCAATCAATGGACAATAACAATTGGCCGTTATCGTTCCATATCAAGCTGGAAATGATGGATGGATTACTGACCACTTCCTCTTCTTCTCCTAGAGTATTTGCAATATTCTTTAATTTTCCGTCGGGAGACCACGCTCTCAATTCTCCACTTATACCTGCGGTAAGAATCATATTACCTTGGGGAGACCACGAGATGATGTTGATTTCGTTCTTTTCGTTCAATATATTAGGATGGTTCAAAGTGACCGATTCTGCGATTTTGCCATCTTTTATAGCATTGATGACAGCCACGGAGTCTTCTTTTCCATAAGCAAACACCTGCGTAGCAGGATGCCAATCTGTGGCCAAACTTTCGTCATAGTGTATTTCTGGGACGATTTGTTTAGTTGAAAATTCGATGTTTTCGACCAATTCTTCCCTGGCTTCTTCCTTTTCTTCCTTGGTACCCTCTTGATTGACTTCTGCTTCATCCATATCCACGTCACCATCAGCGGATGACTTCAACGCAAATCGGTCTTCCTGGGGCGTATCATCACGGATATTGGCTATTTCTTGCTGGATAAGAACTTTATAGAGCGAATAGTCCAGTTCTTTCTTGCCGGAGGCTTCTTCTTGTGCCACATTGTAGAGAATTCCTTTCTGGACAAGGTCCACTAGGCAGCCAGGCTGGATTTTGTTTATTATGGGATGGCCTTCGAGAGCCTGGCAGTTGGCGGCTTTATCGAGAGCATAGGCCACGATCTCGTGGCCCGACTCCTGAAGATACCGCCAGATGAGGTAGTTGAGTTCTGTGCTGGTTAGGGACATCGCAGTCGGAAGCGAAGGAGTTGTGGTTTGGTGATACTTAGGCGAGGAATTATAGAGCGCGGCCTAGTAAGATGGAAGGTTGGGATTTACTTTGGGATTTTGGTGTGGGGAATTGGATTTTAGTTTGGAGGATTGAGAGCTTAGTTGGAGGATTGGGGGTTGTATTTAAGGGATGTGTTAATTGGAAGTGTCAGGTACGGGGAATTGGACTGGAATTGGTTGGAATTGGAGGTGAGTCTACGGCGTAGGATGCGATGAAAAAGAGAGACAAAAGGGAAGAGAAAAGAAGAAGAACAAGAGGGAAATTTCAAAAGCCAAAGAAGCCAAAGAAGTTAAATAAGAGACGAGCTGAAGGTGAGAAAAGAAATGGTACAATTGGTGTACAAATGGTACAATGACGTAGAAACGGTTGACTGCTGGATATATAGTGAGAATATCTGACGATTTTGGCAGTTTTGTACTTTTGACAATTTTGAATTTAACTGAAAATTCAAAGAGAACATTGAAACGAATGTGGTTCGAGTGCACATGGACTCTGCTGGCTTCTTTTTTACCGTACAGTCTTGGAATATAGTCTGATGGTGCTGGTGGATTCCAAACTGGTATATACAACGTGCAGGACGTGATTTACGCGTGACAGCGTAAATATCATACCCGCTAAGGTCAGCAAACAAGGCCGGTTGAATTTAGGTAAGAAGTGCCAATTTGAGGCTGGAACCAAGTCAATTGCACTGGTACTATGCATTAGTTGGTCTGTGGACTTTTTTGAATTTTTTTGAGGTCTTGGTGAATTTTTAGTCACAAAAAGATAATTAGCCGTGGCCAATTTTAATAACCACGGACCTAGCCTGTAAAGTAGGTACATATAGTACAGCTGAAGGTATAAAATAGGGAGATAGTGCCCAAGCTTCTCAACTTTTTAAAAGTTAGGAATTTTCACAGCCTTTCAATTCATAAAAGCATACGGCCCGAGTCTCTTGAAACTCAGAATTAACTCGATCTCCCGAACAAACCAATTGTAGAAATTTACTCCTTGCCTCTGAATAACTTCTGAATAACTTGTTACTAACCTTTTCCTAACTTCTTACTGTTCATACTAAAATATTCAATGTAGTTACTTCACAATCACCAAATCTGGAATAGCCCAGAACGCCCATAACCTTATTAAGTTTGTTTATAACCTGCTCCAAAATAGCCTGAATCTTCATCCATTCACCCACCACCGCCTGCACTTCTAAACACATCTATTTTATAAAGATACTAATAATTGCTACAAAATACTCTAAAAAAAGTTTATAACACCCTATAAGACAACCAATTTAAGAGTTGATACAAAGAAAATTAAAAACAAAGATAACAATTCTTTTTACTAGGTTCTACTGTTGGTAAATAGGGGGTCAATGTACTAGTAAATGTATATTACACAGCTCTCACGTAATCAGGTCACTATAACAGCAAAATGCCCAGAATAGTAAATTGTATTGTTCAGTAGAAAGTAACCTGATGTTCACTAGTAGTTAATGTTCTACAGCTCAATTAATAAGAAAACATTAGATACAACAATATTATATAAATCTATTAAAGCCTGAATTAAATATTTAAATATAAATTCAACAAGAAAGCTAATAACAATAGCTAAAGCTTATTAATTTTATCATTTATTTCACTCTTCAACTCTCAAGTTACTAAATCATCTTTATACCTACACTTTGCTTATATAACACCAACTCCTCACTCCTTTTGGACGCTAACGTATAGACACAAACCTTGGCCCGCGCACGACTTCATATTCAAACACTAACCACAACTCAATTGATCCACCAAATAGTCACAGAAACGGCCATATTTCACCATTGATCGCTAGTTCCAGAGTCCCGACATGTTGGACGTCAAAAAAACCCATCGTCAGAGCAGGGCGCCTTGGTCTGCCAACCAGGCAAAGTCCCACAATCCTTACGCCAACACACAACAAGCTGCTCCCAACCAAGCGGATCTGAACCTTCTTCAACTTCCAAATCCCTACGGAGCCATTGGAAACCACAGCAGAAAGAATACGCGTCGTTTGAGTATTCACGCTTCAGCTTCTGCCCAACAACATGGAAGATCGTTCAGTCTGACCAATGGATTCGACATTTCCAACCTTCCTCCAGTGCCCAATTTGTACAAAACCAGTACAAATGCATCAGATGCCCGGCTGGTGGACGAGAAGGACGAGTTTGCCAATATCGAGGCCAAAATCGCCAGAGACTTGAGTCATGGAACTGCTTCGGAAATCGACGATTACTACCAATTGTTGGTCAAACAGAATGCTATCATCACCAGAGATATCAAAACAAATATCAATCAGAACCAAAAGAACATTTTGCAATTGACAAACGATTTAAAAGAAACCCAGGACGAATTATTGCAGCTCAGAGTATCAACCAAAGAGTTGTATGAAGTCTTGGACGACTTTAGAGAATCTGCACAGAGAAGATTGGACCTTGAAAAGCCCGATTTGGCATCCCAGCAAAAAGAAAAAGCATTGAAAAAGAGAAAGGATCGTTCGTCTATCTTGGTTCTTGAGAAAATGTGGGCCAGTGAGCTTCAATCTCTCTTCAAACATGTGGAAGGTGCCTCAAAATACATCCAACCTTTGCCTGGAAGACACGTTATTGCCGAAAGTGGAAGATGGCAAGAAATTAATGCCGGTACTTGGAAACCAATCAGACCTACCCATTTATTCATTTTAAATGACGTTTTGTTAATGGCCACTAAAAAAACTTCTCATGAAGGTGGCGCTTCTTCAAGTAAATCCAGATTGCAAGCAGTACAATGCTTGCCACTCAGTCAAGTTGAGCTTATTCAAATTCAAGCTCCCTCACTCAAAAATGAAGATAATAAGGCATATCTCATTAATATCAAATCTAAATCACTCAGTTATGTCTATCAAACTGATAGATATGACCACTTTTTGAAGATTACTGAAGCATATAATAAAGGAAAGAACGAATTGGTTCAACAAGAGCGTCTTATGAAGGTAGGGAGTTCTTCACAGACCGATTCTGCAGATACAAATGATGAAAAACGTCAATTAAGACAGTCATATAGGAATTCGGGGATCATGGAAACCATAGATGATACCGGTAAAAGACTTTCCGGATCTTGGAGAAATAGTGGGGACGGTGTATTGCAAGATATTTCTGCAAGAGTTCACTCAAGAAACAGATCTCATGATTACGGTAAAAAGAAAACGGTCCACGAAAAAGGTCATTTTTTCAACGATTTGAAGAATTTGGAAGATAAGTTGGATGATGTGGATGTGGAAATTGCTCATAATCAATATGACCAGGCAGTTGGATTTTTGGGACATATTGAAGGAAAATTGCGTAGTATAGAATCGGCTATTTCTAACAATCATGATAACAATGCAAAAAACTCTACTGAAGAGGCCAAATTGCTCATTGATGTGATAAAGTTGAAAATTAACAACAGAAAACTAAAAGTGCAACAAGGTCTTATTTTCGATCTTCAACACAAAATCTCCAAACTTACTGAGGATGAGGTCGAAAATATCATTTTATACTTCGAAAGCTTCAATCAGTTAGAAAAAGGAATTTCTTCTTATTTAAGTGCAATGTCCAATCTTTTATCCACCACAGTGACCAGATTGATTGTGGGAGTGCAGGGTTCTACCAAGATTGATGTTGTCAATTACCTTTCCAATTTGGTTGTGGTGAATGTTTCGATTATCAAGAAAGCCATTTTGGTGTACAATAGAAAAATCACACCTATCCTCAAAAAGAGCGGAACAGAAAAGGTCGATTCCAGTGGTTTGATCAATTGGTGTGTGGATGAAATTACAAAGTTGGTAGCCCAGTTGAAGAAGCATCTTTATGGAACTTTGTTAGCATCTGTTGGTGTAGATCCAGAAACAGAGCAGCCAATATTGAGAGTTAAAGACAAAGTGTTGTTTCAGGACTTTATTGATGTTATTGTTCCTCAGTTGGACGAATTGAAGACAGTTGGTGTGAACGTTGATTTTGTTTTTGAAGAAATATTGGACATGAATGTACCAAATGAAGAAGACAAGATAGCGAAGTAAACAGAGTTTTGTTCAAAAGGAAGTATGCACAACCTATATGAACAAACTGACCAATTTCTGCCTGCTAAGGAGCCCAAACAGGTAAATTCTAGATTACACTTTCAATTCTTCATCCATACACAACCTAGATCAGTACAAATTGCTGCAAATTCTATCGTTTCAAAAGAATCTAGGAACGGCTGAATATAAATCTTACTGTGATGGGCTTCGCTCTATTGTTATAACAAGACAATACGAAAAGTACGAAGTATAAAATACCATTGAATTGGGCTTTTATTTACGTGAAAAATGTAAATTATATTATGAATTAACATATTTATAGATCTATTAAATCAAACGTTTAATCCCATCATTGACGTTCGCTCTATATTTTCCTGGGTAATTATTAGGTCATAATCTTAAAAACATCAAAACTCATTGATATATTCGATTGAATATATTCAATCAAGTTGATTTCTTGGAAATTATAACTTATCGTACAATGCACCCAAGTCATTGTGTTCTCTGAAATATGGCCCATATCTCTTCAAGACTACAATTGCCAATGCTGCACACAAAATAACACCTGTGATAATGGAAAACAAAATTCCTGGCCCAATAGCTTGAAGCAATGGTTCAACAATAAAAGTGGCCACAGCAGCCAAGATCATTCTTACAAAGTTGTTCAACGCAACTCCAGTAGCACCTTTTCCTGGCAAAGAGTCCACCAAATAAGTGACGGTTGCACCGATTAATAACATGGATGCAAATCCAGAAAGAGCCGTTCCAATCAATGGAACGAGCCAAAATTCTCCATACCGCAATGTCCAGCCAAAAATGAGACATGCTGGTACGTAGAGTGTAAATGCAACCACTAAATTGTACGATAATCTTGCTTCTGGATTAAGGGTTCCATTGTGAGTCTTGGCGTATTTTGTTAATAGTCTATCGTTCCACTTTCCTCCAATGACTGAAGCAAGGATATAAGTGATGGAGTTGGGAATATAAAGCAAACCAACGATGATTGGTTTGAACTTATATGGTTCTTTTGCGTATTCGTAGGAGATTGTCATATTGAAAAAATAGATGGCTGCGAAACATAAGGAGGAAGCTCCTACCACCAATGCTATTTGAGGATTGGCAAGCAACACCAAGGAATGAATTGGTCTGATGATACAATCGTATGCAGCAGTGGCGTATCTTCTCCATTTTGAGGGAGTTTTCTCTTCTTCGATTTTACTTGCACTTTTCTTTATTTCTTCTTCGATCAAATCATTGAACACCTTTTTCGAATATGTGGATCTATTGGTGGTGTATTTGGAAATGGAAGGCATCACAGGATCCCCAATTGGGGCATCTTCATAGGCATCATCGACTATGGATCTTCTTGTACTCATTTTGCTCAAACGAGTTGCGATTCTTTGGATCTGTTCCTCGGTGAGACCTTCAATTTCATGTTCACTCAAGTTATGAGAGTCCAGGGAATTTTTCTCGGTTTCAGCATCACTCTTATGTTCGTATTCCTCTTGTTGTTTTCTTAATAAGTCTCTTACAAGAGCAAAATTGTCCTTTTTTCTCAAAGTTTCAGGCAATGCAAAAGTAATGAACACAAAATTCACTCCAGAAAAGGCCACCAAGAACCATTGGGTGGCCCGCCAGTTCCAGGCTTGAGAGAGCACACCTCCAAGAATAGGAGCAAGAAAAGGACCACATAACGGACCCAAATAGTAGTAACCCATGGCCTCTCCTCTTTCTTCAACTACATAGATATCAGCAAGAGTACCAGCCCCAAGCGCTTGAACAGATGCAGAACATCCACCTTGGAGCACTCTAAGCACAATCAAGGCAGAGATATTTGGAGCATAGGTTGTTCCGAAGGAAAATGCACAGAAAAGCCCAAACGAAATGATGTACACCGAGCGTCTTCCCCATCTTTCACTAAATGCTGACCACCAAAGCGGGAAAATCCCCAATGAAAGAAGATAAACACCCACGGAGACATTGACCATGACTGTGGTAGTCTTGAGTTCCTTGACGATATCATCAATCGCTGGAAGAACGATGGACGAGCCCATCGGTCCGGTAACCGAGGCTAATGCGACAATGAATGTGATAAAGATTTTGGCTGATCTGGGACTATCTCTGGCGTCCTCGTACTCGGCAAGAAGCGAGAGCAGTGCTAGAAGCCCCCTGCGTTCGTTTCTCGGTACTTTCACGGGTTTTGGCGTAGTAGTGGACGGTTTAGATAGTTGTGGCTGTTGCGACTGTTGCGATTGGAAGTCGTTGTCAGTGTCAGCGTCAGAATGATGAGTTGGAGCAGGATGGTAGTGTCTTGTGTCGCTACTTACTCTCAGAGAGTCTATGGAGAGTGTTGTGTTGAGGGAGTTGATATCTGAGTCTGGGGCGGGATTTGAAGGGTGGAAAGGCTGTGAAGAGCCGCTTTTCAGTGCTGGATTGGGAGTCTCCCCTTTCTTTGAAATCTCGCTATTTGATACAGGTAAGGCACTGGGGTTGGACTGGGCGTGATGTTCATGGCCGGTACTGTCCATTTTGTCGGAATTCCCAGACATTCTGTGGATTCTGTGGATTCTGTGGAGGTAAAAAGCAGCGGATCTGGTGGTTATATAGTGAGGCCACGGGCACCGTAACCATGGTAAGTCCGAAAAGGGTAGGCGCGGGCATCGCTTTTGCACCCGTCGTTGTGCAGCGAGCGTCCTCGGTGCAGCGAACGGCCACCGAGAAAACGATCGTCTTCACCAATTTACTGCCATGGGCTGGCCAAGGGCCGGGTATAGGAACCTAGGGGTGTACTATCGGTCCAGATCGGCTCCCTATCGGCTCCCTATCAACCGCACACCCATACTGTTTGCTCTTTAAAAGTTCCCTGATGGAGTGATGGAGGGGTTATTTGTCCCGGGCATGACGTGCTGCGCTTATCCGCACGCGAAGCGCGGTACCATCTAGTGACAGAACGGTCCGCTAGCGAGAAACCGTAGCGAGAAATTGTATGGGAGATTCGCTAGGGGATTGGCTATGTACTGGCACTGGGCATTTTGGTAATGACAATTTTGGTAATGGGCGATGTACTGTTTCCTGGGTGGTTTGAGCCGGTCGGTTTGTATGGACAATCTCGGCCAACAATAGCTCCGATCCTTAAAGTCGGGCCGGTGGACACAGTCGTACGCTGACCAGTTGTAGTACGAGCAATTGGGCTACTATGGAGAAATTTGGTGGGGGAGCGTAGGTAGATGGTGGGGTGTGGCGGAGAGTGCGGAAACTACGCTTGTTCGATGGGATTGTGTCTAAGAAGCGGCAATTCCCAAAGGGATCATCCTGAGCAATTGTCTCGATTTGGAGCGCTTTGCTAAGCGAAGACAGATCGGGTTAAGAGGGGTAGTTAGATAGAGTTAGTGAAATGTGGAGAAAATGGGGCAATGTACTGGGATGGTCAATTGTGAGTTGTCACTTTGATTCTGGTAGGGAGTTAATTAGGGGAAAGTAATATGGGAAGTTGTGTTCCTTGGAACTATAGAATGGCGCTATAGGAATGGCACTATAAAATGGCACTATAGGAATGGCACTATAAAATGGCACTATAAAATGGCACTATAAAATGGCACTATAAAATGGCACTATAGGAATGGCACTGTCTAATGCCACTGTCGGATAGTATAAAGGAAATTTGCACTTTGTCAGAATCGCCTAAACGGCAGCTATCGGAAAACAAGACAATAAAAAGTAGCTTGGGAGCTTCCGTAGGAAGCGAATCTTTGGCTGGAATCTTGTTGAAGCTTTACGTTGAAGCTTTGCATTGAAGCATTCCGCTAATGGACCTCAACATGTGATTAACCCGATTTACCTTAAGAAATTACTAAGTAGATAATGATACGGGAGCTGTTATACTCAGAGATAATATTGAGCTAATGTGTGACATTGAGAGAAACGGCTGAGTTGCATACCAAAACGCAACTTATGCAACTCATGCGCAAACGTTATACGTCAAATCAAAGCACCACCATACTGTACAATGTACATGTCTATATTATTACGAGGAGCCATAATTCTTTGATTTGTTGATTTTAGGAGGCTATGGTTGCATTGGTGCTCTGGGATCTTTGCTGGTTTTGATTAATTTTCAAGAGAGTTTGGGTCAAAGTCCCAGGTTTGGTTTAACCCAATAAGAGCTCATTTCATGCTTCATAGACCGCTAGTCGTCTTTTAAGCACCAAATCAATTGTACACGATAATTATAAGTTATATATTTCCCAAATCCCTTCTTTCCCCCATTTCTTTCCATTTTTCCCATATCTGATATATCTTTCTATGATATTGCTCCAGCTACTAATTGTCACTATCTTCTCCATTTTTCCATACATTTTTCTATCTATGTAATCATCTACCCACTTTCTATTTTTCTATTCCACTTATTCGCACCTTCCGATTCACATGTGAATATCCATTTACATGTGAATAACCATTAACATATAAGTAACCATCAACATGTAACATTAACATGTGAATAACCACTAATATGTACTAATCCAATTTCAGCTCCTTCCACCCCATCCAGCTCAACCAAACCCCGTGACTAGTTCACTCAACTTCTTTACTCTTCTCCGCCATTCTCACTAAAGTAGTCTCTGCTCACTTTAAATTCTAAAGTCCGATACCCAACGAATTTTGTTAACATCTTGAAGTACATTAAATAATACCACCCTTCGGGTGGGAGGATGACCTTTCTTGAAAGAGGTGTGATTTGATAAAAGAGATGGTAATATCTTTTGAAAGATGATAAAAACTATGAATATATATAATTAAGAAGGGGCGTTCTATAATAAACCAATAATTCAAGAAGGGAAGAAACCAAAGAAAATAGTAGGAAGAATTAAAGATAACATTAAAACGGATTATCTATAAATACAATCAGCATTTAAACTAACATACGGAATTTTAATAACAACCAGTAGCAATTCCGGCTCCGGGGCATCGAACACCAACCCCATCACACATTACCTCTGTACCGAAACTACCAAATCCACGACATTGGGCCAGTTACTTCAGTTACTTTCTCCCACTTCAATATCTCCTTTACCGGCTAAAGTCACGTGCGCAGGCACGTGACCAGGAGGCAAAGCGGGCACAGTCATAACAATATATTATCAGGATTCAGGATCATTCAGATAATTGAATTTGGAGAATAGGAAAGACCGGTCGACAGGTCTACTATTGAGGGTTCCGTTGGATAGTACAGAGCTAGAATCAGGCCCGAAATTCAACACACAATTTCTTGAGCCGCCAGAATAGATACGTCATAAAAGTGAGGTCAATCTTAGAGACCCCATTCGTTCAATTGACAGCAAAAAGTCCCAGAAACAGCATCAAAGTTACAGCCTGGAGCTATTAACACACATCGGCTAGGTTTTGAGGTCATTTCCAAGCATTTTCCGTCGGAATCACGCAATATATATTCGTTCTTATCGGTGGCCAATAACCATTAACTGAATCAATTCGAGAACATAACCATTGATCCCACTAGCAGCGATTGCCTGATTCGATTTTCTTGTGCAAACTACCGCTAAAACTCATTCGCTATGGCTCGAGAGTACAATTCTCCAGTTGCCTGGATCAAAGTGGCCGTTCTCACACCCATCTTTCTTATTGGATGCATTTCTATCACCATTACCCAATATTTTGGGATCCTTGTGCTCCCTAGCGCTGAGCTCATCCAAGGGATGATCAACCTTACCAAAAACCAATTTGTAGCGCTTCTTACGTTTGTTACGGCCTGGATCAATCCTTCCAGATTTTCAGTCACTTATGATCCACAAGGAACTGATTCGTTCAAGGTCATCGATGGGCACCTCAGCAGTTCCCTCCTGCCTAATTCCATCATAATATCTAACCATCAGATCTACACCGACTGGTTCTTTCACTGGTACTTGTCGTATACTGCGCGTCTTGGCGATCTGATGCATATAGTGTTGAAGGATCTCTCTAAAATCCCACTTTTGGGGTACGGAATGAAGAACTTCAACTTCTTGTTCTTGTCCAGAAAATGGGAAAAGGATAAGGTGATTTTGACCAATCAATTGTTGACAATTGATGCCAACGCCAGAGGCTTGGGGCCAGCCAACAACGTCAAGCATGTTGCTTCTTCTAATATCAGATCTACTCCTTCAAGCCCAGATGTGGTACAATGGCCCCAGGGTGAAAATCCGTCCAAGATATGGCCATACCACTTGATTTTGTACCCCGAAGGAACCGTTCCTTCGGACAACACCAAGGCACGCAGTGCCAAGTATATGGCGGAAAAGAACCATCCACCACTCAAGCATGTTCTTTTGCCCCGTATTAGAGGATTGTTTTTAACATTGAGAAAGTTGCGTAACACTGTCGAAGTGGTGTATGATCTCACTACTGGCTACAGTCAATTGCGTCCTGATGAATACGGAGAGATTGTGTTTTCTCTCAAGAGATTCTACTTATTGGGTCGTGGGCCCAACCAAGTGAACATCCACGTCAAGACCTGGAGAATCGGTGAAATTCCTCTTGGAGGAGAGACTCTCGATATCGACGATGCCAGTGAAGAGGACTTGAAAAATTTCGAAGACTGGTTGATTGCTAGATGGTACGAGAAGGATGCGCTCATGGAAAGATTCTACACTACGGGATCGTTCAAGGGCGAAGGTGAAGAGACTGTGGTGGGAGATATAAAGCTCAGAAGCGAGTTGGAGGTGTTACCTGTGTTTTTCCCGATCTTCATAGCGTTGTTATTGACAAGAGCAGCGTGGGTTCTTGTTTCAAAGTTATTATGATTTCCTTTCGTCTCTTCAAGTAATTGGTCCAATATTAAGGTTATTTTAGATTAAATAATTAGATGTGCATAATACAATAAATCTATGAAATATAATAATAAACACAATAGATACATCAAATACATCAAATACATCAAACACATCAAATAATAAGATGTGCATAATAAAAATACTATAAAGTAATACTAGTTAAACACATTAAGTACGTTAGATACACTGAATACATTAAACACATTAAATAATTGAATGTGCATAATACAATATAATACTATGAATAAATAATAGTGATCAAACACACAAAATACATTAAACACATCTTCTTTCTGTGCTCCTATTAAGTGCATTAAATAGAGTAAGGACGCCCCCATTACTGGGCCTATTGAATTCATTAAATACACAAAGAACATCCTTCACTGCTCCTACTGCGGCGAATCACATTAATACTCCTCATTTCCCAAGTTTCTCTTATTTGTGAGTCTATTTGTGAGTGTTGCACATTTGTCTCAGCCGCACCTCGTATACGCTTCATAGCTGCAAAAAGACAATCCGCAGCCAATTGTCCCCAAAGGATCCCAAACAACTATAAAAGAATCCAATGATCCCACTAATGTAAAATCACAGTCTTCAGGAGTACCCTCAAGTTCGTTGATGATGATTTCGTTGATTTCCAAAATTGCCAAATATTTCACAGTGATGGTCTGCTTCACCACCACATTTCTCCTTGGGTACCTTCTCATAGGCTGTGGGGGAACAGAGAGTATCTATTCGGATGTGTACCTCACCCGAGTCGGATTCAACCAATCATCGGCATTTCTCCCTAATATTCAGTCGTCCTTCAATGCTACTTCCCAGAGCTATATGTCGGAAATGTCCATCAAAATCGGTTATCTAGGCTACTGCGTGAAACTACAGGGAAACCAAACGTGTACGGGCTTTGGAACTGTTGGAAATGGAAATGTCACGGGCATTTCCATCATTCCCACTTCTTCCAATATAGCTCCTCAGTTGGATCTCTTACTGATCACCAAATCGTTCAATATGGTGTGTCATCCCATTTTGCTCATCACGGTGATTATCCTTACTATTTTGACCATGTTGGTGCTCTGCTACGTTGCTGTTCCTCTATTTCCAGGTAAACCGTATGCTCACAAAATCATGGCATTTTTGGGTTTTTGCAACATGATTCTCTGGGGTTTGGGCCTGATGCTCCAGCACGAGGCTGTGTCGACGTTTGGCGAAATCGTGGGCCCCTCTTCTATGGGAATCTTGGAGGCTCTGAGAGGAACACGAGCAGATGCAATGACGTGGACCGCTTTTGCGTTCATTTTGACGGTATTTGCAAATGCGGTAGTAATGGTGGTGAAAGATTTGAGGAGCCCTGTCCCTATAAGCGGGGGGAAGAACGTCTAGACGTTTATTGCTGCAATGGAAGTAAAGAAGTATACGTATATAGCTGCAATGGAAGCAATGGAAGCAAAGAAGTATGAACGTCTAGACGTATATAGCTGCAATGGAATTAAAGAAGTATATGTTTTAGTCTTGGCAGAACGGAGGCAGAAACAAAGCTGGTCTTGACTAATTCTTATTTCAGAAATCTCCCATAGAGAAATCCTCTTTTTTTCAAATGGATCAGGGAAGAATAGAGTATATATACCACACACCGTAGATATTATTTAATATATAATAGAATTAAAGAAGTTTGGTAAAATTTTCTATTGTCCTCGAAATTCACTTGCAGAACATTGCTTGTTTCTTAAAAAGAAGAATTGAAGCATACATCCATAAAAGATAAAAAACGATCCCTACTCAAACACTATATTATATTTCTGTATCCATTATTCAAATTAAGACTTTCTAGTACCAGACTTCTAAGAGGGGGGTGAGCCACACATTTAATCAACAATACAGCGATAAGTCGATCAGTTTGAAGAGCTAGGCAATCTTTGTGTGGAACTGCAGAACCATATAAATCCGGGGTAAATGCATAAACGGCCGCACGCAATAAGGTGGGAATGACGTAAACGTGTTCTATTTTAGCTCCTGGTGCATAAATTAACGATCGTGAGGGATTCTAATGGTATTGATCCGAAATTAGCTCAGATTAACAATAAAGCGTGCAATTGGTCATGTTCCTGTAGTTTTGTACATTAAATGCATATATAACTCAGCCAATATTCGTAAGCATAACGTCCCGGAAATGCAGAGTAGTCAAAGTAACTGACATACTCATTGGAAACGTCAATTGGTTACATAACTAATTCGTTACTCTGGTCAATGGCACAGGAATTAATTATTAATGTAGTTACTGATTACAGTTAACTTACTCATAAGTTATAATAAGTAGCTATGATTCAAGTCAAATAACTAACTAATACGCAAATATGTTATGTTAACACGTGAATTTGTTGAACGTTATATGTTAACACGTGAATTGTTAACACGTTAATATTATCACGTTAATATTAACACTAATATTAACACCCTAACATGACACGTTAATATTAATCTATTCGGCCGAGAAATATTTAAGGTTCATAGGCTAATAGTCTAATTGACTAATAGGAGCCCTGTTTATTCCCGAAATCTCCCTGATTATCGAAATCCGAACATCACCCAGGCCTCCAGCACTCTCCTAATTGACTAACCTCTTACTGATTTCTGTCGTCATTGGTAATCTTACTAACCGTCCCCATAGTTTAGTAATATTGTATACAGGAATGCAGCGTTTTCAGAAGACTACATACGGAAATAAGGTGGTGCAAATAACGGTCCCAGAGGGTGAAAACTCCCCAACTGTGGACAACTGTGGCCCCCCGAGCTCCAATTGGCCTCCCAGCCATTCTTCTCGAAGAACGCCACGCAATTGGCTTATCTTAGCACAAAATACACGTGAAGTGCCGATTCTTTTCACAGTAATCCCTTAGTCAGAGCTGCACTGTGGCGCTTCTGCATGATCTGATCGGACCGGACATATCAGCACTGTGGTGGTGCATCAGCTCCAGAACGCAGTATATAAAGGGCCTGTGTCCCCCGATTCAATGGCCAGTACTTCACCACTACATCAATTCTACACACAATGTCTACTGTCGCAGTTATCGGACTTTCTGGAGCTTTGGGAGCTCCAGTTTTAGCAGCTTTGCAATCCGCCACCTTTGCCTCTAAGGTCGCCTACCCAATCAAGGCTCTTACCAGAAACACCGAATTGGTTTCTACCGACAAGATCCAATACATCAACATTGATTTGGCCGACACCGAAGCTCTTGCCAAGGAATTGAAGGGAACTGACGCCATTGTTGGATTGACTGCTCCAAACCCAGTTGTTTTGGCCAGTCTTGAAAAGCTCGTTGAAGCTGTCAAGCCAAAGGTCTACATTCCTTCCCAATTCGGTATTGTTGTTGCCGACGTTCAAAAGTACGCTCCAAACTTCTTGGGCGCCAAGTCTACCCACTCTGCCAACGTCAGAAAGACCGGCACCAAGGTTGTGGACATTTCCACCGGTTTGTTCTCCAAGGACCAAGGTCCTCCAGTTGTCATTTTCGGTGCTGACACCGAAAAGAACACCATCGCACAATTGGGTCCAGATGATGCTAAGGTCACCATTTCTACCTTCCCAAACATTGGTAACGCTGTTGCAGCCATTGCCACTGACTCCGAACCATCCAGATTCCCAGACACCTTCCGTATTTCCAGTGAAAACGCCTCTGTCAGCAAGATCATTGAACTTCACGAAAAGAAGAACGGTGTCAAGTTGGAAGTCACCTCCAAGAAGTCTTCTGCCGAAGCTTTGAAGGAATTCCAAGAAGAATACAACAGAGACGGTTTCGTTGGTCCAAAGTTCAGATACTACTTGAACGTCATCTGGTCTCAAGGTAACGGTAAGGGTTTGTTGTTTGAAGAAAACGAAAACGAATTGATCAACCCAGGTGAAAAGTTGTGGAAGTGGGAGAAGCTCTAAGCACTGAGTTAATGATAGCAAAGCTTCCGGCAAGTGCGTGCTTGTTAATTCTGTGGCTTGCTTTTTAGAGATAGATATTATATATATAATACTCCAATAGATAACATATAGATATGTTGTAGAGATAGATAGTATATATATAATACTCCAATAGATAACGTATAGATATACTGTAGCGATAGTGCTAAGTGGAATGGTTGCAAAATTTTAATATTTTTTAGTCAGGAGCATTTTTGACGAACAGTAAAGTAAAATGCTTGGCACAAGTTTACGTTATCAGTTTTGTGATTATCGGACTTATAAAATAGTATTGGTAGATAGGATATGTGTGTGTACTAGTAAATGTATCTTATTCAGTTCTTACGTAATTTGATCGCTATAATTGAAAAAGGTGATCAGAATAGTAAGTTGTCTCTTCAGCAGAAATGAACTTGATATTCACTAGTAGTTGCCTGATAGTGGCTGTGCTCCAAAGACGTATCGATATAGTCAATATCTCAAATGAGTAGTTAATTCTTGAATACTAATATATTGGTTGCTTTTATCGATTCCAACCCTTTTATACTATTCCGATCGGGGTGGAAGTTGCGGTAATTCCCAGAGTGATCAATTCTGGGTTTCTCTCAATTCCAGGTTCACAGTGCTTGAAATATGAGGTTTGCTATTTTTTTTGTTACCAATAACGGATTGTTATCACTTCCAATGGTTTATTGTCTATGATAACCCTGGGATAAAATATTGAGTTTATCGTCTAGACTCTCTCAATAACTTACCATGTGAATATACTGATTCCATCCAAATGTCTAATTAGTGATAATCCACGTATTGCTTTGAATAATTGCATACCTTGCAGTCTATACAGATTAACTAGTCTTGTATTTTGTATTATGTACTACAGAGTAATACATTATGTCCTTTGAATAAACTAACGTAGCATATATTTGTACTCTATATAGGTCTGCTATATCTGGCAATCTAAGCAACCAACTCTTTGGCTACTGCTCTTACCATGGGAATATGTGTGCTAGTTCGCGTCCATGTCCCAAAAAGGGATTCGCACACCAACAGATAGTTATAGAGTAATAGCTTTGGAAGTATAGAATTATTAATTTTTTGAAAATTTGCAAAATGGTGAAAAAAATAAAAAAGGATTATTTATTTTATAGAAGGTTATTTATTGAAAGTGTAAGGTAAAAACGACCAAGATGATCTTTTACGGGAAGTTAAATTCACAGAAACTACAAAGAATCCGTAGTTTCTATTTCTTGGACTTCTTTAGCTTTCCAATGAAATTACAATCTAAGGTAAAAATTACGGACAGCTCGGTTTTGCCAACTTTGGAGACATAAATCACAGGACCTAAGCCTGTACAGCTCAGATTCGCCAATTTAATATACAGATCACCACAAAAAGCACCAAGTCTGGCCTATACTCCAATTGTGCCAAAGCAAAAAGATAATCTATGAATATCTACAAAGGTACACAAAATTAGTACCAGAGAAAACCCATACTTCAACGGCTAGAGAATACCATAGTCTGGCCTATTTCCCCAATTGGTTTGTCCAAACCAAACTCTTGTTGATTTGGAGAAAAGTAGCTGAGGTTAAGATTGTATCTCATTATGTAATAGCTAAATTATTTATTCCCACTACTAGATATCATTTCCTGATGTAAATACTTACCTTCTGCTTCCTATTGTTTCAACGGTTCAATCATTCTCTCTTTATCAGGCCCAATTGCCTCTACTACGTCTCCACAAACCATAATATTACATAATCTATCAGTCAGCTCACGTGACACACTCGCTTTCCAGGTTTTTTCCATTCCCACTCACTTTTCATTTTCTATCAACACAACCTCTCCATCACAATCCTCCACTTATTTTCCCCCACACATCCAAATTGACAATTCTGACCAATCACACACCTCCACCGCCCCCTCAATTAGCACATTCCCCAATAAAAAAAGCAAAAATGTCCTACACGGCCCAGCTAGACACCTTTGTGTCGCGTCTTACCAACCAAGACGACTACCGTGTTTGCCATTCAGTTTTGCTGGAACTTCTCGATATGATCGAGACGTTCAACGGAGCGGCCGAATACGAATATTTCCTTACGAATTTGGTACCGATTTTCCTTAAAAACCTTGAAGATGTGCCTATTTCGTTTTCCAGCCAGTCTTCAGAACACAAGCTCAGAAATTCGATTTTGGAGATCATTCACAGATCAATCATGAATGAGACGTTCCAGCCGTTTAGCGAGGACATTCTAGACACGTTAACCAAGATTTTGGTGGACGAAAATGAGGACAATGGTGTGTTGTGTATGAAGATAATCACTTCTCTACACAAGGCTTACAAGGCCAAATTGGGCGAAAAAGTGGGTCCTTTCGTCGAGATCATAAGCAAGATCTACGATAATATGCCAAAAACAATTCAGGAAACGTTTGCAGGAGAGAAAATGGAGGATGACAGAGAAATGAGCCCTTTTGAAGAGGGTTCCTCCAAACCGCTCAGCAAGGCTATGTATTCCTTTAAAACACTTGCTGAATGCCCCATCACCATGGTATCGCTATATTCTTCATACAAATCGTTGGTAGGGTCCTCACTTCCTACGTTTCTTCCCAAAATCATCAATTTGTTGAGCTTGCAAGTGGAACAACAGAAACAATACAGAGAAGATGCCACCAAAGAAAATAAGGCCACCACGTCGATATCTCCCAAAATCAAAAACCGCCAGGCCTACAGCGACTTTATTTTGGGCCAGGTCAAGGCCGCTTCGTTCTTGGCCTATGTGTTTATTCGGGGCTACGCCAACCAACATTTGGATCTGGAGAAATCCAAGGTTGTTCCCGATGTGATTTTAAGGCTTTTGGAAGATTGTCCTGCAGAATTATCTGTGGCAAGAAAGGAATTGCTTCATGCCACAAGACACATATTATCTACGCCATTTAGAGCACAATTTATTCCCAAAATAGAACTCTTATTTGATGAAAAGATCTTGATTGGGGACGGGTTGACTTCGTTTGAGACGTTGAGACCCTTGGCATATTCCACCGTGGCAGATTTCATCCATAATGTAAGAAATGAATTAACACCAAAGCAAATCTGGTCTACAGTGAATATTTACTGTGATTTGCTCAATGACGATTCCTTAGCATTGACAGTACAAATCATGAGTGCCAAGTTGCTACTCAACTTGGTTGAACGAATCATGAAGCTTCCAAATAAATTAGAAGGCAGACAATTGTTCATGATCATCATAGATTCCTATGCCAAAAGATTCGCCAGTTTGAGCAGAAAGTACGACTTTATCATCAGCAAGCACGAAGAGTTTGAAAAGAACAGAATAGTAAAGGAAAAAGAGTCTAAGAAGGCTTTGGTGAGGTATTCCTCTCGAAAGTTGGGTGAGGACACATTAATTGAAGAGAAGATAATAGAGGAAGAAGAAAAAGAGAACCGTGAGGAAAGTGAGGAAAGTGACGATAAAGAGACAGAAGTGAAGGAAGAGTTAAAAGACGACGACGATTCCCAATATATTGATATCTTCAATATCGATTTCTTTTCTCCCATCTCATCAGCTCCTATCACGAACAACTCTGACCTTTTGAAAGATGCCAGGTATCTCTTCAGAACGCTTATGACGTTCCTCAAATCAGTGATATTTGGCCTTAAAAACTGCAATCCACCAGTCCCACCACAACCGGCTCAAACCGATCCCAAGAACCCTGGACAGGTGATCAATTATGATAAATGGAACGACTCCGCAAGAATAAGATCCTTTGAAGAAGTCAATATTTTGAGGGCATTGTTCAGAGGAGGTATTAGTTGTTTACGGTTCTTTTCTGTCTCCAAGCCCAAGCCCACAATTTCTCCCAAGGCATTTGATTTTTCTACCGGAGGACCCAATTTGCCAATCACTTCATCCAAAGAAGAAAAGGATTTGATGGAAATCTTCGCCACGATCTTCATACACATTGATCCAGCATCATTCAATGAAATAGTCACAGCAGAACTCGGTCTTTTGTTCGATAGTATGTTGGAAAACGCAGCTTTGCTTCATTTACCTCAATTCTTCTTGGCCAGTGAAGTGACCTCTGCCAACTTTTCCAGTATCTTGATCTCATTTTTGAAGTCAAATCTCGATCAATTGGGCAAAGTGGAACTCATAAAGTCGAATATTCTCATCAGATTATTCAAATTGTGCTTTATGTCGGTAAATTTATTCCCTACAGCCAATGAAGGAGTGATTCTTCCTCATTTGAACTATTTAATCTTAGAATCCTTGAAATTAGCCACAAAAGCTGAAGAACCCATTGTCTACTCTTACTTGGTGAGGATTCTTTTCAGAAGCATTTCCGGTGGCAGATTCGAGAATTTGTACAAAGAAATAATGCCCATTCTTCCTGTTTTATTAGAGAACTTGAACAAAATGATTGCCAATGCCACCAGAACTTACGAAAGAGATATTTACGTTGAATTATGCCTCACGGTTCCTGTGAGATTATCTGTATTAGTACCACATTTGAATTATCTTACCAGGCCATTGGTGTATGCATTGAATGGATCTCAAGAGCTCGTGAGTCAAGGTTTAAGAACATTCGAATTATGTGTGGATAACCTTACTGCCGAATACTTTGATCCTATGATTGAGCCAGTCATTGACGAGATCATGGCTGCATTATGGAAGCATTTGGAACCAGTTCCGTACCACCATCAACACTCTCACACTGCTATCCGTATTTTGGGTAAATTGGGTGGTAGAAACCATAAGCATTTCAAGCCATGTCTGACTTTGGTGAGCCAGAGCGAATTGGATCAAGAGATTGAAGCTTTGTTCCAAATCCATGGATTAAATGGTAAGGTTCCTATGTCCATCACCAGTGGAGTGCAATCAGCAATGAAATTGTTACATGATCCCAGGTTGAAGGTTCACTATAGAATCAGTGCATTCAAGTACTTGTCTAGTATCTTCAAATTATTCATCGATACTTGTCCAGTTCCTGAGAACTATGGTAATTTAATCAGAAACGGAGTGGACTTTTTGAAGCTGGAAAAACCTGCTGATGCAGTGAAATTGGACGAATCCGATATTAAAGACGTGGAGAAATTGGATAGACAACAGAAGTTGTTCACCAAGCTTCTTGAAATGCTCTTTTTCTCTATTTCCATTCCTGAAATAAAACAGGAAGCAGGAGACTTGATTGACGGAATAACCACTCATTTTACTTTGATTTATTTGGGTACATCGATTGTGGAAAAGATCAAGAAGGAAAGACCTTTCTCTGTGAACGATAACGAAGGAAAAGCGTATATTAGCGAAACTGCCTTTTTGAATGCTTTAAACTATGCGTTGAGTTTCTGGGATAAAGACGTGAGAAACAAGGGTATTGAAGTGATTCAAAACATCTTCAAAACGACCTCTATCATTTTTGGGTCCGATGAGTTGGCACTTCATTCGCCTGTGTTCAGATCCATGTTCTACAAATTCACTCATTGCTGCTACAACGAATATTACCATACCAAGTTAGGTGGTATTTTGGGGCTTAAGACCATGTTTGAGAACATTAATATTCCTCCCAGATGGTTCTTCAAACGTCAATTTGAACTCGTGAGATCAATCTTCTTTATTCTTAGAGATACACCAGAAACAGCTCCGTTTGAAATCAGAGAACTCGCCAAGAACTTGGTTCTCAAGTTACTTCATGATTGTAACGTTGACTTGACCAAGGAGATTATTCTTGAAAAGCCTTTCCAAACTCTTATTGGTGCTTTGGTGTATGATTTAGCCAGTGCAAACGCCCATGTGAGGGAAGTAGCTCAATCTTCGTTGAAGGTTTTAAGTGAAACAACCAATGTTCCTATTGCTTCGATTATAAGTCCTTCAAAGCACCTTCTCTTGACTCCAATTTTCGGCAAACCATTGAGAGCTTTGCCTTTCCCAATGCAAATCGGCAACATTGATGCCATAACGTTCTGTTTGGACCTTCCTGATACGTTCTTAACATTCAACGAAGAGCTCAACAGACTCTTGTTGGAGGCATTGGCTTTGGTAGATGCAGAAGATGAGTCTCTTGCGAATGTTCACAGATTGTACGAATACCGTACTGCGAAACAATTGATTGAATTGAGAGTGGTTTGTATTAAATTGCTTTCTTTGGCATTGACAAAACCCGACTTTTCGCTTGGTTCGTTGGCCGAAGCCAGAATCCGTATCTTGGGTGTGTTCTTCAAGGCGTTGTGTAATAAATCTACTGAAATTATCAATGCTGCCCATTTGGGATTGAAATCCAGCTTACAGGAAAATGCCAAATTACCCAAAGAATTGCTTCAAAACGGTCTTAGACCAATGTTGATGAATTTATCAGATCATAAGAAATTGACAGTGTCTGGACTCGAAGCCTTGGCCAGATTATTGGAACTCTTGATCTCCTACTTCAGAGTGGAAATTGGAAGAAAATTGCTTGACCATTTGATGGCTTGGGCTCAGATTAATACTCTCAGACAAATTGCAGGCCAGGACTTGGAGAATAATCACACAGTACAAATAGTCATTGCTATTTTGAACATTTTCCATCTCTTGCCTCCAAAGGCATACACTTTTATGGAAGAAATCATCAGCACTTTACAATATTTGGAGGGACATTTGGATCGTCACCAAAACTCGCCGTTCAGATTGCCAGTTTCGAAGTTTTTGAACAGATTTGCAGACAACTGTATTGAATATTTCATCACTAACTTCAAAAATAGAAAGTTGGGCAATATGCTTGCGCTGATAGCCGGAATGGAAGGTTGTGACAAGATCAGAGAAGTTGCAAAAGACAAGATTTCTGTGATTTTGGAGGAGGTCAGGAAGGAAGAAAACGGCGAGTTGAAAATCGTCAAGTTCTCTAATACGTTGGATTTGTTAGAGTCGATCACCAAGCATGAAACCACTTGGTTTGATGGACAAAAGGACTTGTTATTGGAAGTCTCTGGCTTGGTGGATGATATTGTGAGAATTAATAAGGAATGCTCTTTGATCTCCTCGATTCATTTCCAGTCAGATCAAGCAATTGAAACATTGCAGAGCATCGTTGTGCAATTTCTTTTGCGTAATCCAAAAGAGGCCGATCTTTTATTCACCACGATTGATAAGTTTTCTCAATTGAAGATCAGGTTATCGTTCAAATTAGAGGATTTCATGTTTAACACGATTGTCAAATCCAACGATATCGAATTCCGTGAGATCTATCTTAACAAAACCATTGAATTCACCAGTCAAGGTTCATCCAACCTCAAGTCTAAAATCTATTTCCTCAAGAAAATCTTCAACAGAATCATCATTTACGAGGCTGAGACCACCGGAAAGGTTGATTCGTTCTTCAAAGCCAATTCTCTTCCTAGTTGGTTAATCAAAATCTCAGACAATATCTGGAAATCTACCAATGATATCATCACCGACCACACCTCAGGAATCCTTGATTCTTACCGTTACCAATTACTTGAGATGACCACCATTTTGCTCAAATGGGCCTCGTCTTTTGTAGGAACTCTTAGAAAGCAATTAATCAAGTTCAGTTGGAACTATATCAAATTGGAAGATAACATTACCAAGCAAGTGGCATACGTGACAACATCCTATTTTATTTCTTCGTTCGAGACACCATCCAAATTGGCAACTCAAGTGTTTGTTGCTTTGTTGAGAACTCATCAAACCGATTCTCGTCATTTGGCAAGACAAGCCTTGGACATTTTGGCTCCCGTTATGGCCGAAAGAATGATGGACGCAGAACTGCCTCCAGATACGTGGTTAAAATGGCCTAGAAGAGTTATTTCTGAGGATGGATTTAATGTTACTCAGGTGTTGAATGTGTATCAATTTATTGTGCAACATCCTGATCTCTTTTTCGTTGCTAGAGAGCATTTCATTTCAAATATCATCACCGCCATGGGTAAATTGACCATTTTGGCCAATCCTGCATTGGAGAACCAAATTTTGGCTATTGAATTGGCAGAATTAATTTTGAAATGGGAAAGGAGATCCATAGAGGAGAAGAAACAGGAAAGCGAGAAAGACAGCGATTCGATGGACGAAGACCACAACGGAATTGAAGGAGATTTCACTACTTCTCCTAATTACTCGATTCCATTTGGTCAAAGAGAGGCCTGTGTGACGTTCTTGATTCGTTACGTTTGTATTTCTCCACAAAGAGCCTCTGAAAGTGAATTGGGCCAAAAGGCCTTGGGAGTTCTCTACGATTTATTGAGTCCAGAGCACTGGAGCGAAGTTTCTGTCAAGTTGAGTTTCTTTGAAAAGTTCTTACTTTCGAACGATTTGAACTCTTCCAACTTGCTAGGCTACTGTTTGAACGCTTTGGAAGTTTTGGGAGTGGTTTTGGAATGGAAAAAGTCCCAATGGATTGTATCCAACTTGGCTTATATTCATAAATTGTTGGAAAAGTGTATCAAGTCCGATAATCACGATATTCAAGAAGTGTTACAAAGGGTCTTGAGAGTGATTCTTCAAGCTATTGAAGATCACAAGAAGACTGATGAGGATGTTGAAGAAGACGAAGCAGTTAAGGAATTTATTTCTTTATTATCTGCCACGGTTGCTGAAGATTTGGGCGATATGCCCTCTGTTGCTGCTGGTGTGACTTTATCGTGGACCTTGGCTAACTATAGACCTGCCATCTTGGACTCGTTGTTGCCTTCTATCATGAGAACCTTTAGTAAATTGTGTAAAGATCATATCACCATCACACATCAGGGATCTCAAACGAACAATTCCAAGGAGACATCCAATTCCGAATTTGAAGCGAAAATGACTACCAGACTTCTTGAGAAGATCCTCAACTTGTCATCCATGAGAATTTCGAATCTTGGTGACCAAAGAAGAGTCTTCTTATCTTTGTTGGCCCAGTTAATTGAACGGTCTTTGGATAAAGAAACCTTAGAAAAAATTATCAAGATCGTAAAGAATTGGGTGTTCTCAAGAACCGATTTATTTCCTACCACCAAAGAAAAAGCTGCTATTTTGAGTAAGATGATGGTATTTGAAATTAGAGGTGAACCTACGCTTTCCAAGGAATTCTACCAAATTATCGTGGATATTTTCGAAGACGATACTTTTAGTTGTACGGAACTCACCGTCAGAATGGAACAACCATTCCTTGTGGGTACCAGATCCGCAGACGTATCGATCAGAAGAAAGTTGATGTCTATTTTGAACAACTCTTTGGAAAAGGATATTTCCAAGAGATTGTACTATGTGATCCGTGAACAGAACTGGGAATATTTGGCTGATTATCCATGGTTGAACCAGGCTCTTCAGTTATTGTATGGGTCATTTAACTTTGAAAGAAAGTTGGAATTGGTTGGAAAGGAGTACAAATTGACTCCGTTGAGCGCATTGAAAATTGCCGAACAAGTGCAAATAAAGGACTTGAATGGTGATTTGATGGAGGTCGATGAAAGCGATTCGTTGGACACCTTGCTCAAGAATCACAGCATTTTCTTGACTAATATTGAAGACGTCAAGGCTGGGGATATTCTTGAACCATTAATTGATATGTTCTACCAAAGCAGTGATACGATTTACAAGGCTTGGTCCAATGTGTTCCCCATCACCTTTGCGTCTATTCCTAGATCTGAACATCTTGACTTCACCAGATTCTTAGTCATTCTTCTTTCTAAGGATTACCATACCAGACAAATTGATAGCCGTCCAAATGTGGTGCAATCTTTGCTTGAAGGTATTTCAAGATGCGATACTCTTCAGCTTCCTCCGTTTGCGGTCGAGTGTCTTGCTTCCAACTTCAATGCCTGGACTCAGGGTATTCATATTCTCGAAAACATCGAAGAGCAAAGTATCAATACCAACTCAGAATTCAGAGAAATCACTCAGGATGCATTGGCAAAACTCTATGCTACGTTGAAAGAAGACGATATGTTCTATGGTTTATGGAGAAGAAGAGCCAAATACTCCGAAACCATCAGTGCTTTGCTGTATGAACAAGTTGGTATTTGGGACAAAGCTCAGCAATTGTACGAAACTGCCCAAATCAAGGCCAGAAGTGGAGCTCTTCCCTATGGGGAATCAGAGTACGCTTTATGGGAAGATCACTGGATTTTGTGTGCTGAAAAACTCCAACATTGGGACATTTTGACCGATTTGGCCAGACATGAAGGATTCAGCGATCTTCTTCTTGAGTGTGGATGGAGAGTAGCCGACTGGTACAATGACAGAGAGACATTGGACCAAACAGTCAAGAACGTCATGGACGTTCCTACTCCAAGAAGACAAGTTTTCGAGACTTTCTTGTGTCTTCAAGGCTATGGCCAAGAAAAGGAATCGTTACAGGATCTTTCCAGACTATGCGATGAAGGCATTCAATTGGCCTTGAGAAAATGGCACGGCTTACCTACCAGGTTTGGTAATGCTCATATTCCATTGCTTCACACGTTCCAGCAATATGTTGAATTTATGGAAGCCAGTCAAGTTTACGCATCTTTGGTCAGTACCAATGCTCAAAATTTGGATGTCAAGTCCCAAGAATTGAAGAGAGTCTTGCAGGTATGGAGAGAACGTTTACCAAATACTTGGGATGATATCAATATCTGGAACGATTTGGTCACTTGGCGTCAGCATGCGTTCCAAGTGATCAATAAGGTGTACATGCCGTTCATTCCAATTCTCCAACAATCCAATACTGGAGGAAATGCCAATTCTTACGCGTACAGAGGGTTCCATGAAATTGCCTGGGTAATCAACAGATTTGCTCATGTGGCCAGAAAGCACAATATGAGCGATGTTTGTATTAAGGAACTCACTCGTATTTATCAATTGCCCAACATTGAAATCCAAGAAGCCTTCTTAAAGTTGAAAGAACAAGTCAAGTGTCACTACCAGAATCCTAATGAGTTGAACACAGGGTTGGATGTAATCAGTAACACCAATTTAGTGTATTTTGCTACTCAACAGAAGGCAGAATTCTTCACTCTCAAGGGTATGTTCTTGAACAAATTGAACCAAATGGACGAGGCCAATAAGGCCTTTGCTACCTCTGTTCAAATTGACTTGAACCTTCCAAAAGCATGGGCTGAATGGGGTATGTTCAATGATAGAAGATACAAGGAAAATCCAAACGATATGGTCTATGCTAACAATGCCATCAGTTGTTATCTTCAAGCTGCTGGGTTGTACAAGAATGGAAAGACCAGAAAATTGCTTGCCAGAATTCTTTGGTTGATTAGTTTGGATGATGCTTCAGGCACACTTGCCCAAGCCTTTGAAAACTTCAGAGGAGAAGTCCCTGTTTGGTACTGGATCACGTTTATTCCTCAGCTTTTGACTTCTTTGTCTCATAAAGAAGCAAAGTTGGCAAGACAAGTTCTTGTGAGAATTGCAAAGAGTTACCCACAGGCCCTTCACTTCCAACTCAGAACTACAAAGGAAGATTTTGCTGCTCAACAGAGACAAGCTGTAGAATTACAAAGACAAAAGAACGATAAAGAAAAGGAAAAGGAGAAAGAGAAAGCCGAAGGTGAAAAGGATGAAAAGAACGATAAGCCCCCTGTTCCATCTAGTGTTCGTCAACCATTAGAACATGTGGAAGAAATCATGGGAATCTTGAAGACTGCGTACCCATTGTTGGCACTTTCTTTGGAATCTCTTGTGGACCAAATTAATCAGAGATTCAAGTGTACTGCGGATGAAGACGCTTATAGGCTTGGTGTTGCTCTCCTTAACGATGGTGTACAATACCTTAACAGACTTGGAAACCCTAGAGACGATGCCAAGCTTCCTCCAATCACGGAAGCCAATATAACCAGATTTGCCGAAACGGTCTTACCAAAGCAAATCAGGGCAGAATTTGAAAAGGATTTGGTTATTGGAAAGCCTAAATTAGAGACCTACATCATCAAATTGAGAAAATGGAGAGACAGATTGGAAGATAAATTGGATAGAAGATTCTCCGAAGTCAATTTGGAGAACTTGTGTCCTCATTTAAGTGAGTTCCACCACCAGAAGTTTGAAGATATTGAAGTTCCGGGCCAATACTTATTGAACAAAGATAACAATAGCCATTTCGTCAAGATCGAAAGGTTCTTGCCTACTATTGACCTTGCTAGGGGTACCAACGCTTGTTACAAGCGTCTTAGAATCAGAGGCCACGATGGTAGCCTCCATACGTTTGCCGTGCAATTCCCAGCAGCCCGTCACTGTCGCCGTGAAGAATGCATATTCCAATTGTTCCGGATCTTTAATGATACGATCTCCAAAAAGGTGGAGACCAGAAGAAGAAATATTGCCTTTACCTTGCCTACAGCTGTTCCGTTATCTCCTCACATTAGAATCATCAATGACGATGAAAGAGATGTCACGATGCAAAGAGTCTACGAAGATTATTGCAAGAAGACTGGCAAGTCAAGAGACGAGCCATTTATCTACACCATTGAAAAGTTGCGTGCTGCATTTGACCAAAGACTTCCTAAGCCAGATATCATGAGCATCAGAGTGGAGATTCTCAGTGCTATTCAATCATTACTTGTTCCATCTACAGTTTTGAAGAATTACTTTGTTTCACTCTATCCGCAATTCGAAGACTTCTGGCTCTTCAGAAAACAATTCTCTTCTCAATACGCTTCATTCATTTTCACCACCTATATGATGTGTGTCAATGCTAGACAACCACAGAAGATTCATGTCAATAAGGGTTCAGGAAATGTTTGGACCTCCGATATGCTTCCTTGCAAAATTGCAAGCAAGAGCGCATTGGCTGACAATCCACAGGGCCGTCCTGCTCCTTTGTTCTACAACGCTGAAATGGTGCCATTTAGATTGACTCCAAATATCCAAAAGCTTATTGGAGAAACCAGTTTGGAAGGTGTCTTGTCTGTGTACATCTTGTGTATTGCAAGAGCATTGAACGAACCTGAATCGGATTTGGAACAATACTTGACATTGTTTGTTAGAGACGAAGTCATCAGTTGGTGTGCTCAACAAGATCCACCAAGACAAATGCCTCAAGACAAACAATTGAGAGAAATAGTCAAGATCAACGTGGACTTGATTGTCAAGAGAGTAGTTCTGATGGGCCATATTAGCAGTGGAGGCGGAGTTGCTACGCAAAACATTTTGGAGTTGATTTCACAAGCAGTGAATCCAAGAAACTTGGCTGCAGCAGATACTTTATGGATGGCATATTTCTAAACCAAAACAAAATCAAACAAAACCAACGCAAAATCATTTGAATGCTTATTCTTTCCGAATAATTTAATTTACTAGTGGCTTGTTGCCTAACTATTTGTATTATAATGTATAAGATGTAAATATAAGCTTATGTAATATTAGTGGTGTAGAATTGATTATCGTTGATAACTTGTATTGTAGGTAAAAAAAAACAGTATTAATTTCTGCAGTAAGTGACCTTGAATGTTTGAAATGATTAAGTTCTGGCCGTAAAAACATGATTCCAATGTTAAATGCAAAAAGCATACGTAACAACTTAGGTAATAACTGGTCGATATTAATTCAGATTCTTGGGGAAGAAGTTGCTTAAATTAATCGCCTTTCTTTTTGTTTTAAAACTGTGTATTTACTATGAAGTGAGAAATAGAGAGATAGTGAATATTGGCGCGCAATATCTTGCTTTTATGCCATTATTTGAAATAATATTGATGCTCTCATGGTTTATATACCTCTTTCAAGTCATTGTTGTATAATCGTCCTTCAGATAAGGACCAGTCATGTGACCGGTCCGAGACATCCCGATTAGGGGATGTGGCTTTGAAATTGAGATACACAGTTGTGTAATCTCCAACTATATAAATAGGTATGAATTCCTCTGTTAGAGGATAGCAATCATTTACTTAAATATATAACAGTCATCCATCAACTGGTTCTGTGGTCTAGTTGGTTATGGCATCTGCTTAACACGCAGAACGTCCCCAGTTCGATCCTGGGCAGAATCATTTTTTGCTAAATGTTGTCAACTTATTTTCTAAATTTATCTACAGATGATTTAACGTACTTGTTAAGTTGAATTTACATTTTGAAGATCAAAATTATCATCTTAATCGTATTTCTATAATTAAAATAATTATTCACGAAGCAAAACAAAAGAAAGAATGGTAATCATTATAATTAAGGTAAAATAGAAGGAGGCGTAACCACAACCCCAAAGTACTATAACTAAATATAACAGTGCTAGTTGTGAAATACACTATTACTTATATTGCATATTCAGTATTCAATATTCAATATTTACTCCACTATTCAATTAAAGAGTCAACCTGACCATGAGACATGAAAATCTATAACCCATCCAATAGCAATAAACTTAATTATCTTAAACGTATAGTCAGCAGCTCATAATCACAGATAAAACTTATTCACCTCTGTCATTAGATCTTCCAGTCCTCTAGGAATTAAGTTTCTCTCTCCCTTTCTATCAATCCGATTCAAGTAATTATTTAATGTTTGCATAGCACTTTGTAAGAGTACCAACAAAATCACAAACGTTATGGCATTAATGGTCAAATTGATAATAGCCATGATCTGAATATAGGTCGTTACTTCTTTTTTGATCAAGATCCTCAGCTCATCATATTCGTAAGAATACATGGCAGGAACGTTCAATGCAACTATGACAGCCGGAAGAGCCAAGCAGAGCTCAGCGAATTCAAATATTGTGGACAATAAGATGAACCAGAGAGATCGTTTTGTAGGACAGGAAGAGGAGCTCTGGGGAAGAGCACAAATGTTGAAACAAAACTAAAGTTAGTGAATTCAATTGGCAGGGTATCAAGTAATTGAAGATCTTCACCCAATTAAATGAAATAAATCACCGATTCTCAATAAATCAGATACTAACTCCCGGTTTTCTATTTTACTTACAAAAATCAATCCTGCTATGTTTGCCAACTGGATTATTGGTGGACGTTCCTCGATAAATTCAAATGGGACGCTCATATATACACAGGCGTACTGAGACAAGAGTAATCCAATATAAATATTGAAAACGATTCTGAACTTCCGGACATTACAGATGTTCTCGAGGACCTCATTGTATTTTTCACTGATAACAGCACCTTCAACGTTCTCCTCTTCGCTTGGTGGGAATAGTATACTTGAAATTGGCATGTGCACAAACAGAAATGAAAAGCGCGATATATATATATATATATATATTGAGGAAAGTACCAAATGACAGATAAATAAAAAGTGAGCATACATGGAGATTGAACTGTTTTGGTTGGTGTGGTTTAGTTACAGTTATTGTAGGTTGGATTCAGAGAACTTTAAGTATGGTGTTTGTTTATTAGTAATATATTAGTCAGTTTTGCACCCATTTATGGTGAAGATAGGAGTTGCAAAACGGTCAAATCGGGTTCTTGTTTCATCATACATAATTGAATACGTTCGTTTCACTGAGAACTTTAAGCCACTAAATTTAAGCCGCTGATATCTTCATAGTAAGATGTACAATTATTGACTTAGTGCCTACATATCATCAAATATACGTTCAATAGATTCTATTTTTAATTCCTATACATTGAATGCCTGATTCAAACAGGAATGAAATCACAACTTTTGTACTAAAGACTCGGCCTATTCCAAATAGGATCTCATTTGCAAGAAAGCAAACTTCTATACCAGACGTGTATGATTTTCTCGATTAATCTCAATCATTTCACAAAGTCTGATCAGAACTTCCTCTATCCTTTCCATAGCCAATTTACTTAATTGCAACAACGTCAGAGTCCGTGGTGTACTTGGCTTGAGCCAAGTGGACCTTGTTGTCGTCCAAGTTGTAAATAACATAAGCATATCTCAAGAAATTGTCACCCAAAATACCGGAGGAGGATCCACCATCAAAAACAGTTAAAACTGTGTAGCCCAAATCGTTTCCGTTGTCATCGGTAGCTTCTCCGATCAAGCTTTCTACTGGAATCTTAACGATGGTACCTTTGAAAATGTACTCAAGTGTGTGTCCAGCAGCTTGTTCGGTAGTCATGGCCCATCCATAGTCGGTTTGGTTACCTGGAAGAGTGTCAACAAGATCTTGGAGGACATTTGTGGGAAGATAAGTATATGTGGTTCCACTGTCTAATAAAACTGGGGCATCAGCTTTAATAGTCTGAGTATCGGATCTAATCGTGTCCAATTGAACATAAAATTGGGAGTCCTTAAGCAAAACATCCAATTCGACCAAGTGACCGTCGATCTTGGCCTTATCGTAACCACCGAAGATCACAGACCCAGTGGTTGCGTTAGGGGAGTCAAGATACAAACTGTACGAGTTTTTAGCAATGTAACCATCTCTCTTCAAGGTGGCAGGGTAGTTCAAGTAGGCGTCTGACAGGGCTTCGTTACTGTCATAACCAATGCCCAACATACCTGGGGTACTGTTGGTGACGAAAGCAAGTCCAAATTCGACATTGATGATAGGACCGTCGAGGACTTGGACCTGGTCACTAACGTATTCACCTTCAGCCGAGGTGTAATCACCGTAGATAATATAGAACTCGGTGTGGTTGGTTTCAAAAGTAGTAGACAATTCTGGATCGAAGGAGCCATACGCAAGTAAGGCTTCAGTGTCGTTTTCAGAGCCAGCCGTACCGTTGGCTGCGATAATCCAGATATCGGAACTTCCAGTATCGATATCAACCAGGATTTGAGATTTCTGGGACCCAACGGTGATATTGGTGGAGTAGTAAGTGTCTTGGTTGGAAAGTGCTGCAGAGACAGTACCAGAGCCACCAGCCAGCTTGACACCGCCATAAGGAATTCTGTCTTTGGAACCCTGAACACCTATGGAGACATCAAAATCAAGCTTCAAAAATCCTGGAGAAGAGTCTCTGGCATGAAGGTCCGAAGAGTGGCCAGGAATCGCTAAAGCGGAGACAACAGCAGAAGCAGCAGTAAGAAGAGCGATTGGCGAAATAGAAACCATGGTGCTTAATGTAAAATAAGAATTGGGATTTCCTTCACTTGATGAGAAAATAAGACTGGGATCTCTTTACATTTTATACTCCCGAGCCCATTCTACATAAAGCTATATTTGGATGAGCTAATTGATAATGCCAGTCATTATTCCATCAAGAAATAATAAGATAATCGTGAAATTAAGCTTGAGATATTTTTATACTTGCATGTCTAATGCCGTGGGTTATGTACGTCTAAGCGAATATTCCCAGCCGAGGCTGAATCATGGAATCATCGAAGGTCATGAAGTTCCACTTCGCCCCCAAATAACTCTTCCTACAGTAGAGATTGGACTTTTTAAGAGTGACTGCATTATTCGCAGATCTGGGCACTTCGACCGCTTGTGATTTGCGGTGGCTGAATTGAACCCTGAGTACATTCTATCCCATGAGCAGTGTAGATCGACGTGTAGAGGTGACAACAATGCTAGGCAAGTATTCACCGAACACAGTAACCTACGTCTGGATAAACAATAGCGTATTTGAGCGACATTACAGACTCATTTTACGCTGTAACTACTCGTAAAGGATCATTTAAAGTTGACGTAATTTTTCAAGTACTCGCGCAGCAGTCTGCGAAAGCCGCATACTAAAGATAGCAGCAGAGCCACATAGTTGAAATGATTTGTTATCGGGATTAGAGTTGAGCCAAAACACCGGAAAACGTCAAAACGCACAGGCAAAAATAGCCCAAATAATAAATTTGAGTAAAAAAATGAGTTGCAGAATCTAGAACATCGCACAGAGAATCCCAAGATTGCAACGTTCCAGCAGATCGTAGGAGCATAAATAAGCGGGATAGTCATCTTCAGCGGGGCATACTGCACAAGAGTGCTCCTCAAAAGTCTCCACCATTTTGAAGCAAAAGAATTGATGTACCCACTTTAATATACGGCTGCGGATGCAGGTTCTCTCCAACGATAACAGGTTCTTTTCCTTTCTGAACTGATGACCGCGGATGGCTCCTAACGTGACGTGCTGCACCTCGGCAGTGAGCCGTTTCAGAGCCATTCAAATTGAAGGCTCAGGAATAGTCAAAAATAGAACTAAGAAGGTGCAGAACGGGTCTTGAAATCTTTAATTGTTCAAGAAAATTAAGAAGGAATTACAGTGTGGCTCTTGTAAACTTTAATTGTCTAAGATATTAAGAAAGCTAGCAGAAGTGGCTGTACTCACTCTACAATTTAGTAATATGCGAAACGCATATGAGCGTATCCGGCCCGAGACCCTGCAATTCTATTAATACAATATATAGAAGTTTCCTTGCGCCGTTAGAATTATAACCAGAAGGTTCAAGGACATTTTTGCCGATACTTGAAGCCATTAATTTGGTAGCAATAGAATTGGGAGATCTACACTTTTTTTACGTTGTATTTACTATGTAAATTATACACAGCCTATAGAAGGTTGAGTCTATAGGCTGAAGAGATAGTTATCAAGCCAATACGTTTAGGACGCTTATTTACAATAATTTTACGGACTGTTCGGGTTACGTCATTTGAACAATCGTCGAACGTTACAACGTTAAATTTGTCATGGGGTGGACATTATTAAGTATGTCATAAAGTTGATGGTTGCGCCAAATTTCGGCTTAGAGTAAATTTTGATTTAACAGATAATGAAAACGGTACTTGAATCCATAGTGTAGAAGAGCGGGAGACTAAATTGGGGAAAGATAAAACACTAAGTGGAGTACTTATTAAAATGTTAACTCTTAGATCATTTTGATAAGATGTTGGATAAGAGAAATGTAATAATACCTAAATATCAAAAGTATAAAGGAGTCATTATATTTAAATGAATGAGTAGCTAAACAACGGCTTTTAAACAGGTAATGATAATAATACCATAGCTGTAAAATAAGCACTTAAAACAATAATATTAGCAGGAAAAGGAGAGACGGCTTAATATTGAGTCTATTGTAGAATAATTTTGAAATATTATCAACGTCAAATCTAGAGCCAAAATAGTCCAAAACAGATATTGTAGTCGTAGTAAGGTTATTAATCTGGGGATTTAAATACTGTGAGTAACTCATGTAGATATGTCTATTAGAATACTTTGAATTAAATATGTACACTTGAACCAGCTTTAAGGGTTCGAAGGATCCCATTTGTTTTTCAGATGTAGAGCCTTTTCACTTTTGGATCTTCAAAAATTGCTAGTTCACTCTGTTGGTTTAACTAGTTTATTTCTTTCCTACTCTCCTTAATTATCACTTTCGTTTGTTTGGGGTGGAATTGGGGGAGTCAATACTCCACCCATTCTTTCCCACAATACTCTTTCTACTCTAGGGAACAATTTAGGCGATAATTCAACTCCCTCGCTTAACCATAATCCCCAGGATCCCATCATATTTGCCATTAACATGTCAGTAAAGAGACGGTCTCCAACCACGAGAATCTCGCTGGTGGTGATGCCGTGTTCGCTGAAATACGCAGCAATTTCGCCATGGCATCCCGGTTTCTTCGTAGCATGACGAAGAACAGTCACTCCGGTGTCTCTTTCGAGCTTCTGTGCCTGTTCATGGTTGATATCGTCATTTGTGCCTGCAGAATTGCTTACAATAAGAAGATGTTCTTTTGGATAATGAGACTGGAGCGTTTTCCATGTAGACTAAGTTAGTAATCGTGTCGATTATGGGATCCGCTAGGATCCCATGATACTCTGTACCCAGAATCGGTGCCCAGAATGGGCAATATGACAAACTTCAAGAAGAATTTCAATGCACTGATTGGATAATCCCAACAATTACTCCATTTTTTTAGTGGAAAGTTCACTTGATTACAATATCAATGGGTTCTCCATAACGTTCTGTATCCTCAATACATACCTCATACTTGGGAAAGACCTTATCGTCTTGATCCTTGGCAAAACAGTTGTCCTTGTCCAAGACTACACCTTTGATAGTAGTGGTTGGATGGTTTGGAATTCGAAAAGGGAGAGTGATTTTATCGAAGGACGGCACGGTGATGTGGGGGAGGCAGAGTGCTGGATGGTAGAGAAGCCTGGTGGTGTTAAGGGTGGCTGAAAGATTCATGGTGGAATGTGGAGATGCGATTTGGCTGAGTGAGAAATGAATGGCTGATGGGGAGAGTGAAGAACGAGAAAATCACCACAAAAAGTAAGAAATCCAGACAATTGAGAGGTGGTGTGGTGGTAATGAAGGGTAGAAGTTGGGAGAAACGGTTCTAGATGAATTTGGTGGTGTTAGGTGGCTGGAATTGGAATATAATTGACAAAGTGTACAGACGAATTGACTGAAAAATGTGAATTTTAAAGCTCGGAAATTGATGGTAAATTAACGGCTGGATATTTTTGAATTTACTGCGAGATTTGCTTCAACTAGTTGATATTGTTACTTACAGGCCCAGTGAACGAGTTTATGTGTGCTTAAATAGCTCTAATTTGTGGAATTATTAGTATTCACTGTGAAAATGTAGTCTCCAACTATGTCACATTATACTTATAAAGCTATATGGGTACATTTCTTCTGGTTTGGCTATTTCGTACAAAAAGAATGGATTATTATTGTAACTCTCCACTCTATCGATTTGACAATGATTACGTAGACCATTACCTAATATTGGATCCTGTGTATGCGATGAGCTTATTGACTGGGAAAACCAGGCGCAAATTTTAACAAATCAGTTGGTTCTGTGGTCTAGTTGGTTATGGCATCTGCTTAACACGCAGAACGTCCCCAGTTCGATCCTGGGCAGAATCAATTTTTTGCAAACAGTGCCTAGTATAGTAACGAGAGTAATAGTATTGATCTTTTTTAGATATTCGTATGATCGTATGCACTTTGAATTAGTTGATCTAGGATGGTTAATGGTGGGAATCACAAAGAATCAGAGTTAGTTAGTTACAACTAATTTACAATTTTCGAAATTAAAATTAAGGTTCCTGGAGCGTCCACAAGACCTGAGAAAAACCCAGTTAATTAGTATCTAAACTAAATTAACTGCCTAGTTTATTAAGTGTTATCTCTTAATTGAATTATAAAGTCTGACTTTTCACTAAGCAGACTCTTTTTACTACGAAAAGTAACTACCCAGCACCAAAAACCCATTTGGAGTATAAAGTCTCTCTTCTACAATAAATTATTTCTTTTAAACCATACAATTTGTACAGATTGGCTACTCCAAATTCTCCACACTGAGTGAACATTCTCGTCTGTTTTATCACTTTTGAGCTCATCATCCTCAGTCGTTTCACGGATTTCTGATCCTACAACTTTTACTTTAGAAATTTCAAAAGTACCCCAATTTTCACCACTTTTGAACCACCAGGCCGACAGACTCTCGTGGATTCATATCTTCTCCTATTTAGCTTGTTTTCCTTATTTTGTCTCTTTGGTTTGTTCTCTTTAGTTTCTCCATTAGGCTTTGACTCATTCCGCTCTTATAAATCACTTACTCAGCTTTTTCCACTCACTTAACAAATTCTTATTCAACGTTGATCACCATCATGAGTAGTGAAGTCACCACACAGTTGAGTTCGTCTCCATCCGATACCACCGGCGTAAGCGCCGAGCCGTCAGCATCACGCCGGTCTCAAAAACAGCGTCAAACCAGGCCTAAAAGTGCCAAAAAGGGTAAAAATACCGAAACCGATCAACCATCTGATTCGGAAGAAGAAGTCTGTCTTATCTGTGCCAATGTCATCAGAATTGCTGCTTTGACGCCTTGCAACCACACCACATGCCACACATGTACTTTCCGACAACGGTCTCTCTACGAAAAGACCCAATGTCTTATCTGTAGGAGTCAGAACGATAGAGTCATTTTCACCCACGAACTCCACAAGAACTTTGATGAGTTCACTCCCAGAGACTTCACCAAATTCGACACCAAGTACTCCATTCAGTTTACGTCCGATTCCGTATGGGAAACCACCATTTCGCTCCTTTCCAACAAATGTACTATATGTCATGAAATCTTCAATAACTTCAAGCTTCTTGCTGAACACGTGAAGAATACCCACGGGAAACACTACTGTAATCTTTGTTCCAAGTATAAGAAGGCATTTGTGGAAGAATTAGCCATTTACACTCATAAAAACCTCCAGAAGCATCAAATATCCGGAGATGAGCATGGCTTCCTGGGCCATCCAGAATGTAAGCATTGTCATGGAAAACGGTTCTATTCTATCGACGAATTAAATGTGCATATTAGAGACAAACATGAACGTTGTTATATTTGTGATCAATACAGTCCAAAGACTGCGGATTACTTCAAGAATTACGATACATTATACAACCACTTTAGGAGAGACCACTATGTGTGTTCTATGCCTAGCTGTGTGGAGAAGAAGTTCGTTGTTTTCAGGGAAGATTTGGATTTAACGGCACACATGTTGAAGGAACATGGTGGTCTTGGAGTAGGAAATGGAAGAGTAGTGATTGGATCCAATTCCAGACATTTCAGTCAATTATCCACCATTCTGGCCAACCAAAGACGTTTTCTCGAGAGTAATGAGGATGAAGAAGACCATAACTCAACAGAAACAAAGAAAAAAAGATTTGAAGAGAGAGCTAGGCATTATGTAAACTATGATCAACAGAAGTTTAAAGAATTTGTGGATTTGAACAATGGGTTCAAATCAAAGAAATTCAACGCTAGAGAATTGTTTGGATTCTATGATACATTATTTGAAGGCCAATCACAACAAGAATTGAGATTGTTACTTACTGAATTTATTGAGTTCTTCCCAGAAAGCTCCGATTTACACAAGGATTTATCTCCATTGGTGAGAGAATTAACCTTCTCTGCCGATGATGAACAATACCCAGCTCTTGGAAATAGCTCGTCTTCAGGAACCAGCATTTGGGTTAAGAACGGGAAAAAGGCTGCTTCTTCCAACAACCGTTTCCCTGCTCTTTCTAAACCAAAAAACAGTGTGCAAAAACAATCAGTTCAAGCTCCTATACGGTATACTACAGTTATAAAAAAGACACCGGTTAAGAAGGTTGTGGTGAATAATTCGCTGGCTCCTTCCACTTATGTTCCCAATTATTTGAGCACATCTAAGCCCTCTACTCCTGTGCTTGGATCCAGAAGCACAAGTCCTGAAAATGGAAATTGGAGTAGAACTGGGGCCGGAAGTGGCACTGGAAGCGGAACTCTTTCTCCTAGAAACACAAATGTTATTCCAGAGTCTAAGTTTCCGGCATTGGAGAAGAAAAGCACCAAGAAGGTCATTCCACGGGTTAATCCAGTGAATGTTGCTGATCCAAACCAGTGGGGGAAGCCACAAGAGTCGGAACCTGAGGTATTGGCCGATTTTGGCATACCAATTTTGGATAAGAGAGGAAAGAAAATTAAGAAAAAGCAAGATAGAATCTTGTTTAGTAGTTAAAATTAATTGTCCAGGTAAATTACCTGGTGAAATTCATTTTCCAGGTAAATTGCCTGATGAGATATAGAATGATTTAAACAGTTTTAATTATAAAGAGCTTCTGATAGTAATTAGAAAATTGAGAAAGAAGGTATTTGAGCTTTGGAGTATGGTAAACCGAGTGGAATTGAGATTGTTAATAGATCAATAAGTTGTGGAGATTGCAAATGCAAATTATAGAGTTGAATGGTGAAAGAGCTTTGGGGTAGACTTGATTAAAGATATGATTTCAGAGTAGAAGGAGTACATAGCAAGGAATGCAGTGAAAAGGGGATAATTAAAATGTAGTTGATAAAGAAGTCAAATGTAATAATGAGGAGTTCGTTCGAGTGTATGTTCAAAAACTGAGATCGGTTCAGTTCTGGCGAATTTATACTGATACAATTCATGGCACAATTAATCCTATCATCCAGAAGCTTTTACGGACACATAAAAGTAGATAGACTACTTAAAATAAATGTTAGCCAATTATCTATAGACTATTTAAAGAATTAAGCTCTATATAATTCAATGAAAGAATCAATTCCGAACTAAAGCTTCATGATAAGGTCAAAGAGCTAAAATGAAATCCTTGGTGCTCATAACATTGTGACAATCGACTAACCGTTCGGGCCGAGCTCATTCTACTGATCCCAACCCCTAGTCCCCCTGAGTCTTCATTCACATTTACCGATCACAATATCAAAATTTGCAAACTTCTTTCCTCCAATTATAATTTGGTTCTTTTACTTTTTGCCACGGCTGGCAGGCGATATTCAATTACAATGGAGCGAATCAGGCACATGGTAATTGAGTTTGGGTTATTGTGCCACATGCCATATTTAAGCCACAAAAATGACATCACGCCACTCCTTATAGCATGGAGAACTATTGGTACCAATTTGAGAGACCCAATCGCAAAACTAATGGAGAAAGAGTGTGTCTTCCTCCGGGAAGTGCTTCCTGTGCCCTGCGTTTTCGGTTCTTCTGTGCGCAAAACGGTCGACTAATGATGCGTGGAACAAACCGAGTTCCGGGCAACTACGTAGAAACGGGCACTGGAAGGCAAGAGAGGGCTCCAGCGAATAATTGGGCAATATTGACCAAAAAAGCTTAATTCCGGCAGTTACATAGATTTCATGTGCCATGTGTGTAGTAGCCGAGTGCTCTTGCTTTGTTATAGTCTTATCGTGGCTTCTGAAAGTAGAAACATTGTTTCTGAGACAATACTATTTTGCGAAAGCGTAATGCGATATCCGGGGGTAAATGCGTACTGCTACTCATCAGCTCCAGATTCCACAGATCTCAATCAACAAGCTCTTGGACCAGTACCCCGAGCTCAGAGAGGCACTTCCTTCCCGAGAGGAGTCCCCGGGCAAAGCCCGACATACTGCGGCGGATTTCACGTCCTCCGAGTCGCAGTATGCTCTCAATGAGAAGATCATCCATCACTACTTCCAGCTTCCCAACTACAAACTCAACCGCAAAAACCTCTGTCCCAGAGTCACAGCGAGGTTGGAGTATCTCCGGCTAGTAGAAAAGTTGGTGGAACCGGTGGATATCTACGAGGAAGTGGCAGAAGGGAAATCTGGCGAGAGATGGGCCATTGACATAGGCACTGGTGCCTCTGTCATATATCCCATTGTAGGCAGTACAATCAGTCCAATTACGCAGTTTATCGGTACAGAAGTGGACCCCGAGGCTTACGAGTACGGAAAACGACTTGTGGAGTCGGTGGGTCTTAGTGAACGAGTCAAATTGGTGAAAATGACCAATACAGAACCGTTGATTCCCGTGAAAAAAATCACGGATTCACACGACAAAGCCGTTCGCTACGTGGTGTGTAATCCGCCATTCTACAAAAGCAAGGAGGATCTTGAACTGCGAGAACAGTCCAAGACACCCAAGCCCAACCAGCTAGTGGCCACAGCCTCTGAACTTTACTGTGACGGTGGAGAAGTGCAATTTATCGAGCGATTGATTCGCCAGTCGTTGGAATTACGAGAAGTCCCTGCGTTTGGCAGAACCGTTTACACCAGTCTAGTGGGTATTTTTAGCCATCTAAAGACGCTCCAGCAACTATGCGATGACCTTGGTGTGTCACACACAGTAATCCGATTTGGGACAGTGACGTTGCGATGGATCTTATGCTGGAGTCATGATTCTGCACTTGATATGTCATCGTGGACCGAACCACATACGAGGCGGTCGGAAGTCGGCGGGTCGCGGTCGGATGGGGCGTTTCCCAATCCATACCGTCCGAACGGCCCGGCATGGAATAACCTTGCTACAGCCATGGCAAAGCTCCATACGATGGTTCCCTTTTCATACGAAATGGTGAAGGCACAGGAGGTCTGGCTAGTGACTTCAGAACCGGTGTTTTGGCGGCGCTACCGTCGTAAAAAGGACCGAAAGCCTCTTTGGTTGGTAGTACGGCTAGACCCCGCCATGGCATACTGCATTAACCCCGACATACGTCCTATTATTAATAGCCTAGCCCGGATCTCCCGGTAAATAGCGCACTGCTCTGTACGTTAATGCCACCCTAGACGTCTGTATAAATATATAAAGAGACATTGCAAGACAATTCTCAATTCCTATAGCCAAACAAATATTTATTCCACCCATTAAAAATGCTTTCTATCACTCACAGCACCAAAAGACTCTATGAGTTATACTACTATTTTCTTCCTCTTTCGGTGATGTCTTCTGGAGAAATCTACGTATTCAATGCCGTTAGTGTGACACTTGTGGCCCTCGCCACTTACTGTGTGGTTTTTATTCTTCCTAGATTACTTGTGTGGGCGGTGGAGAGCTTGGTGTACTATATGACGGGAAATTTGATCAGTATCAATGTGATAATCAGTACGATATTAATTGGAAGAAACTTGCGGAGCAAAGCCCTTGAGAGCACGGTGAATGGGTCCAGTCCTGCTTATTAGAGTGAATTGTTAGGGACATTTCAGGCCATTTTTTGGATGGTGTATTCATTTTCGGTTCGGTTTGTTTGATCCAAAGTCCTCCATTTGGCACTTTTACTTGTGCTGGTTCTCATTTGTGTCCCTAGCGCAGTCAATTCCCTACCGAACTCACGATTCACGTAATATCAGTCATCCCGGTTACTTAGAAAGCCGGGCTTAATAGTAATGAAATAGTATGATTATTTAATAATTATTCACCGTAGAAAATGAAGCTACAGATAATTAAAAAAATTAGAGGAAATTGCACAAATAGCGACGAGTGCAAAGTGAAATTGTTAATTCCACCATGGCTTCCTATTATCAGATATAATTGCTGAAATAGTCCCATTTTCAAATCTAGGGCTTCAGTCTATTCCAGCCAATTCCATCTGACCCCCTGTCTAGCTTTGGCCAAGAATCCGACCTCAGTCTTCTGTTTGTGCTCTACCCCGGAATTGGCTCTCACTAAAATCGTATAACCAAGTATACGCCACTGTATGGCTTTAAAAGCCCCCTAACATATCACAATAGCCTGGGTTCCTACAAGAAGCTGCTCTCCGACCCAGTTCCGGTCGGTTGGGATTCTCATTCCGGCTCGTATGTGTAATGGGGCGTAGCCTATGAATGTATTTGCGGCCCACACGGCTGAGAATGCCACGCCTATTAACGTCTTAAAAGCGCAGGTACTGCGTAATTACGGCAGAGACGTTGAGTACAATAGGATGTGGATCCCACAATTGAAATTTTGGTTTTCTTCAATTTGGACTGCAAAATCGTTATCTGTCATAAATGACTCTGTGGGGTATATATACAGGTCTGTTAACTAGAAACTTATGTCAAGTAACTTTTTCAAGATTTGGGGTCTCTGGAGACAAGAAACGGTAGGTAAGTCATATAGCATAGGAAGTGTGAATCTGCGGTTTTTTTTAGGCTTCAAAGGCGGGGAATCGATGAACAATTGACGAATATTAATAGCACTATTATCCCAAAAATAGAGTTCTTAATTTAGTTGGTTAGTAATCTTTAAACTCCGTGGTTTTCAACCACTTTGAGCAGATAAATTGCTAAAACTTGGTCATTGCCGTGGAATGTGGCAATAGCTCGGAATTGACTTGGCCTTGTGCTTTGTCATGAATCCGACCTCAGGATAATAGGATTGATTCATTTTAAAGTTTACCTATATCTATATAAATGAATAATACGAGTGTGAATGATCTTATTGGTCAGGAGTAAACTTTGGTCGGTAAAGGAGAGTACGGTTGTCTGGAATACGCAGAAGATTAGCTGATCCAAGGGAATTGCTACAATTTTTACGAATTAGGCTGCGATTAGATCATGAATCATTATTCACACTGCTGAGTGTCACTCAAAATTGACATTGATGTAATTTAGGCAGGACATTATGTATACGATTCTCTAGAAGTATTTAGAAAATGGGAAAGATTTTTGAGAGGGGGAACAAAAGCTAGAGCATAACCACTAAGAATGATCAAAAGGTGGGTTTCAATTGGTTCACTTTGTGTGTGGAGTGGATAAAGAAATAATTGTCAATAATTGGACTTGTCAATTCTGAAGATCCCATTGATAGAATAATAAACTGTATTGCATTATTGACCTCTTTATGAGACTTTGGTGACTTCCCTTTAAAAGATACACTTAGCTTTTTTAGTTAGCATTAAAATATATCACTATACTCTCAGTTCGTTATTACTCTCTCTATTGTCTGTGTACAAACATTTCATACATACAAATAGTCCCTATCTCGTGAAATCATACAATTCAAGGCGAACAAAGTATCGGGAGTCACTGGACATAACTTCCAGTTCCTCTGTTGTCTACTTACAATTACCATTTTTATTCAGCTCTTCTCATATAAACTAACATTACTCTTTCTTGAATTCCTTTTTGAACACACCGTAAACTTCAATCGATTCTTCTTCTTCTCCTCCTTCAACAGTTTACCCAAACAATCCCCAATCGTTCACAGCAAACGACTGGACCACGTTGGCAAACCATTGCCATTCTTCTCCGTTGCCCACCTTTCCACCAGGCCAGTTCAAAGTAATCAACACATCGCTTTCTACTCTCTCCAACCTCACCAAAGCAATAAACGTCACGATTTGTGCTGGTGCATCTTGTTCTTTGCTATCTCTTCTGTCATTGGTCTCCACAATGTATGAGAGCGATGCCTTGTACGGAGACTTTGTGGGCACTTCTTCCACAAAGTGGTTCTCTACACCGGGTGCAATGTCTTCAAGGTGCTCCTTGATGGCTTGGTCGTACGATTCGTGGGGAACCCGTTCCAAAAGATCGAATATGACAGACTTGTCGTGTTTGGCTGTGCCTTGAGAAGATTCGAGAATGAACACTTCCTGAGTGTCTGGAACTTGACGAATCAGGGACACATCCACTAGGGTTGTGCTTGGAGGAGCTACAATGTCAGCAGACAAGGCGCCACCGTAAAGGGAAACCATTATCGGTGGATGATTCGAGGAATGTGTGATGTAATAGTCACGAGTGAGGGAGAAGCTCATCTCCGAAAAGGTACATTGATTGCCCGAATTTGGGATACGATTTAGGTCAATTGAGTTGTGTTGGGTGTAATTTAGAGGTTGGTGTTGGATGGTGATTACGGTGGATGGTGGGATATTGGGCTATTTAGTGTTTCTGCTTTGGGTATAGATAGAGTGCTTAGACTTGATTTAGGAATTTGGGCATGTTTTAAAGTAATTGAGAATGTGGGGGGAATTTCAGTATTTCTCAAGCGAAAATTCTATAGTAACTTTTGTTTGTTTGTTCTGGTTGGATGTTGAATATTTATGGTCGATTCTTACGGAATATATCAGAAATTATTAGATTAACAGTAATAAAAAATGATTTGCGTTGTTTTTTGCTTAATTTTTCAAAACAGATAGAAGACATAGTTTGAATTCTTTGTAGAATTGTTCCAATTGATGCTTTTTGTGAATTTTTGTGGATTAAAATGCAAGAATATTGTGCTTTCTTGACCAATAAACCCACAAACTAAACTAGAACTTTTTCTAAAAATCACAACCATCAACCTGGTATGTTCTGTACTTTCTTTGACTATGCTGAAACTGTTTTTCTTCACATTTGCCAGCCCAAAACGGCTTCATTGTGATCCTTATTAGGCTTCGAGGACCATATTATGTAATCATTAGAGTTGAACTAATGAAGAGTTTTTCAATCAATTTTGTGCATATCCGCATAAAAATCAAACTTTTGACACCTCTCCACTGTGAATTACATTAGGACCAAACCTCCACACTCCTACTGCCTTGTTGTATATCATTTTCTTCTACTTTTGGCTACACCTGGTGACCTATATTTCTTATTTTTTCAACAAATGCGGTTTTAGCTCAGTTGGGAGAGCGTCAGACTGAAGAGATTCAGTCACAGTTAATCTGAAGGTCCTGTGTTCGATCCACAGAAATCGCATTTTTTTGGATCTTATCTTTTTGCAATAAGAGGGGAAGGATGATAGGGAAACAGTAGAACAAATAATGATTGAATAATGATTGAGATTTCCTAGAATTGGTGAGTGTTTGGCCTTTCTGGGGAGATGGGAAAATCATCGAGATCATGATTTTTCAGGAACAGTATAAAATGGATCTGAATTGGAAGAGTCAAGTTAATTGAAAATTGCCAGATGGTTCTGAAATGGGAAGAATCGAGTTACTCGGCCAGTGGCAGTGGAGAGCCGATACTGTCTCGGTGGTTTCAGCCAAAGTTAGGAACTGAAGCTATAAAGTACAAAAAGTGTGCAGTTATCAATGCAATGATCTCTTGACCGTGGTGATTTGAAAGTTTGCGAATTATTGGAATGATTAGATCCGAAAGTGGGTCTTTACAGTGCACGAAAGGTTACCGGAAATATTGAAATGCCAAGGAGAGAGTCCAGTAAATTTTGATGATTTTTCAGTTCTTTGTGAAATTGAACAAATTTGAAAAATTACAAAAAAAGACAATTAACAACAAATTAGATAAAAAAACGCTCCATCGTATGAATTGATCCTAACAGAATGATCTTAAGTAGCTATACAACCAAAAAAGGCTTTGATTCAATTTATTGTACAAGTTAGTGCTATTGCACCATTAGCACTTATCACACCGTTAACTCGAATTTTAAAATTAAAAGAATATCGGACTTTCCCAAACGCCTTCTATCTGGCCACACTGCATCCTTTCTCTTCTATTGTCTCTCAGATGTTCAACTCGCCCAGGCATATCAGACACAACCTAACAACCAGCCAATTTCCCAAAATACGTACCCCGATACTCCCCAATAGCCCCCACTAATTATCCACAACCAATCCCACCCACTATACTCTTCTTTTTTCTACGTTACGTTAATGCTTGCAGTTATTGTAGTTATTGCCTAAAGTGAACATACACTATCTATTTTCTGCTACGAATAGCCGTGCGCAGAGAAACTCGCCATATCTCCGCCATTTGACCGTTTTTGCTCAAAAAAACTCGTAGCACCATACTTCTCCACCTTCTCTACACAACCCACTGCCTAATAAGCACGATAACCCCCATTTCACCGTTTTAACCGCGTTCTTGTCTCCTGTGTAAAGGCTTGCACACAATCGCGCACTGCTGAGGTGTCGCGGTCAACACACATAAATCGTTCGTGAACATTTGTAGAGCAAGATGAATGCCATTACCAAACGAAAACGCCCCGTGATCATCACTATTGTGATCATCCTTTCGCTTCTTGTGATCACCAAAATCACCACGTCGAAAAGCTCGGGAAAAAACCTCCAGGAAGTGCTCCAAAACCTTCCCAATGATTCGATCCTCGGACTCTCCAACTTCATCACCAACGAGAACGAAAAGAGCCAGGACGAGTTTCTTGCCCGACTCGAGAAGCTCAACGCCAAGTTCTTCCAGGCCCAGGAGGACAGATTGAAGAGATTGGAAAAGCAAAACGAGGTGCTCCTTGACCAGATCAAGCTGTTGAAGAACCCTCCAGCGCACGGAACTTTGAGAGACAAGTTGGTGTATTTGTATCCTTATGATCCAGCACTCAAGTTCCCGGCGTATATCTGGCAAACATGGAAACATGGGTTGAACGACGAAAGATTTGACGAATTGTACAGAGAAGGAGAGAGTCAATGGGCATACAAAAACCCAGGCTTTGTCCACGAATTGTTCAACGACGATACTTCCCACACCATGGTCAAGCACTTATTCCAGCAGATTCCCGAGGTTGTGGAGGCTTATGAGAGTTTACCTGAAGTAATCTTGAGAATGGACTTTTTCAGATACCTCATTTTGTTTGCCAAGGGTGGTGTCTACAGTGATATCGATACCTATCCATTACAGCCAATTCCTAACTGGATCCCGGAGAACGTGTCTCCAGATGAGTTGGGAATGATCATCAGTATTGAAACCGATAGCTCTTCTCCAAACTGGAAGGAAGAAGCCGTGAGAAGATTACAGTTCTGTCAATTTGTGATCCAAGCCAAACCTGGCCATCCTATCTTGAGAGAAATCATTGCTTCTATCGTAGAAGATACCTTGGCCAAAAAGAGCCAGTTGATGAGCAACGAAAGATTGAAGCTCACCGGAAGCAGTAACCAAAGAAGCTTGGAAATCGCAAGATGGACAGGAAGTGGAAAGTGGACTGATGTGGTGATGAGATACTTCAACGATTACTTGCAAAGTTCCATCTTCCAAAAGATCACATGGAAGGAATTCCACGACTTGAAGATTCCTAAGTTGGTGAGTGATATTTTGGTGTTGCCAATGCAAAGTTTTGCGCTGGAGGTAGAGATTCCAAAGGACGGAAAGATTGACGATCCCTTGGCTTTTGTCAAGCATTATGCTGCGAAGATATGGAAGACGACTTAGAGCAGAGTCTCAAGTGGGGTCTACATACCTGGCCCATGATATACATAAACGGCGGAGCCTAGGAGCGAAGCGAGTAATATAGATCAACTGAATAATTCGTGTAGATATAGAGGGGAGTGAGTAAATTAGTCCATTTCGTTAGATAAATTATGATCATCACTATACGTGTTTTATGGGTTTTGGTGTCTCAATATTTGTGATAATAATAGTACAAAATCTGATTAAATGTGTTACTACAAATTCATATAATTGAATAGTTCCCTAGTGCAGTTATCAAGAATCTAGCTTTGTCACTGATTCCAGTGTTCTGTTATGATCTGGTGGTATTAACAAGGTATTACTAATATATTACCCAATATGGACGTAACCACAGAAACTTCCAATAATTTTCACCATAGACACAAGCTCAACCGAAGCAAAAAATGATTCTGCCCAGGATCGAACTGGGGACGTTCTGCGTGTTAAGCAGATGCCATAACCAACTAGACCACAGAACCAGTCAATGAAGATATTTTGCGCCTTGGTTTAACAAACCGAAGGTACTGAAAAATGAAATTTTAGGGATTGGACATTCACAGATCTAAAAGAGAAGTTTTTCTTAACGGCTTCACTAACAATTTGAACTTAATTTAGTATGATGGTCATTATAAGAGTACTAATTTCAATTGTTAAATGTAAGAGCCCTTCAAATTTATTCATTGTTAACAGATAAACTTCAACTACTAGGATAGACCATTTAAACGACGAAAAACTCTTATTTTTGAATATTCTCAGTACTTGCCACATCTTAGCTTGACTCCTCTTTAACTGCACACTGGATCCATATACCTCTACCAAAAACAGATTAAACACCTAAAATCTTCATAATAAACTATACATTCCATAACTCATACAAACTTCCAAATTCCATCAGCTGAATATAACATCTATTTGCTACATTCTCATTTTGCAAAACGTTCGTCGATTCTGAAATCATCCTCGTAATTATCATCTTTTGGAATTTTCGCAGCCATTCATTTGTGGCATGGCACATTGCAAAAAACAACAAAAGACAGAAGAAGGACGAAAGCCAAAGGAAAAGGGGCGTAAGCCGGGAAATTTGGTATGGAAAAGATCCAAAGGTAAACAGAAACGTCAAATACTGCCAAATAATGAGGAAAATGGTTCGGTTACAGAAGCAATGGAAGTGGATGATAATGCTGATAATTTGTCACAGATTGAGAACAGATCGAAAGACGATGGTAATGACAATGCCAACAACACCAATGGAAGTAAATGTGACGTGGAAGAGCCTGAAGTAGAGAAAGAACAAAAAAAGGATAATTTGGGATTTGGGCGTAGTATTCGACCAGAAAGCTTCAGATCCTCAAAGTATCGGTTAAAGTGTAATCCCAGCTTAGTAGTTGAGGAAGATGGAACAGGAAGAGTCAAGTTGCCCCGAGATTGTGATTTGAGCCCCCTTATTGGAACATTTAAAAATGCCTTCATTGATAAAGATGGATATATCCTAGAAAAACCGATTGGAGTTAATGAAGAAATTTACAACCCTGCCGAGTTGATCATTGATGCAAAATTAAATGAAGCAGGAAAGGAAGCAGAAGAGGAAATAAATGAGGAAGAGCAAGAGGAGGAGGAAGAGGAGGAACACTTTTTTACTCCTTCGGAGATGAGTCCAACGGAGTCTTCGAGTCCTCTTACAAGGGAAATTATTGATCTGATCTCGCCAAAAAATGGATCTCCTACAATTACCACTACAGTTCAGTTTCAAAGCAATGAACTCCACTTGCAAAATCATTTTAATAATTACAATTACAGGGATAATGATAACTACAATTACTCCTATAACTCATCTCCAATGGGACAGAATATCCCAGTTGGGTACAATCAAAGCAATGTGAATTTTGGTGCCGGAATCCCCCATTTTCAGGATCTTATACCTCACCAAAATGGGATCTTGAACCCCAGCTCTGACCAAATTAGTCAATTTAATTCATCTTATCCTTCCGGTAATGGCCAATTTAGTCACCCCAGTGAGACACAATCTTTAAACTATACCACCAGCTGTGAAGATATCAGCAATATTCATCGCTTTCCTCACAACAATTCTTTCTTCTCCCAGAGTCCAAATATTGGCCAGATGTATATCCACAATAACGCTCAAAATCATGCCCATTTTAGAAATTATAGCATAAGGCCTCCTCAAATTGGTCACTTCATTCCGCCAAATACCCATCAGTTTAGACATTTACCATATAGGAATTTACATATTCCACACGGGCCTTCTTTCCCGGGTACGTGTGTTCAGAATAACCCACAAAATGGACAATTTCCACCTTTTCAGAACTTGAACTATCCCCCAAATCATCCTTCCTTTCCCATTATTCATCATCCTTATTAAAGAGCTATATGTCTTTCAAATCAGCTTCATTATCTGCATATATTCCTCTGTACATCTTTGGTTAGGACAAATTGATAGAGAATACAAAGTTGGGCCAATTGAGCCAGAAGAGAGAGATATCCATAGTCTTGGTTAATAAATTTTGTGCCATGTACAAACCGTAGGTTTTATATTCTCTTATTGCTACGTACTTAAGAATAAGCTTTGTTTGAAATTGTGTATTGGATGTAGTTTACACCGTTTGTGTGGAGTAAATAAGTGTTTCAATGTTTACGATAGTCTATTCGTTTTTTTTCTCAACTTCATCCTTCTTTACCTCTTCCTTTTTCTCTTCTTCGTCTTGATACTTTGAATCCTTTAAATCTTCGAAACTATCAATATCGTTTGCTTCCTCTACCTTCTTTTCCTCTTCCTCTACCTTCTTTTCCTCTTCCTCTACTTCTTCTTCATTATTTAAAGCCTCGGCAATATCAGTGTCTTTTGCTTTCTCTACTTCTTCTTCATTCTTTACATCTGCAGCTTTATCAGTCTCTTTTGCTTTCTCTACCTTCTTTTCTACCTTTTTCACCTTTTGTGTCTTTTTCTGTACCTTCTTTCTTCCAGTAAAGCTGTTAAATAACTTCCTAAGGATAATAAAAGCACCAGCACCAACTACAGCAGTTGTAGCCAAATTGGTCCACTCGAAAGTGGAAGTTCCAGCAGGAATATTCACAGTTAATGGGCCCTCGCGTGCCTTAGCCAAGTGATAAAATACTGTGTCTTCTGTGAAATACAATTCATAGTTTCCTCCGGTAACCTTTCTGTTGTCAAATGGAGATTCTCCCAATAATTCGTGCTCGTCTACTTCACAGGCTAAGAAGACTTCTGGTACCGGATTGTTCACACTTGTAATCAGCACATTTCCAGGAGCTTGGTATCTGGAATGAACAGTGAAATCGATTTCTGTTCTGTTCAAATCCTTGAACTCAAACAAAACTTCATTTCCCCATTCAAGAACTTTGTATTCAGGTGCCTCAAGATCTGTCTTGCCATGCTGAACAATTAATTCGGCTCCAGAGGGAATTGATTGGTACTTATCAAAAATAAGGGATTTTTGAAGATTAATGTAGTAGTAGAGACGACAGTCATCCTGGACATCTGCATCTTGTGGAGTGGACAAAGCTTCTGAAAGCGATGATTTCAAGATTGGATGAAGGCCATTTTCCACAACGGAAGTATCGACTTCCACATTATCAAAATGTCTGTGACGAGGCTTTACATGGAAGAGAGTTCTGTGAACAAACTCTTCTTCGTCTTCATCGGCGAGAGGATCCAAAACAACTCTAAGTCCAGATAATCCCAAATCATCACGGGTAGTGATCAAATCATCAAGAAGGAACAATCCAATTTCTTGGTATTCCATGGAATGAAGATTAAATTTGAGAGGCTCGTATGTCTTGTACACCTGTTTAACGGTAATTGAGTGTTTGGAGATCACAATATCAAGAACCGAGTAGTCTTCATTCAAATGATCACCAAAAGTGCCATTTTGCAACAAATTCTCGACAAAATCAGGGTCGATTTCAGGCGAATAGTTGAACAAAGCAAGGTACACTCCAATCCACAGGGAGTTGTTGAAATCAGTAAAAATTCCTCTTAAAGCGGTCTGGATTTGTACAATGAAATCCTTCTGCAACGACGAGTCATAACTGGAACTAGGACGAGCATAAACAGACGTTCCGTACGTGGTTGGGAAGTTGAATAACGGGTTTCCATCCACTTCGTTGTTTCTTTTGATTTGGATTCTGATGTCTTCTATCAATGGAAGTTCGTGTCCTTGAGGAATTGTACTACGAGACTCAACAACAAGTCCTTCTTTGGGAGGCGTTAACAAGACGTGTTTGCGGTCAAGAGACGTGATGATATCGTCGTGGGACGAAGTGGGATTAAACAAAGTGAATCTGTGGCGGGACATTATAAATGAGTTGATATGGAAGTCCGTATTTTTGTCAGCGGTTAATAAGAAAAGAAATCGACTTTAGCTAGGGACTTCAGTGGGGACTTCAGTGAGGACTTGTTTATCAAATTTGTTTGGAAATTGGCTCAATTGTGTGGGAATTGAGTGGTAAAATACGTGGCGGTTGGGTGATTCTATGGGCAATTGGCCAATTGGAACGGTTTCTGTGGGTTTTTCGTGCTTATTTCGCTGGATCTTGGACAGGAGCGACAAACAGATAAATTTGAGCTTTGGATAAAACAGTGGAGTTGATTGGAGCAAAGAAAAGGGTGGAAGTGGTAGTGTGGGTCAGTGATAAGATGAGAGATCTTATGTAAGCGGGCGGTTATGCACTGTCACGTGATGTATATTTCTGTATTGGTAGATTAGGGACGAGAAGTGGAAATGAGAAGGAGAACGATAAGAGTGGCAGATTGTTCAGTTTAAGTACCCACCGTAGAAGCTACGTGTACATTCGTTGTCATACATGGAGGCAGAGGTCATTTCATGTATTTTATAGAGGGTATATGCATCGAACATCGGGCATAATACCGAATCCGGCCCATCGAAGCGAAGATTCCGTTTATATACAGTGCGTGGATGCGGAAGATATGATAGCTGTGCAGGCATATATTGCAAAAGCCTACGGAATGAATTGCTCAAAAAGGGATTTTTTCTTGTTTTATGTGATGACCTGTGATGAGTTTAATTAGTTCTATTATATTCACCACATATATATTTGTTATACAATGAATTTAGTAAATACGTGAGTGTATTTAAGTTATTCTTCTATAACTGAGATGTTTCAAGAGAAAAGGTCAGTGAAATGTTTGAAGTTATTGTTTGCTTTAGTATTAGTTCTAGAGCTATTGTGTTATTTCTATTTTATTTTAGTAGATTGAATTGATGGTGTTGATTACACTTGTTCTATTCCTATTCATAGTCGGGGAGTTCAAACCATTAAGTAGATTCTTACATAAAAATGGCAGTTCGCCAATTACTCAATTAAAGTAGTAGTGTGTTTTTCTGTTGTGACTAATACTTTAGTTATACTTCCTCAAATTAACTTAAGTCATAGTAGAACATACTGGAAAGTATGTGAACTATCAGCAATATTGGGCCAGGTCATTCTAACAACAATGAAGCACTTAAAATACCCTTCCGGACAGTATTGATCATCGTACTTACCTAATATTGACTGCTTTATTTGTGAAATTAAGTTCAGTTGCTCCTTTGGTGTCAGAGATTTTGAATGAACAGCATGATGCTGGTGTTGATTTTATTGAGATAGAATGAGATAGGAGCGTTCTTACAATAATTCAGTATCAATAGGCGAATACCGTGGATTCATCATCAATGTGTTGAAAAGAGGTAATTAGCATTCTCAGATAGAATCGAAATGAAAGAAATACAGATTCAATGAATAAAAAAGATTAGAAGAATAAATATTGATTTAAACAGCAGAACGATCGAGGTTTGAGTAAGGGTACTGGGTTACTCTTCGGTATTGTTGAATATTTGAACCTTGGAAATCGGCCTCAGTTTTTTATTCTTATTTCTTATTATAACCGAAGTTCCTTTTAATTTCCCCTACTCTTAGATATCTATGAGTACGTAACAAATATAGAGTCACTCATCGAAAGAAAACAATCGGGGTAGCTGGCTGGTGTTTTTTTAGGTATAAAATGATTCCAGGAAGGATATGATCGTTTTCTTGTGTCAGAGCATTTTATTAAGGTATTAGAGACTTACAATCAGTGGGTTAGGGATATTTATTCAATGCAACTGTAATAAGAAGTTGTATATTTGTTTTATGAAATTGGCGGCCTTTGGATCCCAAAAAGTATATCAATAGCTCTTAGAGTAAAAAGGGCAAATATGGATATAAGTGCTCCGAACCTACCGTTCCTTGAAAATGGTCGATACATGAAAACTCTACCGTGTTAATTATCAGTAGGTTCTTGGTAACAGCTATGGGGCCAATAGATCTTGGGGGCTACTTACCCACTGTATGAATATTCAGTACGTAAAAGTGATCATGTTACCTCCCCAGCTGTCTCAATCTACGATATCTTATATTTGGTAGAACTTTTCATTATACTGAAATATTGGATTTAAAGTGCAGAGACCAACCTAACGGCGTACGCAAAGCAGTGCTAATGCATGTAGATGTAGACGCATGCAGATGTCCACCACCAAAGGCAGCCGCAGGTCGCTGAAGTTTCTTGTTGACGGCAGGTAACGTGACCTGTGATCCTATCGCCATCTCCGACACTTCGGAAAGTTCGTATTCGTATGGTCTCGCCAAGTCTACGACATCGAGGGGAAGGTCCACCACATTGTTCCATATTGTTTAATTGCCCGCATAATTAGATACGCTAAAAATATGTGGGTGCGCATGCAGGCAGATCAGACTTGCAGTTCAAAACTGTTTGTTTTCCCCGTATCAACCGATTAAGTCGCACCACAAACACACTGACAATGCGGAGAAGTGTGGGGTGATGCGCGGCGCTGTACACAACTAAAAAGTGCGTCTACATGTTGCATTTAAAGTCTAATTTACCCAAAACATTTATTAACTATACTCAGTGAGAAATGAAGATGCAGAGTCATAACCAAGGCGGAGAACCGGAGCCCACCTGGGGCCCGATCATGTGGCCACGGACTTAGCCAAGTTTTCAATCAATTCTTGGTACTCTTGATCGTAGATGAAGTTGGTTTCCAACAAACGCTTGAAGAGCGAAACATCTTTATTGTCTATGCGGGCGGATATTTTTAAGGTTGATTCAATATTTGCATAATATGCGTCTGTTTGCTTCAAGAACGAAGGATCCGGGGAACTTCCACATTGGTTTTCTTGGATGAGTAAGTTGTAATCGTATAACAAATCTATGATTTCGTCAATGACACCGTTGAGACCGTCTCCGGCAAGGTACTGGTCGATGATTTTGGTAAACTGTGTCTTTGCGTATTTTAAGGACTCCACAGATTTTTTAGCTGTGAATGCATTGTTTGTATGGATATGTGCAGTTACATCCACTATGCCTATATTGAATGCATTAAGAATGGATGTAAGTTTGTCAGTCTGATCGGAAAACGCCTGGAGTTTTTCAAGCACTGTTGCATTGAGGGCAGGATCAAGAGTGCCGATTGGGAAAAGTATGCGATGGGATTCAAAGGAATTAAAGTCATGATTCAAGAATGTTTCTTTCAAGTTGCATAAATTATTTGCATAAAATAATTCATTGCTGAAAAATTGCGACAAGATGTAAGTACAATCTGTGCTTTTAAACAATGCCGGGATTATTTCCTTCAAGTATTTATGCTGTTGATGCAATTGGTACAGTTGCTGCACCACCAGAGGATGCACGCTGCACATGGGAGTATGCGTATATGACGAGTATGCATCAGATGCATCGTCCTCAGACACGATAGACTCCGCATCGTCGTCATCCCAGTTGTAGCTTAGACTGAGCTTGAGGTTGTCTGGGATGGTAGCAGTAGTTATTGCAGTGGATACCGCGGTAGGCGTGGAGGAGACGTTCAGGGAATAGCTGAAGGGCGAGTTGCTGATGGCTATAGGAGTGGCAGACATTGTTGCGCAGGATGCTGACGGCAGTAGTACGAGTTGTACGTCAAGCAGATTTAATATGGTATTATTATGAATAGATGAGAAAAGTTTGATTTGAAAATCGATGGGGAGTACCCGAGCTTAAGTAGGCTGAAACTGCAAAGTTTCTGCAGCAATTGGAGGCAGACAAAATGTCGCATGGCCCGCCCCAAAGTCACGTGGCTCGCCCGCCGTGAAGCCCTGGCTGCAGCCCTGGCGACGCGCGTGCATCATCTTAGGGACATATTCTAGACCGGTCATGTGGGGGAGATTCCCCACTGCCCCCACCATTTTTCACTTGATCTAGACGAAACGGCAATCGCACAAGTCCGTGCTCAATCTGCCAAAACGGCCGAGTTATGTAAATAGGACGAAATATGGCGCGTTTTGGCGGGGGCTATGTTGATCCAGCCGAAGCAAAATCAGATGACTAACATATTACGTAATATACGCTATATAACCTTAAATTTCGTTCTATGTTCCATGCATCTGTCAAGTGTTTCAGATAGATAAAACAAGATAGTTGAACTTTGCGGAAGTTCGTGTGTTATTTAGGCTACTTATGGTAATTAGTGGTAATTATTGTGACAAATGGGGCCTACTGAGACGAGGACTATTAAGTGTGTCTTTGACATTTATGCTTAGTTTTACTATATAGAAGTATTCTAATGTGAATTCCGAGAGATTGGATGGCTAATTCCACGGCTCTTAAGTTGGTAGTTGACATGTGTTGGTTTTTATGAGATTAGTGTTTCCAATTCCAATTATATGGTAAGGAATCGACTCATTGTCTGTGAAGTATATCATGATATTTAGGTATGACTCTTTATTCGTGTTGGTAATTGAATTTATGATTAAGTTGTTATTGTCGTTGCTGATAATTGTAAGTATGTGTTACGGCAGATTATATGATTTAATTGGTATTGTATTCAAAGGAGTTTTATTAATGGTTAGCGTGAATATTATTGCAGAAATGGTGATTAAATCGACTCTATTCCTATCAATATTTGTAAATCCATAGTGAACTAAATATTGGTTGAATTTTTATAGTATGGAGCTATTGCTTATTCTGCTAATTTTATTTGGTATAATTTACTTGCTGTGGTTTAGTGGTAGATAATGTCAAAATGAATATTCTAACGAGTTTCGATTATTTGGAAAGGAATTGTATTCGACAGGTCTTGCAAACCTTTAATTAATAGCTTACATTAATCTGTTTATGAATATTCCCCGAAAGGGATTTCTGTCTACGTAAATAGGTATGGGTCGAATTATTAAAGCTTTGGAAGTATTGCTACGATTTGTTCTTTAGTGGTATTTATATTCGAGAGATCTTGCTGTTTCTGTCTAGGTAATCTAGGTAAGGACAGTAATAATTATTTCAACAGCTTTGAAATTATTGATACGATTTATTATTTTAATAATCCTTGTTATTTCACGAGAATTGTCACTCCTATTAGTATAACCATCTAGCTCATAAAGTGATAAGAATCTAATTTCCAGTCCAGTATGATAGTTCATCCTTAATTTTACAATTACAGCACTATAATATAAATTGCTTAAATTTACATCCCCTAGTAATATTGTTACATTATCATGTATTAACGTATTTCCTGGTTATACCATTCTATCACATCTATTTTTCATAACCAGCATGCGTGTTTGTAAATGCCGTGCTGATTAAAGTTCGTCGTAGTTCACTCCTTTGGTCTTTCCTCCTGGAACCAACACCCTATACTCCACATACAAATCACCATATTCGTCCTCATCCCCTTCTGTTTCCTTTGGCATACCCCATTTCTTAAGTACTTCAATCTCCCCATCTATCACAACCTCGCCTTTTTCTCTCTTGATCAAGACTTCATTTTCGCCCTCATCTTCACTCAAATGCACCAATTTTCTCTCCCAGCCTCCGCCCAAGGCCTCCTTTAACGTCAAAACCTCTACTCTATACAAATGTTCGTTTACACGGCGATATCCCCAGGCTTTGGTGAAATCTTCTCTAAGATTGATGATCAAATCCCCGGGAATTACGCCTGGATGCTGGTCTCCTTCGCCCTGGAGCACGATATTGGAGTCTCTCTGGGCCCCCGGCTTGATATACACTTCGTAGTGTCTTGGACCGTGCACATTTCCCTGTCCTCCACAGCTTTTACATGCATCGACTATCTTGTTTCCTCTGCCTCCACAAGCATCACAAGGCATTGTGATTTGCTGCACCATTCCCGGCGCCAACTGTCTGTGAACCGTCACCTGGCCTGCTCCGTGACACTTGTCACACGTGTGACTCTGCTTATCTTTGGAGCCTGTACCTTCACACTTCTCACAGAGATTGGTCATTTGGACGTCAAACTCGAGCAAATTTCCGTTGTAGAAGTTTCTAAGCGGAATGTTCACATTCACCTGCGTACTTTCTCCTCGTCTTTGTCCTTGACGCTGTCCTGGATGGCCTTGGTGCCCGAAGAATTGTCCAAACATATCGCCAAATCCGAACTCAGGCTGTGGTCTGCCCTCGGGATCTCCAAATTGGTCGTAATTCCGACGCTTCTGAGGGTCGCTCAACACCTCGTACGCTTCTCCGATTTCTAAGAACTTGTCATGGGCTTCTTCGCTGCCTGGATTCTTATCTGGATGGTACTTCAAGGTGAGCTTTCTGTAGGCCGATTTGATTTGCTTTTCGTTGCAGGTTTTCTCGAGTCCGAGGACGCCGTAGAAATCTTTGCAGAGAGCCGATAAGAAAAGGTAAAGAAGTGGAAAGACGGTGGATAATTTCATGGTGAAGATAAGAGACACGTCAGTGAGTTGTTTATATGGGGTCGTGCGGCGGCCGATTTATTGGAAACACGAGATGGGGAGAGGTTTTGGGGGAAGGGGGATGGGTAAATTGGGCTGTTTAAGTGGTTTAGGAAGTAGATTGGGCGTGTCTAGAAGAGAAATGATTGTAACGGGCAAAATCGTGGACTTTGGGTGAATTCTTGGGAAATTGTGATTACGTAAGGGCTTATGTAATTATTTGACACTCTGTAATCCGTGGATCCGTGAATCCGTGAATAGTGACATATTTGGATAGAAGAGATGGGTATTTCCTAGTGTCAATTACTCCATAAGTGCTTTGGTACTATATATCCCTATAAAATGTGTCTTTTTAATAATATTCCACCTAAAAACTATGAATGCTCCACGAAGTTCAAAGACTGAGTGCTTCGTATTTCCAAATCAGGAGAACTGGATTCTATTAAACTCAAGCAGTATGAGTAGATTTTGGATGTAATGAGCTTAATTCTGGAGCGACATAGCATCCAAACTCGCCATGCTGCTAAATCTTGAATATTGTTACTTAATAATTCGGGGCTGTTTCTTAACTTAAAAGTCGGAAATCTCCATCCTCCGCCACGATTGGAGACCCAGCTCTGACACTACTGGCAAATCTTGTCCAAAAAAACCATTCACCAATTAAATTCGTAGTATCAATTCTTATTTGTTCTACAATATCAAAATTTCACTCCACGAAATTGCAAATTTGCAACAAACTCGTATCAGCCTGACTACGATACTCTTCTAAATTCGCCAAAAATCGTCTCTAAGTTGCACAATTAGCAATAAACTCGTATCATTCTGGCCACATTACACCTCCAAATTCCCAAAACCCGTCTCAAGCTCCCTCACAATCAACTCTTTTTCTGGCCTTATTATTGACCGTCTTCATCTAAATCAGCCCCATTTCTGACCGCAAAAATCCACACAAAGTGCCAACTTCAATTGCCAGAATGCAACTTTAACCTTATTTTCTGGAACATCCACAAAACAAACCCTTTTGCTCGGTATGTTGCTGATTGTGTTTATTCGAATCTTCCTATCTATAGCCATGTCGCATGTCGTGACTTTTGAGCCCTGGATGTGCAGCCGTTCGGTTCTATTGCTTAGCAATAGCCGAGTGGTTCGGAGGCAGTGCGATGGAACAATTGCTGTAGATCTGATGGTGATCTTGGCTGAGAAAGGACGACAAGTGGAAATGGAGACGGTGATTTGGATGTGGAAAAAACTGCTGAAAAAGCTGAAAAATAGGCTTTGGTGATTGATTGGGACTCTGGAAATCAAATGGGCACCATCACAGGCAGATTCCTGGAATTCTAAACATGAAATTGTGTTAAGAACAGCAACTAGTCACGGATCTAAGGCGTGGCTGGTGTACCTTCCTGCTCTTTGAGGCGAAGAATAATTGTGAATGCCGCAGTATCTGCCGATAAGAGCCTTGTGATTTCGCAACTTATAATTGCGCCCGGAGAAGAGATAATAATATCGAAGGAGTGAACTTGGTTACCAAGAGCAATGGGGAGAAATTATGGGCTGATTATATCCAGGGTGTAATTACAGACTAGCAAGTTTTATATGTTGGTGATTAGTTGAATGGTATAGGGAAACTAATGTTTTGAGACACCTAAATTATTAGGATGATTGACGAGAAGTATCAGAAAATAGAAATACGAAAGAGGCTTATTTAGAGTAGTTTGAGAGATCTGTCACGAAGCTGTGATAACGAATTAAACAAAAAACAAAACGTCCAGTTAAAAGTTACCGGAACTCCGTAATTCTTCACGTATTAATTCACTTGATAATGTTTTACATAATTTCCAATAGTGCAATAATTAATAGTCCTAATCTCTGAAATCAGTGAAACCATCCATCTGTTTAATAAATTAACCATCCCGCTTCCAGCTTAAATTCTCCCGTCTTCATTTAAATTGGATTCTAAATCACCCTGCTCTCACAAAGTATTTACAAAAATCGGTACACCTTTCACTTACATTTCAGCCGCAATAATTTTCACAACTTGCGCTTCCGGGCTCGTTTAACTTGACCTCTGCGATTTGTGTACCTTGCACGGATATCCGCCGTGTTCTGCAATTTACCAGACATACCCCTTCCACCGACCATGGTTCAAAACTGAATCACGCAGGAAACCGTTGACGTCAAATTCAGTTGCTATAGGAGTTCCGTTATCTATTGCCTGCACATTAATTCAACGGACATAGTTCCGCCGTCTGTACTTCCGCCGTGGTAGTGGAGCTAAGCCAACATCCTCCTGGATGCTTTTTTCCAGCTCTTTTGTGCCTGATCACGTCTTATCATCTTATGAAGCTTCTTTACCAACCCCACAAATTGAATGGTGCACGACTCGTGTCATATGCGCCTCTCTCCATCTTTCCATCAGGCTGTATCTTATCGAGTATTCTAATCGATCCGAATAGACAACGATAGGTTCTGTTTCGGGAGAATACAAGTTTATGGCTGGAACAGCCCAATAAATCCAAAAAGCCCTCAAAAAAGATCCCATTTCACCGTTATTTCCCACTTTTAGCCGCTCCTGAGTCCCCGTCGTCATGATTCACTTTGCACCGGTTGCAATACGTCTAGAATCCCGGGAAAGCTCCCATGGGCTTTCTGGAGTACACATTGCTGAAGTTGATCCAGAGAAACCGGATTTTCGTGGAAATTCATTCATTTATACTCTCATTTATATTGCTGATCTATCTCTGTATGACATGATTGTCAGCCCTGCTGTTCATCCATTACACACACAGATGACCTGGTACCCAGTCAGAAACTACAAGGTGGATCCCCTTCCTGAAAGCCTTGTTTCAGCGGTCCAGCTGTTCCACAAAAGTGGGTTTATTTTCAGTCCCCATCATGAACAACCCAATCCAGCATACGGCATTCTCACCATCACGGTACCACCACTTACCGGTAAAAAGATCTATGATGGTGGTAATTACCACCCGATAGGTACTTCTTCGGCCCAGACTGGGGATACAATGCACCTAATCTCGTTCCCTTTTACAGACAGTAATCTGCTCCTTTTTGCGGGTTTCTTATCTGAAGGGACACTCAACTACACCTTGAAAGACGATAAGTCGAATCAGTCGGTTGCTTTTCTCTCGGATGTTCGGTACATGGAGAATATGGTGGGGGCTGTCGCCAAAATAAGTGATAATTTGGTGGGACTAGTTCTTGGAAATTTGCGAAAATCCAATGGTGATGGAGAGTTGGTAGTAATTGTGCCTTGGGAACTTATCTGGAGTGTTGTTTGTGGTAAATCTGAGTTTTTTGAACAAATTAGAAGAAACGAAGAGAAAAGTTCCCGGAAGAATGTCAAAAAATTGGGACAAAATCCTCTCAACTCCTTACTAAATCCTAGCAATATTCCTTTGAATTCCAATCAAATATTACCCCAATGCCTCTCGAATGACCTGAAATATCCACAAATGGATACACAGGCTCTCTATTCGATTTCACTATCTCCTGCAAATAACCAGCACTTTAAGCTCAATGAACAATCCAATTTATCAACTCATTTCCAAAATCCCAAGCAAGCCATGCCAAAATTTCCAGTTTATCCCCTCCATTTGGAAAATCCTGCGTCCTGGGGCTCCAGCGTCCTTTATAATTCTACTACACTTATCACAAACCACCATGTTGTTCGTCCTTTCCTTGTAAATCCATATCTGAAGTTGCAAATATACCTAGGTGAGAAAATACTAAGAATAGAACGGTTCCAAATATCCATACCCTCGGAGCACCTTGACCTTGCGTTCATCAAAATTGAGCCAATAGATGAAGTGAAGGGTGTACAAAATAATGAACGTTTCCTTCTCTCTAAAAATAAAGAATTATTGGTTGGTTCTCTGGTAATTTCTTGTGGATTTGGACTCTTTTTCAATCCCAAGGGACCACCTCTTTTGTCCAATGGGATCGTTAATAAGGTATTTTCTTTGCCTGTCAGACACGGTATTGATCAGAAGAATGGAGATATCAACATAGAGTCCCCAAGCTCAATTAATACAATTGATCGTTCTACTGCTACCAATACCTTAAATGCCATTTCCAGTCCATATTCATACCCATCTAAATTGGATGTTTATTCACAACAAATTCCATCAATGATAATCACTTCAGCTCGCTGTTGGGGCGGATCTTCTGGTGGAGGACTCTTCTCTACAGATGGGACTTTTATTGGACTTATATGTTCTAATGCTCAGGTTACGGTGGACTCTCAAAAAGTGAAAATTCCCCAGATCGCCTTCATTTTACCAGTTGAATTGATTGAGTATTGTTACCAGAACAAAACGGTTGACTGGGAAGTGGGACAAGTATGGAAATTGAAAAGGATACATGAGGATGTCGTGGATGGAGGAAGTAAATTGTGAGTTCAGAGCTATAATAGGCATTTGTGAGATAAAATAATCCCTGACACTAGAACTTCGTATTAATAAACCCTGACACAAGAATCTATATGAAGAAATGGCTGTACTAATTATTATCAGTTATTATAACTTTAAGTTATATCCTTTAATGAGGAAGATTGGAAATGGCTCGATATTTAATTTATGGTATATAGAATGTATTAACTGCTTGCATTTACATACACTAGAGTAGTTGACGTTTATTGTACCTGATCCGAAGGACTACTAATGTTATTCAAAGTTCCTATTTAATATAAATACCAAAGATTGGTAGTTTGCATCTATATTCTAATGTTACATAAGCTCTGACTGATTTTACCTGGTGAGCTTTTCCAATTCATACCCATATGTCTTCCCCAAAGGCGGTAAGACTGTTCCCATTGGCGTTCCCAACATTCCTATAGTAATGGAATTTGCCCGACGCATATCGATATCCCCGTAATTAGAATAGTTAACATATACTGGAACCCGTTCTTCCAGGAACTTTCCCATTTCCCGTTGAATCAATTCGTTAATAAATTTGTTGATATTGACCTTGATATTGACCATATTATTGACACAAGTTCTGTTGTTGTACTCGTTTTTCATATTTGTTCTGATTGCATTAAGCCAGGATTCGAAGATATTATCGAGTTTCATTTTAATGATCCAGAACCATTTCTGGTTGAATAAAAACTCATCCTCAGTAGGGGTTGGTGTTCCCGTATTATTGTTATTGTTGGTTTGAAGATTGAGTTTTTTAGATAAACAAGACTTATTATCTAAGAGCAAGTAGATAATATTCTGAAGAATGTAATTTTCATCAAACAATTCCGGATTGTTCCAAATCATCAAGATTATCTTATTCATAATAATGTACCACTCAATAATAAATGTGTTAATAAAGTTGAGCTGAAGGAAATTGTATGAGAATGGTATAATTTCAAGTGGTAGGTATTTGGTGAAGAAAATGATAGGGAATGAAATAATACTCAAATTGTTATTGATCTCAACTGGATTTGATTTATAATTGAAGTAATTGTTAAGAGTGAGATGAATATTTATGGTTTGAGGGTTGAGAGACCACAAATAATTGTTCAAAAACTGGTTCATTGGGTAGTTGATATTAATTTCTTGCAAAGTAATACTAAGCAATTGCCAATTGTAAAAATGGTGAGGAATGAACAAGTAATTGTTTAACAATTCGTGGAATTTGAGTGGACTGTTAATGATCACATTTTTCTTGAACAATTCGAATAACTTGACTGATTGTGGGTGAGTCGAGGCAAACAATAATTCACTGGGACTGGAAGTCATGGTCAAGTTGTTGTGGATATTGATGGATTTATTGATCAAAATAATCGAGTTATGAAGATAATTTCTTGCAGTATAAATCAAAAAGTTTTCACCATTAAAGAACAATTTCATTTCGTTAAGGAGCGTACTGATGATAATACCATTCAAAAATTTGACTTCATCCTCTTCCATTGGAGGCAATGCCACAAACGACTTGGAAAGCTGTGTCATCACGGAAAATAATGTGAATGACTCTCCTTCAACAACTCGTTTGTTGATAAAAAATGAATAGAATTTAGGTACACCTTTCAAGTACGTAGAAAGCAACACGTAGATGTTCCAGAACATATTCAAATTGCCATCGATAATATTATCGTTCGAAGCAGACATATTATTCAAGTTCGACAAGATAATAAAACTTATATCGTTCAAGTAATTGAGAATAATCTCATCGTTGACGAATGTGCCTTCTTCTTCCCATTCTTCCTGTTCCACGCTTCCGTAGTCAAACTCAATATACAAGTATGCGAGTAAAAACAAGTTGTTCAAGATTTCCACCTGGTCCAAAACGTTGTTATTATTGTTGTAGTTTGGAATGAGTTTTTTCACCAATAAATTCCACGACTTCATGAAGAATTTCATCCCGTTTCGCCTGTTTTGGTTGCTGTTGTACCCCAACGAAACTATGGCATACACTATTCCTATCTTGAATAAATTGGGCTGGAGAGAAATCAACTTTTCTGGGGTACTCACATTAAAAGTATTGAGATAATTGAATAAATCCTTAAGAAGACGATCAAAATGCTTCATTTTCAGTACCGAAGAAAGAAGTTGAATGTACCCAATAAGAAAGTGATCATTGAGGTTATGGTCGGCATTGGCGGGATCGTATTGGACGAGTATTTGCTCCAATTTGCGAGTTATTGAAAGAAGATGAATAAGATCGTGGTTGGAAAGTTCTGGACTGTTTCCTGTAGCTCCAATTGTACCCAAAGAACTTGTGGAGTCCTTTCTGCCTCGGGATAAACCCAAGCCTGCGGCTGAACTGGTTGGGGAAGTACTCAATACCGTGGGAAGGGACGAATTGGAGGTTATACTATTGGCACGGTTATGGCCATTAATATTATTGGGACGGAGTCCATTGTTGGTGGAAATAATATTGGAATTATTGGAATTATTTTCCAGGGACGATTCCAGCGATTTTTCTTCGATTTGGGCCAGAGAAAGCTGGAAATTGTGCACTGTTCGGCAGTGTCTTTGGAGAAGGTCTCGCCTGACAAATGAGGAAGTGCAGTGGAGACAGTGGAATGGTTTTTCGTTTGTATGGGAACGCTCGTGGCGCTGCTTGTGTTCAGATCTGGTGAAAGCTCTGGCGCAAAAAGCACATATATATTTCTTGGTGGCCATCTTGTGCAGAATGCAGCACCTATATTAAATTAGGCTTTTCTTTGTTGGAGTACTGGTCTGTAGATGCTACGAAATCCGAGAACGAAAACAAGAATAACACCAAGATCCAGATCTTGATGGATACCAGGGTAGTGATATATACGTGGAACCCCGCAAAAACCATCTATTCCCCTCTCCGATGTTTTTCCCTATCAAGTAGCAACTGCGCGCGCAATATGCAACAACGGGCGCACCATGCACCATTATGTGCCCCCCGCGTGGGGTACGATGCGGCTCACGCAAATTCGCGGGGTAGACGATTACCTTCCCCACGAGCCTTTTTGCTTCCGTTCATCAGGCTACGACAATCCCCTCCATCCGCAAGCCCCTGGAAAGCCCTGGATGGAACCCGGACCGCTGCAGGTCCGCGTTCTCCTTCTCTCGCTCGCTTTACTGGTGGATTTCTTGCACTTTCCGTCCACACCCATTCCAGGTGGGCATTAAAAATATGCGTCCCGTGCAGCCGGAACCACTTCCTCTTTGGAAAAGGAGTAAAGAGTAAAAATCCAATGGAACCTACACGAGCCCCTAAGCTTGTACCTCTTGGGATTGTTGGCCATCAGTGCCCTGCTTCATCTGCACCTCAAGCGGCGTATGTCCGGGTCTTGTGTGGGGTGTCACGGCCGCTCGCTGTTGCCCCAGATTGTTCAAAGTTACTAACCATTGACAGCAAATTGGAGATACGGGGAAAGTGAAAAATTGACAAAAAACCACCAATCAGAATATTTCACATTCCGCTAGTGTCCCTGTAATTTCCCTGGACTTTATCCCCCGTCCCCCTCAAATCAGATCTCCGCCCCATTTTAAAGCCATCCGTTTAGATTCTTTAGATAGTTTAAAGTCTAACCTGGTAGATTGGCCAGGCCAATGATATTTAAGAGAAACCGTAGACGATATAGATCTCATGGTTTGCTTGGAATGGCAGCGATTGTAACCGATTGTAACCAAACCAAATCAACGAGGCTGAAAAATCCGAGGAACCGAGTAGGCTCTGAAAAATCAGAAAACTTGCGGAGAACAAGCAGAGACACTGAAAAGTAGAGGAACTAACCTGGAAAATTACAAGTAGTGGAGGAAAGTGTGTACTTCACGGGATGATAGAATAAAAAGTGGACTGTATACGTCTGGAGTCCGAGAACCCGGTCCACGGTTACCAACAAATGGTGGGGTGGTTATGGGCATTGATAGGGGATCATGGATGACAAGATGGATGGAAAATATCTCAGAACAGTGGGGCACTGTCGAATCAGGCTTTGTGAAAGATAAAGCCCTGGGGAACAAGATAGGAGAGCCGTAGGGCTGAAATACGGTGGTGATGTCCAAGCCACTAGCCGTAGACTTTGTACAATAAGTGTAGGCCTAAGCTTCTCTTTGAGTTTCCGGCTTCCTATTGTGCTACTCTGTGAGAGCTTCCATGCCTGGAAAACTTATCCAAACTTTAAATTCCTTTAGATCATGCTACTGAACTTAAGCAATTACATCATAGCTTAAATCACTTCCGTTCGTCCTTTATCGCTGTACAGTTTCTCCGGACCCTCGGGGTTGGTTGCGATTTATTAGTTCGAGCTCTACAAAGTTGGACTCCACACAAAGAAGGAGAAACTGATTCGTTTGTCTTGTCCATTGAGAGCTCATCGAACACTCGATAAGCTGAAAAGGAGTATCATTTAACGACTCGTCTATGGACTGTAAGAACTGACAGACTCTATAGACTTTGGGCACAATTAGGTACTCTCCTTTTTCTCAATACTTGACAGTCCAAATTGACCCCACATTGCTCACCAAAATGATCATCCCAACCTGCTAGACAGAAGAGCCAACATTTGAGTAGCTTTGGGTTGCCTAACTCCGATCTATGCCCTAAAATCTTGTTCAAATTGCCTTCGCAACTTTGAAATTTGCGCCCCAATTCCGTCCCTAATTCCAAAGCTAGCATCTTGCAACAGAAACTGCTATTTTCCCGAAGTTCGTCTATATTTTGTTCTGTGCCTGCAGCCTCTGATGTTGTACAGTCACGGCACCACTACCGAGCCGATCTTTCAGTTCCAGTTATATAATTAATGTTGCCCCAAAATTCGTAATTCAACCACAGTAGCAATGCATTGTTCCTTCAAGATCTTCAAGATCAGTTGATAAATCCTACATATGGTAAGTTTCGATGCTGCTCTTTTCCTATCAGTTTAATCTATAGATCATCAGTTAATTTCACAAGTTTAATCTATAGATCACCAGTATACTTTCAAGAAAAAAAATTAATTAATTCTTTGGGCTATCGAATCCGATACCCCAGTTTTAAGTACCAAGAACTCAATATTAGTGTCTTGGGAAACTGTCATGGATCCTGTAATGATGTCACAAATATGACGAATATTCAAGCTAATATGCAATAATAAATTGATATGCCAACGCTGTATCTGTCAAGATTTGGGCGCAATATTCATCGCAAATTAAATCGGAAATTTAGGATAAAGATCCAGTTGATCTTCTTTCAAAATCTTCTGTGCTCTCTCCCGCAGAAACACTTCTACGTCATTCTTTAGATAGGCTCGGTTCGATGTTTCCGTATGCTGGACTCCTTCACTAAAATCGTAATGCTCAAACTCATCTGGAAATATCCCTAGGACTTCCGTATCCCCGGTTCTTTCTTCCCTCTCCTTCTCTCAATACAGTCATTACACACACCAATACGCCCTCGTCTGCCCATTCTTCTCGTCCAAAAATTCGAACGGCTCCACATCGTATTCTTCCCCCTCCGATTTTGGTTCCGTCTTCTCTAAACGTCGCGATCGGGGTACTCACCTGAAACTGATGGTTTCTCATAAAATTGTGGACTTCCCCGCGGTCTGGCGAGTTCACTGCTCGGCTCATTGGGTTGTCTACGTCCACCTTCATTTTCTTGCTGATTTTGAGTCCGTCACTGAGCATATCCGTGTCATTTTTCATCACGTACATTTGTAGAAGCCCGTTTCCGAACGTAGAAGTGGTTCCGGTGACTCCCAAAACCCGTAGTTTTGTTCCTTTGTACTCAAAGTCCACCAGCGGACGGGATGAGTTGTTGTTCATTAGTACCAATGGCTCTTGGGGAGACGGAAACTCGAGGATATATGCGGACATATGAGCAGAAAGCACTTTAAAATGAACACAGACAGTTTGGTTTTCCCATTTGATTTCCATAAATGGTGCTCCCCTTCGAAACATACTCATAACGGACGTCTGTGTTTGCATCAACGGCGTACCAGAGCCTTCAGCATTGGGTTCATCCCCATAATAAACTTCAGCTCCTGACTGGAGTCTCGTGCTGGTCACGGGAAACACTCGGAGAACCGTGAACTCGGCTGGGGGGTGCCCAAAGATCGGATATCCGGGCTGGAGCGTTTGTTCTGACACTAAAGAAACGGTATCTGGGGTACTGCGAGAGAGAGATTGTGAGTCCACAAGAGTTGTGAGCGTTTCAAGGGAATTTCGGCGCTGCAGATCGGATGGTATGGGTCTGGAGGAGGGCTGGGCTGCGGAACCATCTTGAGATTCGTCCCGGGATGGCCGGTTTCGGCGGAGAAACTGTTGGATCATGGTGAAGCGATGCTCTTTGGTCACGTGAGTGTTGATGTGAAGTGTCGTGTGATTCTTGCACGCTAAATCGCTTTATTAAGAGGTATGGGCCGAGGAGTGGAGTTTCCGAGCCCTGAATATGTGGTAAATGTGGTTGGGCCGCTCATCGGTAAATCCTGGCGACTTTGGCGCTTGGTGACCGGATATTGATAGGAAATAGACGGAGATCCGGCTTTTTAGTCCAGAAACTGCCACATACAAGCAGGAGATAAGAAGGGGCTAGATGAGAATACTCCTGATCTAGTCTTCAAGCTAAAAACTTGGGATTGAAACGGAGAAACCGTTTTATCCAGAGCTGTCCAAAAAACACGGCGCGACATTGCGACAATGTCGCATTGTCATAATAAGTCCGTTATAATCTACCGTACGAATCTTCCACATATCGCTACATTCCGCAATCGTACCAATTAATCTGGTTGTCTGTTCAGCAGCCTAGAAGCCATTGACGAGCACAATTGAGCGTAGTACAGCTCCAATGATTGCTACTACCAATATTGATAAGAAATCCGCCAATAATACAATTATACGGAAAGTGACAGTCTCTGTGGTTAATTTTTCGTGTCATTCCGATTGTCATCTCCGTTGATACTTCGTACGTAGTCTAATTCTTCGGAAAAGAAATATTTTTTCCTATTCACCTTTCAAAATTGATTGTGGCAGGGTTATTGAAGCATTTAACGGCAATTTTTGGTGCACATCGTTGCCCCACTAACAATGCTGGAGGCCCGATGCTCGGGTATTGGCTACATAGGCTATTACATCATTTGTAGATGGTTATTATCGTATGTGAGATCCGGTCGATTAGGTGCCCCGGTTGTGGCCGGAACTTGGCTGCCGCGTCAGACGATCCGGTCAGGCCCTGGCTAATCCCGCGGGTGTCAGTACCGTTTCGGCCGAGAAAATTTTTCAGACTGTCTGTAGCAGACACTGGAGCCAGACACAGACGAAAGTGTCTGTCTATCAGTAAGCAGGAACCTCCAGAGGCTTACCTATCCAAAAGCAATTTGCCATGGTCAATCGTGTGCCTGGCAAATCCCGTCTAAAGCCTTGCCGCTAAGCCAGCTCGGACCGACCAATAGCCGTTCCCCAGTTCTTGTCCAATGTCTGCGTCTTCTTCAGGCAGACAAAAACGCTAAAAAAATATTTCGTCCAGATTCCCAATAGATAAGAGTAATTAAAAAGGTGATGGACCAATTTGTCCACTTTGGGCATACATATTGGCAGATACTACTGCTTACTGTTTGTAGCACTATCTGCTACTATTTGTTTATAGCAGTGTAGCTGTTTGTATTTGTTTTTTAGCCACTGTTGTCGTATTACGTGCTAATTGTTTGTTTGTAGTGCAATTAATCGGAGAGACTCCACAAGTGATGAGCCGAGCGGGAAAATTATATGGGGACTTGATATTGTGTAGAGATAAGCCAGCGGATTCAGGCGTAGCTCCAAAATTGCCAAAATTGCCAAAATGGCCAAAATTAGAACGGCTAGATAGTGGAAAGAAGTTTCTGTCTGAAAAATTCCCAAAAAGGAAGGCACAGCTAGCAGAGCTACGGCTAGCAGAACTGATAAGCGTAAACTATAACAGTAAAACTACGGAGAAATGAGTTTGTCATGATTGGCCAATTGGACGGATTTTAAGAACCAAATTGGGAGTTGTAATGGGAGATTTTTGGGGCTCAAGGAGTCCGGAATAAGAACCTCTGGATTAGTAGATTTAATTGGTTATACAACAAAGGGATTGACTAATTTTAAGTCTTCAATAAGAAAGTGAAATAGATTTTTGATACGGTAAGTTTTAGTTCCATTAACGTTGTGTGTATGAATGGGCAGTTATGTTCATTTAACAAATTATAGTTCCATTAACGTTGTCTGAATACTGGACAGTATTATCATTTAGCTATAATCAATTATTGACTAATAACTCTTCCACAAGAAACTAAAGTAGATTTTTGGTACGATAAGTGATAGTTCCATTAACGTAGTGTACTAATTAACAGTTATGTTCATATGATAAGATATAGTTCCATCAGTGTTGTCTGTATTAAATGTACAGTTATGTTCATTTGATAAGTTATAGTTCCATTAACGTTGTCTGAATTAATGGACAGTTATGTTCATTTAACAAGTTATAGTTCCATTAACGTTGCGTGTATTAATTAACAGTTATGTTCATCTTGCTATAATTGATTATTTCATAACATTTCATTGCCCTAGCAGAAGGTAATGTGTCTCCATTTATTGAAGCTTTTTTGCAATGAATTTTAATACTACATTGAATAGCCTTATAGTTGAGTACTGCTGAAATCCGTGATGGGTCTTTAAATTCTGAATTAACAGTCCCAGCGTACTTATTCGTAGGATTTGACTTCTCTGGTTTATCTTAAGTTTAGACTTGGTCTTGTAATTTGGCTGCGAAAGCATTCATTCCCAAATATAAAGACTAATTCAATTCCCAGCCGTATGGTCGGTCTATACCCTTCTAATCAATGTAAAGAGGGATCCTGACGGTTCGGTCTTTAAAGGGCCGTTCAGGACTTATAGCTGGATACAATAGAATTATCTCTGTGTGATAAAGTAGACACGAATAGAAGACCTGGGAAACGAACTGAGTATTTACCACTTGAAACAATTCAAGTTTCACTCTGGTCAATTGGGATCGGTCCCACGTTAGATCTTTCGCTTAATTCTGGCTATAGCCTCACCATTGGTAGCTATTTAATTCGGTCAATTCGTTTAGAGCCGTGGTTCGTTCACAGGGAAAACCCAGTGGCAGCTATGATACGGTATAAGTACCGGTCCCAATTCTGACTAATTTTTGGGACCCTGACTGTAATTGGTGATAGCCTTACCACCAGCAGGTATAGAAGCTATATCACCAGCAGAATTAGTTTATTAGCTTAAGTGAATTTCATGGAACCATCAAAAGAAACAATACAAGAACATTTCAGTGAAATTACTGGATAAGCCAATTGGTTCGCTGGAACGCTGGAAAGCTGGAAATCTGGAAATCTGGAAAGATCGATAGCTGTTCTTGTTCCATATCTGTAAATATGTAAATTTTACCAGACTTGGCTACAACGTTCCAATTGAGTTGAAAAGCTTGACAAGTAATCCTCCAGAGTGCTTGACTGGAAGTTCGTCGACTATAAATGATCAATGCTTGTACTTTATTGATGAAAAGTTCTGATTAACAGTCTTCAGAATCTAACCATATCCCAGCACTCATTAGCCCCATATAATCCCATCAATATAACCCGTCCTATTTCGCTCTACTCTGTTCTGTTCTCTTCTGCCCCGTCCGGTCCTGTTCTCTTCTATTCTTTCTAATTTCATGATATATCAATCTCGGAACAATAGAGGACCCACGTTCATCACCATTTTTCACCAACTCATCTCCCTAAACTGAGCGTTCTTGGTTAAACATTCATCTGCCACAGACTCAAATCCGTTGACTTTACAGTCAAGGGCACTTTTTTAGACCAATGCAACTGTTGGACCCGTAGATAAACTATTGGACCGTATTATAAAACTATCGGACCGTATTGATAAACTATTGGACTCAGTTCATTGGTTTCCATTTCTCTCATCGCTGACTAAAGGTCGACTAAAGGTCGACGATTACGATATTACAAAGGCTTTGGTTATAAACTGACTCTGTCGTCGAGTCATTGGGTCTGCTGAAGCAAATTCTTACGTCTAATAACAGTTCAATGAACATATTAAGAACATATTATGGACATATGAAGAACATATTATGGGCATATTAAGAACATATTAAGAACAGTTCAATGAACATATTATGGACAGTTCATTGACAGTTCATTGACAGTTCAATGACATTTTAATAAACATTTCAATGAACATATTATGGACATTTCATTGACAGTTCAAAAAAAGTTCAATGATCATATTAAGAACATTCCAATGGCAGTTCAATGAACATTTTAATGAACATATTATGGACAGTTCATGACATTTCATTGAATATGCCCAGAGAGCCCATCGACTCCATCGACTCCATCGATCCCATCGACTCATCGACTCTTTCAGTCTCTACTTATTGGCCATTCGGCCAAACAACTCGTACAACTCTCTCTCTGGCGTATTGTCTATTGACTCACAGACTACTCCAGACTCCAGAGTGCCGAGCCGTTCTGTTTGCCAAACGTCTCCAAACACCCAGACTTCAATACTAGAGAACCGCTTCGCTCGTTTTAGTTTCTGGAGTATCTGGAGTTCGCCAAATCTCGTTCGCCAAATGCCTTCGCTAGATGACTACCCAGACCACTCAGATTACTCAGACCACTCAGATTACTCAGACTACCACAGAGCCGCTTCGCTCGTTCTGTTCGTTCTGTTCATTGACCGTTCTGTTTGCCAAATGACTCAGACTACTCCAGAACGGCTTCGCCATTCTGGGTGTTCTATTCACTCACAGACTCCAGAACGGCTTCGCCATTCTGTTCGTTCTGTTTTGACTGCAGAACGGCTTCGCCATTCTGCAGTTCTACAACAATTCAGGATATTATATATTATCTCGCTACCATGATTCCCCAATCTAGCAACAATTTAACGCTGGTCTGATTCCCGTCAGACATAATCCTAAAAAAAACCGTCACACATAGATATGTTGATAATAATATACGCCAAAGCGGCAGTCAGCAAGAATCAAGAATCAATAACCAACATCCACTTCAACTCGCTGAAAAGTGTGTCCACCAATCAGCTGGGCCGAGAACAAGAGTCCCTAAAATCTTTGTTGGGACTTCTTGGCCTTGAGTCTCTTTTGGACGAAAACACCCACGATGGCAACAAAGGCACAGAAGACCAAGCAGAAAACTAAAATAACACCGGCTGGCAACATTTTGATCAATAGTTGAAAAATGGAGGGGATTGGGGATATTTATATTCGGCCGTGGACGCACGGTCGCAGGACGCACGCAGACAAATGTCAGATTGGCCGGCGCACGCCCCGCGGTGTCGGGCTGGCCGGGACTAAAATACCTCACTCGGGGTTATGGTGGGGGTCGGGCCGGAAGAAGCGATGTTATTGGTCAGAGATGCCAGATGGAACAGGCTGTCCACTCGTAACGCTTTGGGACGGGGTGTTTCTGGGGGTGTGTGGAGGTCTGGAGAGAGGATTCAGCTTAGGACAGGTGCTGAGGTGCTCACGGCCGCATTGGGAAAAAGACTTGCTCTTTTGGGCTCTCGTCAAGCAAGAGCTGCGTCACGTGCCGCTGTTGACACAAACGGTGTTTTCACAACAAACCGTCCGGGTGGGACCGGCGCTCGCAGATGCGATGCATCTGCATCTGCTCGGACCTGGTTACCCCCCGAAAAACGAGTTCCGGTCGATGGGTCCGAATTAGACCGAAACATCTCGAGCCCTCCCCCCCATGTACATAATTACATTACCCAGAAATTGGGGGATTGGGGTTTCTGCAGTAAACATACCATGTACATTATCAACTCTATTTTTTTCCCTATAATAACCCTATACTCCGTTTTTTGTGTTTGTTTTGTAAGCAAATCCGACCGTACTTGACATATCCCCACCTCTTCGCCAGCATCTTCACCAATTGGCCACACCCACGCCCAATTAGGAACGTTCGAGGTTCCGTTCCCAATGGGGTATGCACAATAAACAGACTAAGCCAGGAACACCCAATAATTGCAGTCGTGCCACGGGTAATCACAATATCCCCCATTGGACCCCAGAGGGCCCTGACCGGCGGACGGGTCGCTTATGTAAGTTCCAGATCATCAGAATGCACAGAACGTCTTGGCAAGGCACGGTTGGCGTATGCACAGAACCAATAATAAGAAGTCTATCAAATAATATAGCACAATAAAGTCTATAAACGTAAACAAAACGAGGCTGTCTTTGGGTTTCCTCTATAAAAACAAAGGTATCGGTAAATATTGTACATTATATTAATGGAAACAATCAGCAGAGCACCAAAGAGCCAAAAAGGGTTATGTTTTGTTACCAAGCAATTACTAATTTCCAGTTACTAATTTCTTATACATTTCAACCAAAACGTCTACGGTATAGAATGTGTCAAAGATAAAGCTTCTCCTTTAAACATCTGCAATATACATAAAATCATTGAATACATAAACTACATAAACTACATAAAACATAGAATACACAAAGTACATAAACTACGTAAAATTATGTTCCTACTAACATAGACAATTCGTGAAACGGGACCATTTCTTTCAAGAATCCTACTAACAATTGAATAAGTTCAATAACTCATATGCATTATGGCTCGCCTTTTGGGCTGATGGTCCTTGAGATTGATGGTATATGTTATTATTTAAAATTCCCGGTAGTAGAAAGTGTAAACCGTAAGCCAAGACTGTGAAACGGGCCCATTGGTTCAGAAGCAATAACGGGATCTGAAATGCCGACGAATTTCTCTACAGAAGCTGTACTTTATTGAGAAATTGAACACCTCGAGCTCTTTGCCAAAGAGCTCTCCCTCAAATGGCACAACTCAATTAAGACACTTACCAAATTCATAGGAGATTCATGAAATAAAGCGTTTTGTTGATATTAATATTAAGAAAACCGATCTTCAAAGCAACAATTGCAATTTCTTGGACCTACCGGTTCTTATAAATCCATCAAGTATCGTATCTTCCAGATCTACATCCATTTCAATTATGGTGAATAGATTCTTATCGTTGAAGATAGAAACGCCAATAATAGATTTGTCACAATTAAATAAATCATTAAAAACATTTGAGAAAATAAAGGACCGTGGGCTTGTTTCCAATGGTATCCTAAAGCAATCTGGCTATATTTTCTCTGGAAACCGTCCTCGTGTTCTTGTCTTCAGTGGTCATACACTTCGTCAGTAAGAGTACTGGCTGCAAAATGGTGCAGTCAATTTGTCCTTGACCTTTAGGAGAATTCTGTCGGCGTAGTGCTTGGCAATGTAGACGTAATAGATATAGAGAACAAGTAAAATAGATAAAATACGTAAAATATATAGAATAAGTAAAATGCATAAAATACTATGCAGATCCATAGAATAAACAGAAGTCAATCCCATATAAAGAACAGAGTAAATTAACAGAATCGTACTATATATCAGAAATTATCAGTCCAACGGTATTATCAATTAACAAATGATAATAATATCCACAGTTCTAACACTTTCGTTCACCTGATCCTCTTCATTTTCTGGCTCCAAATCACTTTCGTACTCCAATTCCTTTCTCTTCCTTCTATTTCCTAAATAACACCCATACTTCAAGACTAGTACAGTAGATACCAGTTTATATGTCTACCAAGTCTACTTTGTCAAAGAAGATCAGCACCAACAATAACCAGATAAATTAAAATTAACTGCAATTACCGAAACCCATTCACCTGAATATTCTCTTTTATAAATTACAATACTCATACTTCATATATTCATACACTAGAAACACAATCATCAAATCATCAAGAACGGAGGAGAAATAGAGCTAACGGTGAGTCCATGGCCATAAGAACAACCATTCTATCCCATCAATAAAAGAACGAGCTTTGTTGTTCCTTCAATTATACGAACGAGAGTCCTTAGCAATTCCATCAATAAATACGGAGAGGCTCACCGTTCGGTATTGGCCCCTTACAATCTCTTCCATTCCTCAATAATACATCGTCATCATAACTAACAATCAGTACCGGCTCGGTAATCTTATCTCGATACTTAACCACGGCACACAACAAAATCATCACTCATCACTTCAAAGGCGCAGACGATGGTACGTCCTCTCGTCGTAGATACTTCCGGTACGGGTTCGGTCGACCCGTCCAGTCCTTGGAGACCGGTTCGCCGGAGTTTCTGCTCCTTCCTAGGCCGGCCCCAGACGCTTCTGCTCGAACCGTGAGTTCAGAGCCAGAACTGGGGCCTCCCAGAGTCAATTGTGCTAGTTGTTCTGTGCCGTCGCTACTGATATCGAATTCTTCTTTCCATGGGCCTGGTTTCTTTCTTTGGACGTCTTTACTGGCGGTTTTCGCTGCGTATTTGGTCCTGGTTCCTCTGCTTGAGGGAGTGTACCGGTACTTTGGTGATACAGGTGTGTACTTGGGCTCATATTTGGTATAGGTGGCATAGTTCTTTTTTTGCTTCGTACCTGCTTCAAATTGCTTGGTACCTGCTTCTGATTTCACGGTATTTTTCTTATTTTTCACTATTTTTTCAGTCGCTTTTTTGGGCTTATTGGTACTTTCCTCTCCTTTGACCAGATTGATATACTCCCCCAAACTTTGTCTCCACTCCTTGTGGCCCACCAGGGTCTGTAACTTGATTTTGGCGATCCGAGCAGCTGGAGGAAGCTGGGCATCTAGAGAGCTGATCTCGTGAGGTCTTGATCTGTACTCGATCTCTCCCAAACCATTTTTCTCTTTTGATACTGGCTCCTTTTCTAATAGCTCAGACAACTCTTTGGACTCTGTCAACTTTGTCAATAACAGCAAGATGCCCCACGACTCCCCTGGAGCAATAGGCACCTTCTGCGACGGTGTGACACAGTCCATTCCTACTTCTTTCCGCAACACATGGTCGATATCGACTTCGGAGAAAAAGGCACAATTTTGCGGCAATTCCTTAATTCCCATCTGTTCACAGAACATGGCCCGAGTCCATACGTTACTGATCTGGAGCAAAAGAGCAGCCTGGTACTTATGTTCTTCTTTGACCAAGAACCGCAATTCATCGTGAACGGTGATTGCTAGCCTGGCATCTACACCGTATTTCTCGGTCAAATAACCCATAGAAACCACCAACAAGTGCAAATAGTCCACCCCGGAGCTCTGGATGGCCCAGTTGATTCTCAGGGTCAAATACTCGTTTTTGTTGAGGTTTTCTATGGTCAACGCATCGGTAATTGCTGCTCCTAGAACAGGCGTTCTGGGTGTTCTCTGGTACGCTATGGCTTCTAGCGCATTGAACATCACGGATTCGGAGCCTCCGTGGTACAATCTTCGTTCGAGGAACGCAGATTTGGAAAGTTGGCCCTTGGTTCGGGCATATAACGTTTTTGCAATCTCCTCTGCTTCCGCATCACTCAATTTGGAGTTACATTGCTTGAGCAAACGAGTAGCAAATTTGACTCCGGCTCCGTAGATTCTTCCGTAGTTGAACACCTTGGCATCTCCACGGGAAATGCCCATGATTTCGGCCGTCTTGGAGTGGAGATCTGTTTTTTCCAGCTTATCTCCTTCCAAAGTCATCCAGCCTAGAGCCGTGCTTCCGTGCATTCCAAACATCGAGTCTCCGACTAACGAAGCGATCCAGAGCTCCTCACTATCAACATCGGCTCCTACAAACACATAACCTTTGGGAGCTTCGACGAGAGACTTCAATTCCGAGCCGATTCGGTTCTTTTTGGCGTTGGAGGCCGTGAGCCAAGTATTTTCGGTTGCTCTACGAGTAATTGTACCCATGGCACACATTTTGGGAAGAATAATGCCCATTTCAGGATTTTCTTTGACTCCAAAGTCGTTTTTGGGCCCCGAATACACCACAAACTGCGTGGAAATTCGGTTTCTGTTGCCCATCCAGTACGAGGCTTCGTTGTTGAGGTTCAAGATCTCCTGGGCATAATTGTACTCCGAGGTTAATGTTCCATCTTCAAAGAATTTGGCATAACCTTTGGACAAAATGGAAGTTGTCCGTTTTCCTGGTCCTTCTGGGTGTGGTACCTTAAATAATTCGTAGTTATTTCCCTCGTCTTTCAACTCAGGAAGAAACTTTTCCATATCGTCTTCATTCAATCGGGCTCTAGTGTAGTTTTTCGATTGCATAAGCTCCACGGTTTCTTCGGTATTTGGAACCTTGAAACACCACCCACAAGACATGGTCCATATCAAAGGGTACCCTTCCCATTTCAATCTTAATAATAGAGGAGTGATTCTGGTCCGAACGGTCAAATTGAGCTCTTTCTTCTTGACTCCATCCACTGTCACCGTCTTGAAAAGATCCCTATACCACTCAGGATATCCTGTAAGGTACGCATTGTTGGCCACTGGTGTCCCGTCTTTCTTGAGACGAGGCATTTTCAACGTCCAATCAAGTTGTTTCAACCAGGGATCGTTTTCCGTATCTGGTTTGGAAGCCAACGGATCGTCAATGAAGCTGATAAGCTCCTGGGTCCGTTCTTTGAGGATATCGGACACTTTTTCTCGATTTTCTTCGTATACTCCTTCTGCAGTTTTGATATAATTATCCCATTTTCTACTGGTAGGAAGAATCAATGAGCCCATATGCTTCAAGGCTCCAAAAGACACTGGATGGGGCACTTTCTCCCGGAATTCAGGGAACAATTTCTTGGTCACAAGGTACGTGGCTTCCACGTCTTTTGCACAGTATTTCATTAATTTCTGGAAGTTATTGACGATTTCACTGGGATCCTCACTGCTGAAGAAGTCTCTGTCTGTTTTGTCCAAGTCTTGACCCAAATTGAATTTGTAGACACTTGCAAGAGAGTTGGCAGAGCCTTTGTTGAGCCACGGATCATCGATCAATTCGCTGGCAATATCTTTGGAAGCAGAACTGCTGCTTTCGAATTCGCTTTCTTCGCTTTCTTCTTCCAATTCTTTCTTGCTCTTCTTGTGTTTATTCCACAACGGACGCTGCTGGGAACAGATCCCGGCCACCGCAACATGGAGGGCCATTCCATCGAGGAAAAACGCCTTGGATTGCTTCACATTGTACTCCTCCAAGATCCTGGACCGATCATAGGCCACGTTGTATCCCACCAATAACTTCTCTTTTTTCAAAGCGTCAAACGGTATCAAGTGGTCCCAGTCGTCGTAACTGGAATCTTTAGAGTAATTGGTCAAAAACGGAGAAACCCAGCCGTACCAAGCGTTCTTCGAGGCACAGGTCGCCATCACGGCATAATTCGATTTGTGCCACATAACTTCGACATCAAAGACCAATTCCGCCTCGAGGGGGAAGTCCACGGGCTCTGGATCCTTTCCTTCGACGTATCTAGTCCATCCAGCGGCAAATTGCCATTTTTTGGGAATTGAAGGAATACTCGATTTTGGAGCAAAAAACCGTTCTGCCATCCCAAGATACGGCTGGCTGGCTTCCATGCCCAACTTGTAGAAATGTTCATCTAGCGAATTGCCCACAAGTGAAGGAAATCCAGGGATTTCTATTGGTTCGGTGATCGTAGTCTTTTTACCATATAACTCATTGTATCTAAGATGTTCTATAGCAACAGGAAGAAGTTCGGGGTGGGTAGGCGTTCTATAGGCCTCGGGGGACGTGCTGGGAAACACCTTTTTGTGGAGTCCCTCCGAAAGATACTGGATTCCCACCTGGTTAATTCTGGGCGACTCCGTAGAAGACGAATTGGCGTGAATTGCCCGTAAAGCGGCCGTTTTTGGCCGTAGTCGTAGTGGAACGGTCCCTCTGAGGAGGCGGGTCCCTCGTACGAGAGAATATAGAACCGCCATCAACAGTAGGAACTAAAAATCAACGGTGATGAGTTGAGCAGTGCACTGGAAAGAGCCAAGTTTGCCTGAAAACGAGCGGAATTTGGAGCTAAAAAGCAGTTGGCAGCACGAAGCACACTCAGGGGATTGATATGAGCCCAGAAATTGGCAAATAAGACGGCGTTAAAAAGGTGAAACGCTAAGGAATTGGGGCGATGTTATGATCTGATCCGCATTTGATCCCCCCACCAAGTGGAGGGACTCTCTCCCTCTGCCCCAGGTCATGTGATTTTCAATCACGTGCTCGGTGGTCATGTGACCGCGCAATCCGGTTGCAGAAAAACAACAACAATCATCAAAACAAATCCTCCACTACCCAACAACACCCATGAGTGACTACCACCACCTTAAAAAGGCAGAACTTCTTGCCGTCGCCAAACAGCTCGACATCCACGCCCTCTCCAAAGACACAAAAAAGGTTCTTGTGGAAAAACTCGACGCCTACGTCGAAGAACACCCGGAGGACGGGCTTGCGACCATCGAGGCGCTTGTTGCTCAAAACGACGAATTGGCGGAAGAAATCACTTTAGCAGAGGAGGACGATGTTAAGGAAGACGACGAAGAAGAAGAGGAAGCTGACGCCGAAGAAAATGGTGAAGAAAATGGCGAGGAAGACGACGAGGAAGACGACGAGGACTACCAGCAAGGCCCCCCAATCAATCTCAAGCAATGGGTGATTGACCCGATCATTGAGGCTTCTGAGTCGTGGCTCGCCAAGTTCTACGAGTACACCGACCTGGTGGGAATCACATACCTCGAGTATTCCGACGAATTGAGAGAGCGGTTGTCCACCACCGTGACGCTCAACTACGCAGAGCTCATTTTGGAGGTCGCGTTTTTCTTGTACACCCATGTGCCTTTGGTTCCGCTCAAGAACAACGCCTTGAACCACCAGTTGTTCAAGGACAACAGCGCGTGGTTTGGTGCAAGTGAGCTTCCCACGCCGGAGGTCACGGCGTTGTTGCACTACTCCACGTTGTTGGTCTTGGTTTACTGGATTTTGACTGCGGTTGTTGTTCCCTTGACGGTTGCTTACTACGTCAACTTTTCTAGAAGAGTGCTTGTTTTCGATGGTGCCGACGGAATCGTGGGCAGAATCTACTCCTACGACCCTTTTATTTTTGCTCTTTCCAAGGTGATCATTTTCTACTTCATTGGCCAATTGGGCCCTTGGGCCGATTTGCACACCTTAGAAGGCTTGTGGTACGCAGTGCAAAACCACATTGTGATTGACCTTAACTTGTACTCCACTTTTGTCAAGAACTTGGGTGCTTTTCCTTTGGTTTTGGGTGTGGCCAATGTGGCCATTGCCCTCTACTCCCAATTTGAAGATTATTAGTTTGCTGCGAAGCTGCTGGTCTTGATACCGCAACGCAGTATCAAAAATGGCCCAGGTTTGGCAAACTTGCCCAATCCCATATGTACATTACTCTCGCGTGGACAAGTGGACGAATATCTATTCCAGTAATTACAGACACTGTCAATTATCAATAATTTACACCCCGTCCGTATATCACTACACTTCACTTCTACAAGTTACACTGTTTTACTTACAACTTCCCATCTTCTATTAATCGCCGCTGTGGCCTATTTGTTTTCATGCTGTAATATATTGGTTTCTCCTCGGTTTGTAGAAACACTCTAGATATTCATATCAGATCAATCGTATCTCTAACATGGCCATCTTTATCGATCTGGATACTTCACAAATCCACTGGTTGTTTAAATTCATCATAAACATTAAAAGAGCATTTGTTGGAATTAAATCTCGTAGAAAGCCGTTTCTTCCTACTTGGCAACGGGCCACATGCTATTCAATCCCATCATCTCCAAATCATTACTCAATTCCTCCAGTCTGGCTGATTGTGGCCCGCTAAACTGCTTCATAATCTTAGCAAGCAAAGTGGCCTCAGAAATCTGAGTATCCGGTCCATCCTTGAACTTATCCATACTCATTTGACTGGCTGCAATCTGAGCATTGCTTCTTCTTCCTCTTCTCTTCACTGCAACAGCAGAACTGCTATTACCATCAGATACGTTTGTATCTGACCCAGAAGTGATCCGATCATATAACGGACTTTGGAAGATCTGATGCTTCAATGCGGATTGTTTTCCTGTCACCTTGGCATCTTTGGATACCTTGTTCCGGTTATCTCCTGTGATCACACTGAATTCCTGTGGAGTAATTAATGGCATAAAATCGTAGACGGGTTGTTGGTTGTCATCCACAAGTTTTTCCAAGTCTTGTGGAGAATAAAATACATTTTCAAGCTTGTCCAAGCTTTCGGAATCGAGATCATCAATAATACTTTTTCTCAATATTTCTTTAATTTCGAGAGAATAATCCCTTTCGGAAGCATTGGCGTAGATTTTGGACGATTCCTTGGATTTTATATCCATCAAGTCTTTATTGTTTCCACTGAGATATTCACTGAATACATCTTTTTGGAATTCAAGAAAGTTTTTGAGCTTTTCAAGTTTATTGATCATCACCGAATTAAGATGTTTGTAGACTCTATTTGAGTCTTGATAGAAAGTAAGTGAACTTTTGAGTAACTCGTAGTTTTGAGCGACTCTTAGTCTCACCAATTCTTCGTCTCTGAAGATATCTATCTTCTCTTTGTACCGCAAAAGCTCTTCGTCTTTAATGACCGAGTCTGTGAACGAAATTCTGGATTGTTGGAGGTTTTTCAATCGTTTCAACAATTTATTACGTTTTGAATGATAGATTTGTTCCCTGTTTTCCTCCACGTAATTTTCGAGTTCTTCAGTACATTTGACAAGCTCATTTCTTCTCTTTTCTTTGTTGTTTCCATTGGCAAAAGTAATATCTTTTGTAGGGTTGGTTATGATATGGGAACTGGACACCGGAACAATGTTTTTAACATTGGATTTGGGAGTAAAAACTTCGCCGTAGTCTCTTCTTCTCTTTATTATGTATTCGTCTTCATCCACTTCAGCTTTTCTTTTTCTTTGATTCTCTTCTTTTTTGGCTGAACTTCTTTCATTGCTCTCAATTCCCTCTAGTTTTATATATTCCGCAGGATTCTTTTTCACCTCCACTTTCTCCTTCTCGATTTCTTCTTCTTTTTCTTGTTTGATGTATTCATCTACTTTTTCCTCAATATTGATGTCATCCAAATAATCGCAATAATCATTGAATTCGTTTTCCCTCTCTTCATCGGAATTGACCAAATCTTCGTATTCTTCACTGAATTCTTCCTCCTCTTCTTCCTTTGCTTTCAATTCTTTTAGTCTCAACTGCTTTTCCCACTCTCCGATCTCGAACCCTTGTTCTGCAGATTGGGCCTTTATGTCAAACAAAGACCCAGCAGCACTGGCCACCACCATATCTATACGAGGCAAGTTTTCGTGTGCATCTATAAACGCTTCAAAAACAGCGCCTGGAGTCAAGTTCGATTTATGGGCCAAAATCGGATATGGCATATAATTTGGAGGGGGAAACGGTAATGGAGGAACCATTAGAGGCACCGTAACGTCTTCTGTGGGTTCCGAGTCCTTTCCCTTTCTACGGGTTCTTCTAGCAGGAACAGAGGGTCTTCTCGTAAATGAAGCGACAGAGTAAGGCAACTTATTTATGTCGATTATGGGAGGTCTGGGGTAGATAAACGGCACCATGATTCCACCTCGTTCGTTATCATCCACATCCAAAGTATCTGCCCGATTATATGGATCTTCGTATGATGGTAAAAGTGGAGGGACTGGTGGAGGGAACCGGTGGATGGTCCCATTGATTTGGGCCACGAGATTGGGATCGTTGAAATGAGGAAGATCTCCGTAGAAATCAGATGGCCGGGCGTTCGGCTGGATGATCGGAATGCTGCTGGGCGGTATGGAGTGAAGGGCTGCTGTGTTGGTGTAGCCTGGAGGAACTGGCCCAGCGACTATAGAGCGAGGCGTAGAAAACGCCTGGGCAAGACTGGTGGGCGTAGGAATGTGCATTTTTGCGTGGGAGCTGGGCGTAGCTTGGCGAAACGAACAAGACTTTGAATCGGAAAGACGCTAAGCAACAGTTGGGCTTCGTTACTTCAGCCACTAAGGAGAGTTGGCGGGAGTGGATGGCTGCGAGCGATAAAATCCGCGAGGGTAGTGGAGGGAGTAACACTAGCGAAACGGAGCGTAACGGAGTGTAGCGGGGGGTAGCGAAGCGTAGTGGTGATGGAAATGAAGGGGAGTGTAGTGGTGGGGTGGGTGGATGAGTTGTGGGATTTTGGAGAGAAAAGGAAGAGATTTGGGGGAGGAAATGGGAACACGAGAAACACCGCTAAAATAGCGGTGAAAAGAGCAAAATTGAAACTCTGGCCACTAAAAGTGAAGATTAAATCGGTACAGTGAGGAATAGAAGAAAACAGAGTAAGAGAGGCAATAGTGGAACAGTTGTGGGTAATACGGGCGTGTGGTACGGCAACTGGGCATTTTCTCGGTTGCGACAATCGGTGATAAAGTCGATAAATTATGGAAATACAGAGGAGAAACTGCTGGGAAATCAGATAAAAATAGTCCAGGGGGTAGTTTGAACGGCGGTCTGTTCTGTCAAGTTGTTTCGATGGAATCCTACAAAATGGAGCCGTATGGCTCTCTCTAAAAAAGATTAGATTGATTTTTTATCAAGTCTTTGGGGTAATTTGTCCATTAGAATGGATGTTTATCTCATTAATTCAAATATCTTTGGGTTTTTCTACTTTACTGCAGTTTTTCCAGCGGATATGACCGTTTCTACGGCTTTCTCTGCTAATAGTTGTCCACTGCATGATAGCCTTTTGGTGGGAGCACGACATTTTGCACCCAACAGAATAGAGGCACCAATCGACTTTATTGCTATGGAACAACAGCATTCCGTTCAATGTTAGAGCCTTTGAGAGACTCATTTAGAGATCTTTGATAATTTGGGCATTTACTGTTGGATTTTTTCAATCTATAATTTTTTGGCCATGATAGGTGTTTCAGTAGTAACAGGGTAGATTCAGGGATCCCAATAAACGGTCTCCACTGGAATGAAGAAGATAAAAATGTCTCTACAGTATAATTACCGTAATCGCCACAACTTCGATGATTAAAATAGTTTTTACCGTGGATCGATCGATTTATTGACTAATATAGGTATGTTGAACACGAAAAGCGTGGTATTGTCTCTTCTACTTACTCTAAAAAAGTTGTCCAAATTCTGAATTTCTCCTAGGTGGTTAAATGATAGTGAATGATTTATTTATACTCCTATTGATTCTCCTATTGATTCAATTCATTAAATGGCCAGTACACTCATTAACCAATATTGATCCGTCCCACTGCTTCCATCGGATCACACTATATTTGATGTGTTTTTAAATTTAGCATGTGCCCCTATATTCCATACCATCGATTTCCCATAAAGGTTTCTATTCATTTTTCCTTATTTACCATTGCTCTCACCGCTCCTATTGGTCAATTTATCACCAACCTCCACTGCCCTTTGCTGAAAATTCACGCAAACACCTCCAAATATTCACCTTATCACCATTCTGACCCTTCCCTGGCCTCCTCTATCCCTTTTATCCAATTACGTCATACTTCACTGAATTATTTCTTTTCTTCCACTATCTAATTCTCTATTAGTCTGCGAAATTGCAAAAAATCACCATTTTCAGACAAAAATATGCAAAATACTTTCAAAATGTCCCAAATCAGACACCGAAGCTCCACGACTCACCCCAACTACAATTATATACCGATTTACCAATATGTACACCATTTACGCGTTCTCAATCTCCATCCTCACTACGAATCACGCACTAGCTCAGACCATTTCCCAATTCCCCAATGGCTCCATTTTCCCCCAAATTGCTCAACTTTTCTCTACAATTTTCTCTATTTACCGCCCCATATCCCCCCCTCCCCCACATCTCCCCCATCCCATCCTCCACGCCCATTTCTCTCATCTCCTCTCTTTATCTCTCTCTTCTCTTCCCTCTTGATCTCTCTAGCAATCTCGCCACAGCGTACGCACCGTACCGCGCCGTTCTCCCGCGCGATTCCACCGCCAACAACTCACTAACTCCCCCAACCACTCCCCCAATTTCCCCCAATTTACACCAATTTCCACCAATTTCCACCAACTTTCTCTAACACCCAGCTCTTCTTCCTCCAATTCTCCCACCCTCTTTCTTCCCCCATTCTCCCCTCCACACTCTCCAATCTAAATCGCCCATTCCAAATCCCCCACCTTGCTCGCTCGCTCTCGCTCGCTCGCGCATTGTCTCGAGTCGTGTCTCTGAAATTCTCCATGACTCGCCCTTCACAACAACAACCAATCCAACACTCTCCATCGCGTCTTTAGCTCACTTATCCCGTGATTCATCACAGCGCCTCCACCAAAGGCTCCCACCGCTCAACTTACCCGTTTCGGAAGTCAAACCATCTCACCGTTCGGTCGTTTAGGAAGTACTCCCTCACACCTTTCTTCTCTCCATCCACAGACAGTCTCTGGAGAGTATCCAGCCAATCATTCCTTGGAGCACGAGTCTTGTTTAGCAACCGTCACGAGACCTTGCCCCCGCTCATTTCCAAGCCATTTCCAACTCGTATAAAAGCACAGCGATGCCTCCCAAAAAGACGTCTGGCCTTTCGGCCAAAGACCTCGTGTTGGCCAAAATGCCACGATATCCACAGTGGCCCGCCTTTATTATGCCCGAGGACCTTATACCCGCCACGGTGTTGAAAGTTAAGAAGAAACTGACCAATTTCTGTGTGATATTCATTCCTGACGGTGACTTCTACTGGATGACAGAGAAGTCCTTGGAACCGTTGACTGCCGATAAATTGGAGGCTCATTTGGAAAAAGTTCCCGAGCAGTTTAAGAAAAACCCCAAGAAAAAGAAGAACGGCAAGCCTTCCACCGTTAACGAGGCGTTCGTTGCTACCGAGGGACTCAATTTCGACACTTTTATCGATAATATCTTCAACGATGAAGATGACGAGGAAGACGAGAATGAGGAAGACGAGGAAGAAGAAGAGGAGGAAGACGAAAACTCCATCAAAGAAGAAAAGGAGCAACCTAATGGAACAGACGTAAAAGAGGAGGACGAAGAAGAAGAAGAAGAGGACGAAGACGAAGAGGAAGAAGATAATGGAGTAGTGGCTCCCCAGGAAGAAGAACAAAATGGTTCAAAACACAAAATCCGTGGCCGCAAACCATCGATAGCTTCTCGCAAAAGAACAAAACAGGAAGAAGAACCATCCAATAAAAAGACCAAATTACAGAAGAAAGTAACCCCTCCAGGAAAAAACGGCAATTCCCCTGCAATTGTCAAGCATAAAGAAACCAAGCCGTTGACAGAAGAAGAAAAGCAACATCAATTATGGCTTTGTCGCATCAAACTTCAAAGATCGTTGATACAGCGTAATCAGCCGGTAACTCCCAAAGATACAGCCGGTCTCAAACCACCCACGGCAGATGAATTGTCTGTGGCGAGATTGATTTTGTATCGATTAGGCGACTTCCCAGTAAATGTGGAGCTTTTGAAGAAAACAAAGATTCACAAGGTGTTGAAGTGTATTTTGAAGGATGAGGCATTGGCATATCCCGATAGTTTCAAGTTACATGAACGGTGTCAGGAATTATTGGTCAAGTGGGATGACATCGTACAAAGTTTGAAGCTGGAGAAACAATCAGACAACGGAAAGGGTGGACTGGAAAGCAAGCTTTCTAGCGGGCATGCCACCCAGGAGGAATCTGAGGTCTCTGCAGTGAATAACTCTAGCGAGGCTACGAGCTAACGAATTTACTGAGTTGGTGAATTTACAAAGCAGCTCATCAGGTCCTCCCGAATTAATATTATCGATGGTAGAGGGGAAGCGGATGAATAATGTGACATATGTATTATTAGCTAAGTATCGTGCCAGTCAGTATTAGTATTTATTGAGCGATCCACAGCATACTATCGACCAGTTAGGTTGCTAGTGGTTAGCGATTAGTTAGGGCCGTTTGGTTATCCGACTAGTGATGTCAGTTCAAGGTTGATTTAATAGTTAGAAATACAATAGGACAGGATATCTCGAGCTAATGAGTGTAGGATAAGATTGTTTAGTATTGGAGAATATTAATTACGGATAGCTGTATGGTTTTTGGAGACAAGCCGTTATCTATCAAATAAGTTATAATAACTCATAATGACTCCTAATAAATCCTAATGATTCATAATAATAGTTAATTATAACCAACTTGATTGTAGGATATAGATTGTTTTAGTCTTGGAGAAATTACATTAATTTACGGTTAGTTGTATGGGTTAAGATTTGAGATAAGCCGTTATCTATCAAATAATTCATAATAACTCATAATAACCATATAAACTCTTAATTATAACCAACGTCAAATGCGAGCTTCATTAATTAGCTGAGAATTACCTCTGATCAATCTGTTACAAGTTAATGAGAAGACGGGATCACGATTCAATTCTCATCCTATAATTCAATTTTCCCATGGATTGTACCAATTCCGCCTCTTCATAAATTACGTCATGCAACCATCCAACATCCATACTACAATAGTAAAGAACAATTTATCCAGATCAATTAAATGCACATTTACTAGATCAGCCTATTAATTGTCTATTGTCTTTTTATAACAATCTACACTCTAAGATCCATTATGAATTTTCCATCAAAACCACCCAAAACCACCCCAAATCACCCAAATTAGCTCAAATTCCACAGACTTTACTCCTTTAATTCAAACAATTTCCCAACGGTGTTTACTGGGACTTTGGTCCTGCAATTTCCCAATCTGTCGTGTGCACACATATAAGTGACCAATAAGTCCAATTTAAATTACCCCTTAATTTGTTTTAAGTCGCTGTAAATCCTCTACATCAGCCAATCGATCCAGAACCCTCCAGATGTCGTTATTGGCCCAAATGTGCCAAATTTGCCAAATTTGCCAGATTAATTAATTTTCCAGAGATAAAGTGTCCAAGTTCACTAGCACACTAATTGAGAGTAAATTGCACTGGAGTTACCGTTGGTTTTCGGACATGGCCCAATTTCGCCCAATAATGTCCCGGTGACCCCTTAACGACTTCCTGACGCTATTGTGGCCCATTCTGCCCATGGGTTGCCAATTGGCTTGTTACCTGGAGAACTTCCAGAGCATTACATAAGCGTACTCATCTGGATCTTGGATCGGCCTGCATACACCAGATGCGCCGTCGTGCCCGCCTCACGCGACATCGCCGGCCCCATTCTGAAATATACGATTATCCCACCTCTACAGAGTCCATCAAATAGGGCAATTTCCATGGTGAAACCGCCCAAAAAACACACATAGCCACCATAATACCCATCTAAATACACCCCCAGATTTTCAGCCCCAAATACCGCCAATTACCCCCACTATTCCCACACCATCCACCCTCGCTCTCGCAACTTGCCCTAACGCCGTGCCCACATTTACACCCTCTTACATAATCGCCATTTATCCAAAAATTTTCTCGCTCTGAAAAAGATTTCTTCTCCAAACTCTTTTCTTAGAAATCATAATGGCTGAAGAAGATGTATGTGATGATCCCCCAGACTCTAAAGCGTTGACGGCGGCAGAGTTCAAGCACCGCAGCAATACTAACCGTTAGCACACCTTTGAAACCGCCGATGCCGGTGCCGCTTTGACCTACCCAATCCAATGTTCTGCCTTGAGAAAGAACGGTCACGTTGTCATTAAGAACAGACCTTGTAAGATTGTCGACATGTCCACTTCCAAGACCGGTAAGCACGGACACGCCAAGGTCCACTTGGTCGCCATTGACATTTTCACTGGTAAGAAGTTGGAAGACTTGTCTCCATCCACCCACAACATGGAGGTTCCAAACGTTAGAAGAACCGAATTCCAATTGTTGGACATCGATGACGGATTCTTGTCTTTGATGACCCCAGACGGTGACACCAAGGATGATGTCAAGATCCCAGAAGGTGAATTGGGTGACAAGATCCAATCCGAATTCGACGAAGGTAAGGACTTGTTGGTTACCATCATCACTGCCATGGGTGAAGAAGCTGCTATTTCTTTCAAGGAAGCTCCAAAGTAAGTAGTGTATAATTAACGACGTTACTTTATAAGTTGTGTAAATCGACTGGGGATCCCAGTCGATGAAGAGTTGTAGAGTCAAATATTAAATTCGAGAGTTCGTACTTTTTTGATTTTGGTTTGGTTTTTGGTTTTGCAGAGTCATCTCCAGGTTTTGGGAAGAAGGGACGTGTTCCGATGCCCATCTGCAAAATGAGGGTTCAATTCGACCAATATGATCAAGCGTATAGGTCAGATTACATAAAGTGCCTATTCATAAAATGTAATAATAAATTATTTATACCCAGATCAATGGAATTTTCGATCTGCGTCCATATGTACTCGTGCACCGCTTGTGTCAATTGTTCTGTTCCTGTCAATTGTTTGTGTTACTGTTGATTTCTCGATTCTTCCCTGACACATTATACGAGAACATAAAATGTGTCAAATCCAGAACGTGAAAACGTATGCGAAAACCACCGGAAATTGCAGGTTTGGGCAAACCACAGGACTTGCATTCAATTTCTATAGTTATTCTACATATTAAACTTCAATTTAGTCTATTTTCATGCAGCACTATTTTATAGAATATTAGACGAGAATGCTCCAGCAAGACCCTCTTATGCAATAGAAGCCATTGATGAGTGCAATGTGAACAAGCGAATGGCTATCGTGCATTGAACAAGATCAGAATGTTAAATTTTCCAATCACCGAGAGATGACTTGAATTAAGAATTTACGAATACTGTTAACTATTTTTCGTAAGTAAAGATAAGAATGTAATAAGATTCTCCCAGGTTGATCGATACAGTGTATGATTATTGGGGTAACGTTAGGCGAACGAGTACATCTTGGAGCGGGTTGCTATTTCGAGCCGTTGCTTTAGGGCCGTTGTATTATTGTGCCCTCCACTACAGTAAAATAATAATAAACGAGCTATGGAAGGAGGTGTGTGAAATAGTTTAGAAACGAGTATGGTAATCAAGTGTCTGAGACAATATTATTGGATGTAATTTTTTAGATAGTTTGGGGGGGGGTACTATTTTGAATTTTTCAGTTTAATATTATTGGTGTGTAATTTAAAATAGCTTGTGGTTATTATTTTGAATTTTTCAATCTAAGTAAACGTCTTGATAATTTTGTATGCTTGCCCGTGGCTTTTAATATTCTGATAGTAGAATATCATGAGCCCATTAAGTAAACTGGTTCCAATCATTTTCCATATTAGCTATTGGCTCAATTTATCTTCCAAAATAGGTAATGTCCCAATTGAGCTCCCCACAAATGATGAATTTACGAATACGACTCTAGTAACCCGATTTAGGTCACTCTCTATAACTCGTATTAGGTAGACCACTCTAATAACCCATATTTAGCTCACTCTATAACCCATATTAGGTTGACCACTTTAATAGGCCATATTTAGGTATACCACTATAATAACCCATATTAGGTAGACCACTAATAACCAATATTCAGATAGACCACTCTAATGGCATCTCTATCAATTCTACCGTAATTATCTCGAAATCACATCTAAATCATCTGTTTCTCCATTAATAGAAATCACTAATGATTTCAAATCCCCAACCCCAATTTCTTCTCCCATGCGTTGTATACGACATAAAGCCCCAAAATACAAATCAATTGTACTGACAATTTGATTACTGTGCCTCATTTGTGAACCAGTTTGCACTTCTAACTGACCTGATCAGATCAACAATCTCGATTGTACTAATTATCCAATAATTAATTGAACAAAGAGACTCAGCAGATAAGCCTCGAAAATCTTGATTTTCGTCTCATTTCTAAGCATAAATGGAATGTAATTGATGACAATTAATTGTATGGGGAATGCACATGCTCAGGCTTGAACTCAGGCTTCTTGCTAATGACCATTCGCTATCTATAAATACTGTAACTATATTCTATAAATAGTTATTGCTCGATCACGTCGATAAGCACTCTTGTACATTTAGCCGTAAAACTTTATTTCCCCAGGCTCATTTACGTACCAATTTAACCTTTTTAGCATATTCTTCGCAGCCTGACCTCGTACCCCACGCAACTCCCGCAAGTACCCCAACCCGTTTACGTCGTACATTTGATCTTGTACCAGTTGGTCGTTCCACTATTTCGTCCACTATTTCGTCCACTATTCATCACCTCGCTAGCTACTCTAGTATTAAAGTATGGTTCGTACGAATGTATTTCCCATCATCCACTTCTCTATGGTTCATACTAAATACATAGTACACACAGTAATAATACATAGTATACACAGTAATACAAAGTGATACACAGTAATACACAGTAATAATACTAAATACAGATGAAAGGTTTCGCTGCATCTCTTTACCCCATTCGACACGGCCAATCACAAAAGGCTCAGTTCTCAGTCGATCTGTTTCGTTCTATTTCTGGCTCGTGAAAATCCTTATCGCGTGGTGATCTACGTCATCACTGTAAGACCAGGGTCTAGACCAGTAGTTCCCACCATCTGGCACTGCCAACTCCACCGTCTTCTCCAAAATCAAATCAATAATCAGTTGGTGTGTTTGGCAGGCCGGCGGCAGGCCGGTGGTCGTACGGAGCCACCACTGGCTAGTTCCATCCCTGGCACGGGCCGGCCTGGTGGCTGCCTGCCGGCAGGCGTTTGTAATCTGCCGAGCGAATCTTGTCAGAATTACTAAGAGCGATCGTCGCTATTACAAACAGCAATGCTCAGCCTGACTTGCTAGAACCACACCAATCCGCCAGAACCAATAAGCAGAACCAGAACCAATAACCAGAAACCAGAATCGTCCCAGCCGTAGATGTTGTCTACTACCGAATCATGGTCACTCCCACGGAACTGGCCCAGCCTGGCTAGCCAGACTGGACCCGGCCGTCCCGCGCAGTACCGTGCAACTCTCCCTCCTGAACCGTACCACTCTCACTAATCGTACCGCTATCATCTCGCGCCAGCCTGACCTCAGCCTTCCCCACCTGATCTTTATTGTCTCTTAATATATATAGCCTGCGTATATATAAGGAATCGCATCCCTGATTCTCTCAACTTTTCCACTCCACCAATCTCCAAAAAGCCCTGCCAATTCAGTGCTCTCGCCATCCAGAACAGGCCACTGTCTCGCTATGTCTTTTGTTACGGTCCAGAGCAGGAGTTCCTTCTTGTCCACTCCCACCACCGCGGCTTCTGCGGTAACTACTCCCACCACCTCTGCCGTCTCGCAATCGGGCTTCTTTGGAAACTCGTTTGTGGGAAACGTGCCATCCACCGTCTTGTTCTTCTTGGCCTTGGCCGTGGGAGTCTTCATCGCCTGTTTGTTCGTGTTTTTTACCATCCGGTACTTTATACGGTCCAAATACGGTCTCCATGTGTATCCCGTGGCCCACCGAAGCTTTGCGGTTTCGTCCTCCTTGTTGAATAGTATTCTAGGCAACAACAATAATAACAATAACTCCAATAACTCCAATTCCAATAATAACTCCAATAACACCGCCAACATCCCCACCGGGGCCAGGGGGTTCCTCTCGTCAAATCCCACCAACGATGAGATTCTAGAACAATTGGAACTTATCAGAGAATTCGCCTCCAGAAGAGGCGAAGAATGGAATGGAAGAGTGTATCATAACGTCAGAGCAAGAAGAAGACGCAGAAGAAGAAGAGCAGGCAGATTCTCCAAAATGAAGAAGCTTTCCGAAGAGGAAGTGGAAATCTTGTTCCCTAAAAAGACGTACCACGACTGGTTGAATGGTGGAAAAGAACGGGATGACGAAAAGAGAGACGGAATGTTGCAAGAAGACCATATTGAAAAAGTCGTGACAACAGAAACCTCCGAAATCTCTTCCGATGTGGTCAGAACAAATACTTCCAAGTCAATCAATAAGGAAACGTCCCACCAGGAATTATCTACGCAGCTTTCGTTGTCTGAAGAAGATCGAGGATCTCAAGAAGGGATCGAAATGGCAGAATTGAATCCTGTCACAATCCACGACGACAGTTCTGATATTGCAGATATTCACACCCACGAAGATGCAGATGAACATATGAAGGATGCTTTGAGCCAAGATCTTCATTTTACCTCTGGTACCTGTGCCATTTGTTTGGAACTACTTGAAGATGACGACTGGGTGAGAGGCTTGATTTGTGGTCATGTTTTCCATGCGGATTGTTTGGATCCTTGGCTCACCAAGAGAAGGGCATGTTGTCCTATGTGTAAGAGAGATTATTTGTACAAGAACCCGAACGAAAATTCGACCACCACTAACGATAACGAGGGAAACTCTAATGATAATGAAGGAAATTCTAATGATAATGAAACGAGAGAGATGGATGATGATGACGAGGCAATTAACATGGACATCGAGGCGTTGCGTTCGGATCCTACATTTAGGGAACTCATCCAAGAGTTGATTCCTATAGAGGAGAGAGTGCAATTGATCTTGGGAGACCCCGAATTGGCTCTGTTGAATTTGGAAGAAAGAGCCACCGAACGGGCTGCCCGAAAATACGGAACGTTCAAGGTGGTGTGGTGGAAATTAATGGGCATTTCAAAGCAGGATTTCTTCAATTACTACGTTGTTGAATACTATCAACAAAGTAGAAACGTGGCGACGGAGCAAACCACTACCGAAGCCGGAGAAACCAGTGAACCCAATGCTACGGAAGCCAACGCCACGGAACCCACTGAAAATGACGAATCCCCTGTACCTACGACTGATCACGAATCCCCCGAACCCATCACTGAACGCACTGAAGTTATCGAAGGATCCTTAGTATCCACCCCTGTCCCCGTGGACGAGGACACCAGAAGAAGTGTTGTTGAACAACGTGTATAATAATGAGCCTCAGAATTACCTAATTTATAGACATTCAATTCATAGAACAATATTTATTGGAAGGATTAATAATTAATGAAGTGTATCTAGCCGTGTAGATAATTATTGGAGTCGATTGTTCCGGAGATTCACGGAGTCCCGGAACGGCAAATAGCAAGATAGTTTTGTCGTACCGAAGATTATACGAGGCATGGTATGACTAGAGAAACAGGGCTCAGAAAATGGAGTGATCCAAATGCAATTACTATGGTGGTCTCCTCATGTAGATAAGGCCAGAGCATTGGAGCAATGTGTTGCTGCTGAGAAGTGACCTGATCTGGAGATAAGAGGTGATTTCCCCACGTTGAAACATGGGGAAGATTATGATCCCAGGGACGGATCGCAGATGTCAGACGATGGAGAAATAAAATGGAGAAATAAAATGGAGAAATAAGAAAATGGATAGATAGCAAGTAGGAAGCGATAAGTGAGAAAAGATAGGAAGTATGGAAAAGATAATAAAGAATTTAGAGATAGAGATTATGATGGATGATGAAGAGAATCTGGGATAGAATCTAAAATTATTAAATTTATGGAAACAATATAACAAATGTTCGAAGATAGTTTAGTATAGAATATATGCTGATTTCTTATCGGATTGAATACAATACATATCCATTACGGAACAAAGTGTCTTTGTAGATTAATTGAATAAAGAATATGGAAATAGGTAAAGTCTGTTACGTAAAAGTCAGTTACGTAAAGGTGATATTACAAGAGACCTATGTAGATAAGAACATAGAATCATTAGATAACAACGTATAATCATTAGATCAGAACGTATGATTATTAGATAAGACCATATAATCATCAGATAAGAACATTATTACATTAATTCTAGCGAGAGCAGATCGAGGTGTTACTGTAATATTTCACACACACCACTTCACTAAAGCTAACGATACATACTACGAAGCATTACCAAACGAGTATTTAATCTGGTAATGTAGTGTTTCTTTATCAGAAAATGACCAATCCTGTTCAAGTGGACTATCCTTTATCACTAATCTTTAGTCCACAGTATCCGCAGCTATCGCAGTGACAAGTCAACTGTCCACAGTCGTCACACACTGTTACCCGAATGTCACCGAACATCACCAGTCACATACTGATAACGTCACTACCTGACCACTTTACTTACACACTTTACTCGTATAATTGAATCCAGTGGTAATTTCCCTTTACGTACCACTATTATTTAGTTCATGATTTATTCCATTTATGTCTTTGACTTCCTATTTCGGAATCAAGTGTCAATCTCAAAATTCTAACGTCTTACCTCATTCCCCCCTAATTTTCCAACCCTCTTTTGTTTGTGTTTTGCGGTGTGTCTCGTCCGTTGTGGTGTCACTGGCCCTGCGACAATGGCTCCGTCGCACTAGTCTCCCGGTACGGTCGTGGTACCCAACCCCAACCCCAGTGTCCCAAATAGCCCAAATAGCCCCATTTATCTAAGCTTACTAACACAGGCCAGCAAGAAACCGCTCACCACCCCCATTCTACAAACTTTCTCTCCAAAACTCGTACTAAACTCGCCAAATTCGTGCACGAGTAGTCCACTACTCGCACCGTAACTTCTGGCGATGCGATGCGATTTCCACCACGAAAGACGGATCTGATCCAATCAACATCCACAAATCTCGTCCTTTTACCACGAAATTGAACCAAAAAAGTGACCCCTGCATTCTGTACTCTATAAATACCACACTACCCCGAAAAACGCCGGAAAATCCCCCAAATGTGGCCAAAATCCCAGACTTCCTACTCGTGCTACGGATCAGTCGCATTGCTTAGCTGAGGGTACTTCGATTTCCACAACGACTTGACGTATTTGGCCCAAAATGTCCCAAAAATCCCCAAAATTGACACCCTAGAACGCCCACGGCCACCACTAACTAATATCCACCGCAAAACCACCCATTTTCATCTCCATTCTCCAGTAGTTCCTCTCCTCCTTCTAACCACCCCCCGTTGAAATATCCACCACGCAGTCCGCGCACCGCACCAGTCCTCACTTTTTTACGTTTTTTTTGATAAAATTTTTCACCACACAACACAACATGGCTCCTAAGAAAGGAAAGAAAATGGATATCGGGGATTTCCTCGCGGACGACTCGCTCGGAGGCACCTCGTGGGCCGACGAGGAAGTCGACCTCAACACCATTGGTATCAATGTTAGCAGCACCGCCGCTCCAATTGCTCCCGCCTCCGGATACAAGCCCAGCGGAGCCTACGAAAGACCCGGCCAATTTGAAGAAAGAAAGGAAAGAAAGGAGTTCCCTGTGCCCGACGCACCCCCATACCGTGCCAGAGTTGCCAATCTCCCATGGGAAGTGGAAGAAGACGAAGTGGTGAGATTCTTTGAGGATCGCATGCAATTGCCAGGATCTGTTTCCGACGTCAAGTTGCCACTTGACCGTGACACCGGTAAGCCCAGAGGAACTGCTTTCATCACCTTTTCCGAAAGGGAGATTTTGGAGGAAGCTTTGAACTTGACTATGGCCGATTTCAACGGAAGAAAGATCTTTGTCAATGTCGCTGCTCCTCAAAATACTGCTTTTGAAGGCGACTGGAGATCCAGCAGAGCTGGACCTTTGGAAGGTAGAAGAGAAGAAGTAGACTTGGACTGGGGTGCTGCCAGAGGCCAAACTTTGCCACCAAGAGAAAGAGGTGACAGAGGTGACAGAGGTGACAGAGGCGACAGAGGCGACAGAGGTGACAGAGTTGATAGACCAAGAAGAGACGAACCACAATTGGATTGGGGTTCTGCCAGAAACTCCAGAGTCGAGTTGCCACCAAGAGAAAGACGCGAAAGACCAGAAGGCTTTGAAAGACGCGAAAGACCAGAAGGTTTTGAAAGGCGCGAAAGACCAGAAGGGTTCGAAAGATCCGAAAGACCAAGAAAGGAAGAACCAGACTTGGACTGGGGCTCCGCCAGAGGCCAAGTCTTGCCTCCAAGAGAAAGAAGCACCAGAAGAGTAGACAGACCAAGAAAGGACGAGCCAGAGTTCGACTGGAGTGCTCCAAGAGGACAAGTCTTGCCTGCAAGAGAAAGAACCACCACTGCTGAAAGACCAAAGAAAGACGAACCTCAATTGGACTGGAAGAGAGGCCAACCCTTGCCAGCCCGTGCCAAGCGTACTGTGTCTGCTACCAAGAAGTCTGAAGAAAAGAAGGATGACCAACAAAAGCCTCAAAAGTCTGCTTTCAGCGTCTTGTCTGTTGAAGGTGACTCTGACGAAGAGGAAGAAGTCCAACAACAACCAAAGGAAGAAGCATCATTGGAAACTGCCGCTGCCAGCTTGTCCTTGGATGACCAAAAGGAATCCCAAGGCTGGGAAGTGGTTGGTAAATAATTGCATTCCTGATGGGAGTGGGTCCATCTCAAACCTCCCGCCCTGTATAGATATTTCTTCGTCTGTGTTTAATTTATGCTTATAGGAACCGATGTAGGGTTTTAGTACATACAATGTGAAATGATTGTAATCAAATTTTAGTTAATTTACAAAGGGTATAACTTATCTTTTATTAACCAAAAGAGACACTACAAGTAAAATAAATTGGTTGTGTTTTAAACGAATATGAACGAATGCTTTACTATTTTGCTGTTGAATGTGCTGATGAGTTCGAATTATAGCTTGATAACTAAAAACAATCTAATTTTATTAAATTACTATCATACTATTGTCTTATCCTTCAATTGTTGCAAAATTTTCGTTTAAGCCAACTGTTTCCATTTATTAACAGCCATTCTCTTTCTTTTCCTTTAAATAATTCATTTACTTTGGATATGCTAATACAATTAGACCTAAACCTCAAATTCTTTACTTCTTCATCTCATTGTAACAAACTAACTCTGCATTTAGGGTTTCTTTCATCTTGGTTGCTTTTTATTTTTACCTTTCAATTTAGATCCTTCATGGTATAGACAAGTAGCCATTAGTGATTATTATAATTAGGTTCAAAAACAAGGGTCTCGTCTACCCATTTTAGAAATATGTTTGTATGTGAAATATAGTTTATGCTCCAGTGTTGTATAAGATAGTCAATACTAATTTAGAATACTATTCGGAATTAGTTCCAGAAATGATATTATATAAATATTCATAGGATCAAATTAATAAAACTATAGCAAATGTTTCTAAAGCATATTTCGGAGAATCAAGTCTTTTATTAGAGCCAGGACGTAAGTAAACTATTAATGGTCCTAATATTTACTATAAGGTGGTTAGAAGCATTGAATATTTTGCTGAATTCAAGATCATATGTAATGTTAGAGAAACTAATAAAAATGAACAATAAGATATTATTGACCCAATACTTGGGTAATTACTCCCTTCATTAGGAGGGGTTATCATCTATTATAAGATAATTATTCTTCAGGAATGATCATATCCTTTAGGATATTATTATCTAATATATATATATATATATATATATATATTTTCTTTACTATTTAATATCTCAGCACAAACATACTAAAAATTGTAAGAATAATAATTAAAGAGATAATCAAGTATTTTTTATAGTAGTCTTGATTCTGCTCTATTTTGGCCCAGCGTACACTGAGTACATTTCATATCTGGTGTTGATGACACATTAATATTTTATTGTACCAAAACGTTAAAATGCCGATACCCCAGTAATTCAATAGATACGTATCCGTCACAAATTTCCCAATACGACAATTACAGATATACACTTCCTGGAGCACCGTATATATATCACGCGACACGCGTCACATGACTCAACAGTATCCATCAACTCCATCACCACATATGACTGATAAAAACTCCATACGTGACGGCATCAATAGCTACTATTTGATTGATCCAACCAGTACGTGCTCCTTGCGCCCCGCAAATTCGTTTGGTACTAACTTTAGACAATTACACCACACCAAGCCCCACACCGCTTGACAACCTTCTTTCACTCTATGGACTCGAGCCAATAGCCAAATCGCTTGCTAGAACCAATCCCGATGGATCCAAAGGTGTCAAGTTGAGAAAATCGTATAAAAATCACATCCAGGACCTTCCAGGCAAACATCAAATCCCTGGCCCGAAAGTATTGCCTGGAGGTCTTTTGGACCCTATGGTGGCACAAGCACCAGATATCATCAAAGAAATTGATCCAAATTTACTCAGAGATGCATTGAAATTCGATAAAACGTCCATAAATGGGATTCCTGGCTTCAATACCGCAGATTTGGCCATAAATGACCAGCAGATGTTGATGCGAGGCGATGACATGTCAGAGACCGACGAATATGGAAAGAAGGGCAAGAGAAAAAAGAAGATACAAACCAACGGGGATGTCAAGAGACAACATGTGTGATAAAAACGAAGAAAAATCAACAAAAATCCACTATTTATTAAAATATCAGGGTATATTCACAGGTTTGTTGGATATATCAGCAATTTACAGGAAACAAATCTAAAGGAGTATTGACAAAAGTTCGGGTGGCTTCAACAGAAAATGTCAAATTAGAACTCAATATTATACTTAAAGAAGCATAGAAAGGAGATTCACGTTAGTGTGTAATTTCATTAGTTTCTACAAAATGTCCAATCCTATTTGAATGTCTATTGAATTTGATTAACTAGTTCAGTATGAATTCAAAGAAAATGGTTCGCAGTAAGGACTCAAAGCCTCTCATCTACTCGCTAGGTGAGCCCCACAGAAATGCTAATTGTGATACGTTACGTTAACTAAATTGATCGTATTCACATATCCACTATATACTGTATAGTAATCACGAGTAAACGAGAACCATATGGACCTATATATTGAGTAAAGGGCTTGTGTAGACTTGGAAGGACATTGGTTTAACGAATCAAGTCAATATTGAAGTTACCATTCATATTGTTATAAACATAATATATGGTTAGATAGAATGGTTTATCACCTAAATATCATAATAACATACCATATATCTAGATAGAATCATTTATCACTACGATATCATAATTCATCATCCATACATTGCTGAAATAAAATACTCTATAATAATTCAAATTACAACGTTATTAGTTTTTACATATTGTACAATCTGGAACAGCACTCACTTTGCCAAGAAGTGCATGTCTCCATCGTATTAGAGCAGTGCTTGGTTTTACACTCTCGTTTCGCTAGTAGTCAGCTATTTTATCAACTCCTTCACTTCTGTAAACCTATCATACTTTTTCAACGGTCTTAGAGGCTTGTTGATTCTGTCCCGTGTCAGTTTCCTTTTCACTGTGAACTTATTCTTTAATAATTTCCCTGAATGGCTTAAAAGCGTCTTTATCACCATCTTTTGTAGCAAATTAGACACTTCTAAAAAGGATAAAACCTTGGTTCGGATAACGAACTCCGGCAAATGGATTGAAAAATCTTGAACATTCAATAGCTTCAAGTATCCCTTCTTAAGATTAATAGATATCTGCAACGAAATTGGCTGAAGCTTAAAGGAAATAAAACTGAAATATTTCTTTGATCTTTCCACCATCTTATCAACTTGATCATGGAATTCATTCTCAACAGATGTCGAAGAAGACCCCAGAGAAAAGGTTTTGGAAAAGCTTCTTCTGGTGCCATTGGGCGACCTCTTTTTTGAGCTGTCTGAATTTGAATCAACATTGCGGTCGAATCTGACCTTGGGATTGGTCAACATTCCATGTTCGGAGTCTCCATCCGCTTTTTCAAGCTTGTTCATTCCCTCGGTAGCCTCCAAGAAACCATTGTTGTGTTCAATGTTGTCTAAATCATCTTCATCTTCATCCTCATCTTCATCTTCTTCTTCATCTTTGCTGCCGTCTTCGTCTTCACGGTTCAGAACAGCTAATAATGGACTTTCTTCAATATCTGAATCAGTACCAAAAATAAATAGCATTAATTTTTTCCCTGTTAATTCATCTATCTTCAAATTTAAAGGAATTGATGAAACTTCAAAATTTTCGATAATTTTGATTCCACCAATTGGTTTATTCATGGTCCAATCAACCAGAATCATAGTTTCTTCATCGATTGACTTTAAGTTTAATGGTTCAAGGAATTCTGGATATTGTGCATTTTTAATCAAATTGAATCCCTGCATCATTCCAACCTCCAATTTATTTTCGTTGGACCCATCTTCATTTATTACCCTTTTATAATGCCCGTTAGCTAAAGCAATATCCAAAATTGGAGTACGGTCATCTTCTAACATATGAAGAATGATCTCATCCGCCTTGAAGAACCAATTTGCTTTAGGCTTGGTAGAAGAATGATCATTATAAAAATCACCCGTTAAAACGGTTTGCATCATCAAGTAAATCTCTGTAATAACTTCACCTTTTTCTAAGTTCAATAGTATGCAATCATTCAATTCTTCATTTGTTAGGGTTTGTTCTCTAAAACTATAATTATGCATCAACTTTCTCATGATATTATGATAATTATGAAGTTCTTTAAGCCTAGCGTGCAATGAAGAAAGATCCTGGAAATCAATTGAGAACTTAAGCTTTTCTAACTTGGCACTTATCCTCTTACTCATTGGTTCGGAGTAGAATAAAAGACTGAGAACAATAACATAAAGTGTAAAATATTGTTTGGAAGTGGAAGAAATGATAAGTTTGGGGAAATCCACATATAAACAATCAACTCCTTTAGTTCGATCTTGCTCTTCCGATTCTTGATTATCACTGGAATTGTTTCCTTCTTGATTTGATTCTTCCTCTTGAATTCTTCCTCCCAATGGCTTCATTTTTTCATAGATCATCATCAAAGAAGTCTTTTCTACCAAAAGCTTGTCTTCACCAGCCCACAAACCATTCTTGCAAATCTCAAGTCCCAACCAAGGTGGCCAATTTGACTTTGTTCCATAGTGATTCTTACTCAAAATCATTAAATTGCAATTTTCCATATCTTCTTTATGTAACACAAAGATATTTGCTTGCTTCATTATCACACCAAATCTAGTGGATAGTTCTTTGGTATATGAATCGTCCTTATTGTTCACGGAGACAATTTTAGAATCAATCTGTGGAGAAGAGATTATCACCACAGAATCGGGTTCTTCATCGCTTTGCAATTGGATTTGTGGCGAAATAATTTCAATTCGATAATCTTCAGAAATCCCTTCTAATTCAGAAACCTCTCTAAGAATCTCATCAAAATGCTGAAGACGTTCACTTGAAGACAATTTCGACTTAGGTGTATCATTGTAAGAATGGTGATGAGATGACTTAGTTACCATTGATGTGCTTTCTATTTCTTCCTCGCTGGAACTTTTTTCCATTATTTCTTCCAACGCAATGATTGAATCGTATGACAAATATTTGGAAAGGAATTTTTTGAGCTGGACAAAATGAATATACTTAAGAAGATAGTTTCTATTGCGGAAGTTCCATTTAAGAAGCATGTTAATGAAAATAAATTTGTTGTTGAATTGTTCAAATTCATTGGAAGTTTTTCCTTGTGGTTTATTCGTTTCACCAGAAATATGCGAGCTGGCGTCATTTGAAGGCTCTCTCGAATTGTCATGAGAAGGCACATCTAGCTTGCTTGATGCAGAGTCCTTCGATGGTTCATTGGAATTCGTTCCTTTTCTATCAGACCCTTCACTAATGTCCTTTTCATCATAGTAATTAAAATATTCAAATTCCTTGCTATTGCTCTTGAGATTATCTTGGTTTTGTTGAGGCCTTTCTATTCTAATTGAAAATATGTCGTCTTTTTCAATATTAGAGTCTGCATTATCCTTGATTGAATCAATTTCATTCGTTTTCACCTTCACAAGTTCACCTTCCTTCTTATGACGCTTTGCACCACTCCATCTTCTTTCATTCTTTTTAATTTCGTCCTCTAAGTATTCAATTCTCTTCTGTAATTCCTTAGTAGGACCTTTGCTCTTCTTATTCTTTTTTAATTGTTTTTGCAAATCCGCAATTCTTTCCTGTAACGACTCGATTTGAGGCTGGAATACATTCCTCGAATTCAATGAACAATTGTGAGTATCTTCATTGCCAAAATTCTCTTCCAGTTCATCATTGGGACCAGAAGTATCTCTAATGTAAGAGAACCTCTTGGCGAACATCAATGGATAAATAGCAAAAGACCTTGGACAGTTCTCCAAAGAATGACTAAATGGTTCTTCATAATCCAGCATATCAAACCATCTCATATCATCGTCAAAGATATTATATTTGTTTTGCTTATCGTGAAGTTTCAATTCTTTTGGAGTGCCACCGTAAATCTCTTGTTTAAAAGTTGCATGTATCACTCTCAAGTCGATATTAGATAAATGGATTTCTCCGACATTAAAATTCATTTTCATCAGTTTCTTATTGCGTGATAATTCCTCATGAACTTGTATCACCGGTTCCTTTCTCTGATGAAGATCCACTGAAAAGCTATCAATCATGGCACGAACACCCACAAATTCAGTTATATCTTCATCTTTTGAAATTGATTCATCCATATAGATATGGGATAAAAATAATGAACGGAAATTAAACTCAAACTTATTTGTATACAACAATTGAGAAAACTTTTGCGCTTTGTTGACGTCCCCAAAAATCTTTCCTTTTCTGATAGGAAGAGACATTGTTCCAGAAAACAATTTCCACCATCTGAAAAATTGAATAAATGTTCTAGGACTAAGATGAATAGAATTGTAACTTTCCTCAGTGTCTGCATTGAAAGAAATTGCCATATGGATGTACTCACTTCTGAATCCTTTATAAGAGTCATGACCTTCTTTGGTATAATCAGGGTTGAATAATTGCACTTCATAATGTGGTTTAGAGTCTGAAGTTCTTTCTCCTTTCGAATTTTTTCTTTCGAGTAAAAATCCCACTCTGAAATGAACTCCTCCACTCAAATTTACAACATTCTTTTCCAATACTTTTGGCTCATATTCAAATGGCTTTGCTTCACTCTCTTCTTCTTGGAGATAATACCCAAAACATGATGTAATGAACTTTTTGGAGTCGGGAAGATATACTGATTTTGAGCTGTCTCTTGTCCAACATACTAATGGAGCTGCGAGATAATTAGGAATATACCAGCTGACATTTTTTGACTCGATATCAAAGAACAGTCTGGAATCATCGTCTTCATTAACTTTCCAAACAACATCATTTCTAAACGAAAGAACGAACCCGCTAGATGTATCAAACAAATCATATGGATCCGAGGCGCCTTTAAATGCAACTTCTAAGCTCTTCTTGATATGGAGTCGACATCTACCATGCATTATATATTTCATTTTATCCCAAAACCCAAGCTTTGTGGATGGATCAACTGGAGGTTTAGAAAATTGATCGAAATTAAGCATAGCCTGTTGAATACCAAATTGAAGGCATTGACCCCATACAAATCGTCCTGGAAGATCTGAATCTAAATCACAAACTAGTTCAGTATATAACTTGACTGAAGACAATGATTTAGCTATAGTGACAGCACGAAACTTATCATCTTTAGCGTTCTTAACATTTAGAGCTAAAGGCACATCCAAAAGTCTGATATGCTCCTTTTCATTGATAAGATCTTCAGTGATTATCAAATGACCCTTCAAAGAAAGGCAAGGACGTTTGGGCTTCGAATTAGGAGGAATAAATAATATTGGAAGTGGGTAATCTCTCAAGTGCATTCTTAATTCCGTCAACTTCAAATCCAAGTATGTAGGAACGTTCAATGAATAAACTGTATCCAAAGGAACACCCTGGCCGATATCATGAATGAATTGAGGTAACTCGTCCATTGAAAATTGGGGTTTATCAATTTTCAAATTGAGTTCTTTCATAATGATTGATAGTAATGGAGCATACCCAGGGTATGTTACGACACCTTCATTAAATTCTTTAGGAAGTAATGCCTCGTTTCCGAATAAATTTTTCTTATTATCAATAATTTCCCTTTTTAATTCTGCCTTGTAAACCTTAACCTTTCTTATCCACGACATTTCGAAATACTTGTGCAAACGATCCCTCTCATCTTTGCTGGAAGATTCACTTTCAGATACCCTAGATTGAAACAAGCTTTCTTTTTCAAGTCTTTTTGTTTGTTCCACCAATCCCAATTGGTATATCATGTTTAGTTCACATTCAAACGGATCATCCTCCATAGAAAATGACACTTTGTTGGACTTTATCGCCATTTTAGGCAATTTTATAGCTTTGGATTCATTTGGTTCAATAGTCTTGTGACGAAAGTTAGACTCCAGAAGTAAACATTGGACAATGTATTTCAGCACCTTGATTGTACCTGAAAGATTGTCAAAAAGCCTATGAGCAACAAATCCATGTGGATGGATAAATCGAATAGAATCAGTTGTGATATCTATTTTTTCTTGGGAAGATGGGTCGTTAAATACAATTTTGAGATCGTCAAGACATAAAATACGGCACCAACGAGACTTTACTAAGGAACTCTCTGCTAATACACGTAAAAATTGATTATTAAATGTTACTATGCCTTCTTGGAAAGTAACTAAAGATTGAACAATTTGTACTTTTGTCTTGAAATCATTACCCAATTGGGCCAAAACAGTCACATTTCGAATATTCAATTCCAATGCTAATAAATCTTTCAATTTTTTCTGATCATTTAAGTTTGGTGTTTCTGGACTAGTGGAATATTTTCTTAAATCTTTCCGCAATTTGGACTGAAGTTCCTTGATTGGAACAATTAAGAACTCTCTCATCAAATAGACACTTCCAATTAGAACAAATGCTTTATAGCGATCATAGCTAATTTTGAAATCTTCCATTTCAATTCCTACTTTAAGTTGATTTTGATGATGCTCATTAACAATGGCCAGAACATTAAAATCAATAGCTGGAAGTGATAAGAAATTAACCAATTTGGATTCTTTACCTTGCAAATTAAGGAACATGGCAATTCCAAAGTTATCAATTTTAGAATGCACAGACCAATAATGAGAACTATCAAATGATGGAGTCAATGTTTCCAGGGATGAATTAGAAGAGCTGGAGACTGCAATATCATCGAATCCGGCTTCCGAAGGTGTGCCTGATTCATTATTGTTAAGGGAAACAGACCAATCTTTCATTGTTATCTTCACATATCTCAATCCATTATGTTCATTTGTTAAATCATCACCAAAATCACCATCAAGTTTAGAAATATATTCCTTAGGAATTAATACAGATCTTGACCCTAGAAGAATCCTGATACTAGACAACTCAAAAGTGAGCTCCAAAAGCCATGAAGGGAGATACTTGAACAATTTTTCTTCTAAAGGTTTTTTGGTTGGGTGAAGAGTAGGTAAGTGGTCGATTGAATTTCTTAAGATAAGAATTTCTTGATTTAAAAAATTGTTCATGACACCGATACTTAAATCCTTCTCTGCCATAATCATGATATCCTTTAGGAAACTATTGATTCCTCGAAGAACATCCAATTTGGTCAAATCAACGTCGAGTTGTTCAAGTTGGGTGTTACATTTGAGCCGAAGATTTTTGAGTATCTCAAATTTGAAATTCACTTGTTCAGCATGAACCACGTTTTGATTTATCAATTCTTCGCTTCTAGTTGCGGTTTTAGACAACGATTTTTCAACGTATCGTATCGAGGGACTCAACAATTGACAATTTGAGTCATAATTTCTTGATATGGTTGTCGAAAGGTGGAAGTCTAGGAGAGAATAAGAAAAGTTAAGCAATTGAACTTTTTCATTAACATGATCATAATGTCTAATGATTGTTCTTGGCTGTTCCACAATGAATTTCACGTCCACCCGTGGATAGTATTCATTTAACAAGTTGACAATATACTCTCTAAAGTAAGATCCCTGAGATCTCGGAGTATCTACCATGGTCTTATCATAAGTGTCATCTGAGTCTGAATCTTCTGTGAGATTTGACTTGGCAGCCTGGTGTTTTTTTAATTTATTTGCTATGTTTCTCTTCTGTAAACTGTGCAATTTGAGGAATTTTTTCAAAAGAACGATATTGTAAAACAATTCACTTACTTGGCGAGTATCCAAATCAAGGATAGGACTGGAAGCAGTAGCATAGTATTCCAACACGCAATTTTTAAATCCGTCTCCTCTTACCAAATGATCGAAAACATTTGTTTTATAAGTGAAGGACCAATTGGGTACATTTAGGACTTCATCTGATTGCTTACCAATGTTTCCACATTGAACCGGTACTAATTTTGAAAAGTGAAGTTTGAGCAATTGGACGGAAGACACCAAATGGAAAGGAGCATCGATCAAAGGGTCAAAAATGGCTTCGAAACCCGCGGCATCTTTGTTCAATTTGGAGAAATTGAAAAAGGCCGATTTGATGGATAAATCAAGAGAAGTCTTGGGGCGTTCGCTAGCGAAGTATTGGTCGAAGTCTTCATTATCCAGAATGGTTGCGAAAGGAATTTCCGCAAGGGCGATGTTTTCCAAATGAAGGGACGTTTCTGAGATTGTTCTGTGGAGTTTTCTGTGATAGCGTAATAGACCAGCTAGACGCTTTTCGCCGTCCTGAACTTTCTTTATTTTTTTGAGAGGATCCGAAGGGTTTTGTTGAATTTCCTCTCCATTCTCCTCTTTTTCGCGTTCTTCCTGCTCTTTTTCAAGCACTTGCTCTTGTTGCTCTTTTTCATCTTCGTGCTCTTGTTCAAGCTCTTTTTCTTGGACGGCCGGGTTCATCTTCTGTTTAAACAAATCAATGGCAAAGTATTTCACCAAATTGAACGCCAGAACAGACAATTCGTTGATAAACACGCGCAACTTGATATCCTCAATGACTCCATCATTGGAGTCAAGCGTGGCCTTGAGCTGGAGCTTGAAATTGAACAACTGGGCAGGAGTACATTCGCCTACGGATTGCTTGATGTTATTGAGGATAATGGTCCCATCAAATTTGAGTTTGTGGAGGTACCGTTTACTGTACCTGGAACCCAAATTGAATTTCAAGTACTCAATCTGCGACGTCTGGTTCTTTACCGCGACGTGAGTGTTTCTAAGCTCAACATCCATGGCGGGTAAATAGCACACCGCCAACCGGACAAACCATTTTGCAGCACGCTGCTTAGGAAAAATGCGAAACTTGGACTCCAGGCTGGCGTCAGAAGACGAAGTTGAGGACGGTTTGGCGGAGCCAGACGATGGTTTGGAAGGGTTCTGGGGATGAAATTGGATGGTCAAGTCATCGAGGATTACCTTGCGAGTGTTTCCCCATAAGCGAAACCTCAAGGACGCTAACTGGATGGAAACTTTGGAGGTGCGGAAGGTGATACTATTGAAGGAAATGCCATTACTGATGGTGAGTGTTCGGAGATGGAAGCCGGTCACTAGGTAGACCAGGTACCAGAAGAACACCCAGGACGCTATTGCTAGCACGAGATAGTACGCAATGGCCATGAAGCTGGAAGCAGAGCTGGGAGCAGAGCGGTGCCACGGGCTTTATAGTGGGAGAGTGGTGAGGCAATATTGTTTCGCACGAATTCGCACAGTTATCACGGTAGCAGACGGTAAACAGTGAGGCGAGCTAATACGGCAATCGCGGGGCTGTTTCCAGCTGTGTGCAGAATGGGTAAACACAGTATGGATGGGAGTGTACCACTGTGGGCAAAGCGTGGGGACAGTGGGGACAGTGGGAAGGGCTCTAATGGGAACAACTGTATGGGACCTCTAGTGGGAAGGACTGTATTGGGAACAACTCAAATATGGGAGTGTTTCGCTAGACTGATGGTGTAATTAGTCTAACGTCTCGTCAGTGTAATTGCACCCTAGACTGAAAAATGAAAGGCTCGCCACTTACGACGCCCGAGCAATGAGCGCTCGTAAATGACGTGCCATCGCTTGCTACGCCAGCACGCCGCGGATTACGCCTGGAAGGCTGGCATGAGCATAGCAATGTTCCCCTCATTGACCGGTGCCAATTCCATACTGCGTGGAGCAGTTGCCCAACTGCTCAACATTTCCCAATCCAAAGACCACAGTGATCCAATTGGGTATGGTGGGTTACCGTAACAATATCCACACTACATTGTCTATTTGTGATATGCTTCGGTCCGGGGAAAGCGGCGGGTTGGTGTACCACTCCGCTCAATGATGTAATGCACCGAACACCCGCATTACGGGCCCTGGCCCACCGGCAACGCCGGCGCATCGGCGCACACCCGGCGCACACCCCTCCCTCTCCAACCCAACCCAGCTCAGTCACGTGCATGCGACTAGGGCTCAGCCCTAGTCCCGCCAAACTTTTATTTCGGGCTCCACACACGACACCCATCGCGTCACGTGCGCTGCGGCGCGGTGCTCATTTCCCAATTCAGTCCCTCACTGGCCCCCAGGCCCAGGGTGGTGAAAATTTTTAGAATACTCAAATCTTTTCTGTTACAACATCATCAAAAGTATGTAAAGCCAAGGCATAAGCTATACCCAAATCGATGACAATCCATCCAACCAGACCATTCCAATGTGTGGATCCTTTCAGTTGATTCAGTTGAAACGATAGTTGTCAGATTGTCTGGAATTTGGGTCGTTTGCATCGTTGATCATTCACCTCTATCATGACCATCAAATACTAACCTTTAGTGGCTGCTTCTGTCCCACATCCAAAGATTGTCAAAAAGTACACCAAGAAGTTCAAGAGACACCACTCTGACAGATACCACCGTGTTGCTGAAAACTGGAGAAAGCAAAAGGGTATTGACTCTTGTGTCAGAAGAAGATTCAGAGGTACCATCCCACAACCAAACATTGGTTATGGTTCCAACAAGAAGACTAGACACTTGATGCCATCCGGCCACAAGGCTTTCTTGGTCAAGAACGTCAAGGACTTGGACGCTTTGTTGTTGCACACCAAGACCTACGCTGCCGAAATTGCCCACAACATTTCTGCCAGAAACAGAGTTGAAATTGTTGCCAAGGCCAAGAAGTTGGGAGTCAAGGTCACCAACCCTAAGGGTAGAGTTGCTTTGGAAGCTTAAGTTTCATAATAAATGTACATTTACGTCGACAATGACTGTCGCCCTGTTGAGTGATGGACTTGTGTAGACTGATATAATAGATAATAAGCCCAGGTTAGTGTAAGGTCATGCTAATTTATGTGGCCTGTTGGCATATGCTATTCATTTGTTCTAGATCATATAATAAATCAGATCAATTTTGTTCTAATCTTCTGTAGTCTTGATAAATGAGAATGACTGTCTAAATCTGTACAGAATCGATAATTCAGGATTATTTGATCTAAATGTATATAGCCTTGATAAATCAAGTAATTTGATCTAAATCTATACAGTCTTGGTAAATCAAATAATTTGTTCTAAGTCTATATTGTCTTGAGAATTCAGAATAATTTGTTCTAAATCTATATAGTTTTGATAAATGAAGTAATTTGATCAAAACTTATACAGTCTTGATAAATCAAATAATTTCTAAATCTACACAATCTTGATAAATCAAGTAATTTGTTCTAAATCTACACAGTCCTAGCAAATAAGAATACTTTGCTCTAAATCTATACAGTCCTGATAAATCAGATGATTTGTTCATAATCTTCAGTTCTATAATGGGACAGATGAGTTTCATTAAATTTCACATAGTCCTAAATGGGACAGTTTAATCAAATCTTAGATAGTCCTAGATGGGACAGATTAGTTCATTAAATTTCATCAAGTTTTATAAAGAAGGATTAGTTCAATTAATTTCATGTAGTCCTAGGTGAGACAGATTAGTTCATTAAATTTAATATAGTCCTAGATGGGACAGATTTGTTCAATTAAAAACATATAGTCCTACATGGGCCTGAGAAATTTGCTAATCTTCCTAGTCCTAGATAGGCCACATTAACTCACTTTCATCTACATTTCACCTTTTCATTAAGTCGTTTGTTCTACTTCTAATTTATATATTCCTTTTCTATCCCAATATCATCTCTTTCTTAAAGAGCCAGATACAGCCAATGTACTGGTTTCGAGATGGTGATGCTTTTTGATTTTATAGCCAAGGTCACACAATCCATTTTCATCCATCTTACATGCGCATGCCTTGAGTGGTTTGGCATTTTGTTCTAGCAAAGATTTCTTGTGTGCCTTGATTGAAGAACTAGAAGAATGGGGTACTGGCACTTCCTTCTTCTCTTCTTCCTTGCCTTCGTCTTCTTCTCTATGTTCGGGTAATTCTTCAATATGTGGACGTATGGGTTTACCTGAACAGTCACACGAATGCTCCACATCGACTTCCTCAACAGCAGGCAATTGTTCTTTATTTTCTTCGAGCTCCTTTTCGTGTTCGTTTTCTTGTTCTGGTTGTGCAATATCCAATAAAGAGCGAGACCTGCTGGCATCTTGGTCTGAATTGTATGTGAAATGTGCTTTTTCAAACTCGGCTGAGTTTCCTGCTTTCGGACTATTGACATACAGATCTTGCTTCTTCAATTTCAAAGGTATATGTGTCAATGAAGAATTCGAATGGTTAGAAGGAAGATCGCTTTCATCTTTAGGTGAGTTGGCGTCTCCAAGATTCAACATACTTCTGAATGGAGTGCTGACACCGTCAGCATCTTCATTATTAACCGTACCTCTTCTTGAAGGAGCATAAGAATTATTCAATGAAACAGCACTGGAGTGGATCAGAGAATTGAAGTATGGGTAGTTCTGTCCTGTACCAGGTAAAACAAAAGGATTTACCAATTGGTCGGAATCTTCATAGATACACATTTCCAAGGTTTGGAACCATGGATCCTTAAACAACTCGTCCAAGTCATATCTTCTGCTAATAGAAGGATCACATAATTTCCAAGCCACACGAGAAGCACCTGTAGACTGGAATTGAGATGCCCATTTGAATTCAGAGCCTGGTCCCTTGGAATAGTCTTGGTTGTTCTTGAACACAGGATGATCCATGGAGAATCTGTCGTGATTAAATTTATAATCTCTATAAGCATGGTCATTTGGAGAAGCTGACTGGAATGGAACACCACAGTACACAATACAGAAAAGCAACATTCCCAACGCCCAATGGTCCATTTTGAACATATCATAGGCAGCGGCCTTTGCCTCGGCACTGCTTTTTTCTTTGAGTAGCATGACTTCCGGAGGAGAATAAGGTGGAGAACCCACATATGAGGAAGATAATCTGATAGGAGATGAAAAATCGCCGGGAATTTCATGTCCATAGTCACTGACACCAAAATCACATAATTTGGCCATACCATTTGCATCTAGCAACACGTTTTCTGGCTTCAAATCACGGTGCACAATGTCCAAATCGTGCAAGGCTTTCAACCCGTAAGTGATTTGTTTGAAGATGCAGTATCTTTCGCTCAACGGAGTTCTTTTCCAACCTGATTTGATAATGGTGCTGAATAAATCCCCTCCAGGACAATATTCAAGCACTATACCCCAACCACGGGTCAAATTCAGTTGCGACTGGATTCTCACGATTCCCAACATTTCCACGACGTGTCTGGAAACACTTGATTTTTTGGAAATGACAAACTCCTTGGTGACTCTTTTGTAGAATTCTTCATCGGTTTCCTTGGACAACAAGTTGAACTTCTTCAATGCATAGACTGCTTTTTTGTGGTTGACTGCATTGACTATACGCACGTCGGAGGAGCCTCCGTCGCCGAGTTTCTTGTTGCCAAGATCGATTTCAAAGTCGTCGAGCAAGTTGATGTGTTCTTGTTGGTATTCTTCCGGTAAATAGTCATTTGGGTCAGCCACGGGGTTGCTGACCACTCTAATTCCGTCGTCGGAACCCGAAAGGTAGAACGACGTGTTCTTGGGGAGTTGCAGACTGGCGTTCTTGTTAATCCCATAAGGATTGTAGACTAGCTTATCTGCATGCGCTGCATGCGCAGGTGCTGGCTGCACATTTGCATTGGCCACCGGAGGAGGTCTGTATTGGGCTCTTGCGGCATTTTTGTTGTTGATGGACTGCAAATGGGCCACTGTTTCCGCTTTGGATAACTTTTTGGTTTCCTTAGAAGCAGCCAACGATACATTGGACGAATTGTGGCCTGGCAAGAGATTCTTCAAGTGATGGTGATGATTGTCTGAATTAGAGCGGACTCTGGTGGTGGGATTGGAGTTGTGTCTCTTTAACGAGAGAAAACTGGGAGTTCTAGCGACTTCGGGGTGGTCTTTAGCCACGGGGTGGCTGCCAGAAGGCGATCCATGGCGGAAGATTTTGGAGATCCCATGGCTAGAACTGGAGCTGGAACCGGAATCTGGTGGGGGAGAATCGCTCTTGAAGAGGTTCTTGATATGGTGATGTTTCTCGTTGGAAAGCTTCATGGCGCTCTACCGAGAATTAGCGGTTTTGGTAAGGCGTGGAGGACAGTGGAGGATTGCTGAACAATTTGTTCTGGCTCGATGAGACACGGGGATAATAAGGCGCTATCTACAATGGGCGTGACTCGCGGACCGAGCAGAGCGGATCGAGAAACCAGAGCAGAAAAGCAGAGGAAAAGAGCAGAGCAAAAGAAACGCAGAGAAGGAGAGAAGGAGAGAAGGAGAAAGAGGTGGGACGGGGCTGGGGCTCGGCGGGCCGGGCGGAACGGGTCCGGTTGTTCTGGGGACGGTTGAGATGGTCGTTCTGGGAACCGGTGGTTCTGGGAACAGTAACGGTTGTGTTATGGTTATGGTTGCTGACACCGTGGGGAGAGTGCGTGAGTCTCAACAAATGGAATGAATGGTTAGTGAGATTAGTGGGGAGATTAACGAGTGCGGTGGTGCGGTGCGGTAGCGCGGTAGAAGCGGTGGTGCGGTAGCAGCGGAAGATGAGAATAGGTGAAACGCAAAAAGAAAGAAATGGGTGGAGAGGTGAGGTAACGTGTTTAAGAGGTTAGGGTGGTTGGGGTAGTTATGAGTTGGTAGTGGGGTGGTTTGGTGGTTAGTAGTGGGGTGGTGAGATAGTTGGGCAATTGGGTGGTGGGATGAACTGAGGCAGCCCGTTGCCTGACGGCATTATACAGGACGGAGTTGGGAGTGGGGAACGGAAATAGACCGGATCATCTGGATGATAATAGGCGTCGCTTAGAAAGGGGCCAACTTCACAATTGAATAATAATAGGTGTTGAGTGACACGGTGATGGCGCACCGTGGTGATACTACAAAATGGTGCGAGCCGTGCTAGTTGGTGCTACGCACCGTGCGAACGGTACAAGCCGTGCTAGATAGTGCTACACACCGTGGATGGCCCAGGGACTTACCACTACCTTGAGCCAATTATCGCCAACACCTATCTTATAGCGGGTCAATCCACGTGCCCTAAATACCCTATTGATACCTTAAACAAGATCAGTTGTCACCGGGCATCTCGGTAATAATCCAATTTCACCCGTACATTTATAACTCGGGCTTTGCATGCAGAACCCGAGATGACGTGGGGTACTCCCTACGTCATATGGAAGAGGTCACAGAATCGTATAAAACGCACTGTAGTGCACAATCTACACTAAAATCCATCAATATCCCTCCGAACTCGCCAGCCTGGTCATCTAACCCACTCAATGGGATGTGCCCATAATACTTGGCCAATTATATTGTTCCTAGCCAGCTACATACAATAGAAGCAAGAAATTTGGAAATTGGTGGGATGATGCGAAGTCGCTGCGAAGTCGATGGTCAGTGAATATGCTCGTATGACGGGATATTCTGGGGAACCCGGGGAACGTACATGGGCTCACGTACGTGGCTCGCGTAATTAACGATGGAATAGACCGCAATGGTCGCTGGTAACGTTTGGAACGTGGTGAACTCTGGTGTAACTTCGATGTCCTGCACAATGCCTCCACTATAAATACGGGGTAAACAACATGAATGAGCCAGTTAGTGGGCCAATTTTTGGCATTGCCTTCCATGCTGCGCCCGAAAGCTTGTCTAATGAAGCTGGAGCCACTATAAATACTATCCAGTCAAACTTGTCGATATATTCGGATCCAGCCACTAGCACCGATTTTCTTAGTACTGAAAAATACCGAGACTTCGTCAATACACCTCTTTGGGATAGTTGTTACATTTATTAGCTTAATTTATACATATATTGATTAAATCACTGGATTCCACCCAGCTTTTGAACAATTGTCAAATGGCTTGTACTAGCGAGATACATAGACGAGCACGGCCAAACAACACGACGGCACGTGTGTCGAATGCTCGGATTATTAGAGACCTATGGTGCCATCTCGAGGGTATTGGAGGTTGGATTAAACGCTTTCTTCGTCCGAGGTCTTGTGGTTTCTCTTGATCTTGAAAAATCTGATTCCACCGCCATTGTCGTCCTTTGCGTCTGCGGGTGCGGTTCTGGTGAACGAAGATTCGTCTCCCACTGGGCCCACTGGCGCAATGGCGCCATTTTCCTTGTAGGAGTTGACGTTGTCAATGTGCTTCTTGTAGGAAGCCACAATTCTGGCAGAGAAGGTATTGGCCCAAACAATAAGGAGAGTCACCAACGAAGTCCACAAGATGGCCATGGTCTTGAGACTGACGTGAGCATTGAGACCTTGGCTGTTGAAAGCGTTCCGCGCCAAAATGGTCACTGCGGTTTGGAATGCGCACGAGCCGGCAAGGAAAACCAAGGCGAGAGTCACCAAGAACACAATGGTCTTATGGGTGACCATAACAAAGCCAAGGATGAAAGACAAACTGGTCAATCCCAAGGCAATAAGAGTAAATGCAAAAGCAAAACGAGACAAGTAGTAGTAGGTGCTTCTGTTGGTGATAAAGTCACTTGGGACTCCGGTGGAGGTGTGAAAGTTATCCTTTGGAGAAAGTGGGAAGGCAGGCCCAGAAGTACACGAGCTGAAGTCGCCATATTCACAGACACCCCAGAAGGTCCAGGCTCCTTCAGTTGGAGCGCCCGAAATTCCCGAGGTATTGGCACGAATCCAATAGAACTTGTTGATAGGACTGTGGTTGGTGGACCCAGACAACACTATGAAGATCAAAAGAAGGATAGTGCCCGCCAAAAAGAACTGGTTTATGATACCGTTGACAAGCTTCATGGTGGAGGATTAAACGGTTGGTGAGACAAAAGTGGTATGGGGAAAGAAAAATCGAAATTGGAAAAGACGGAAACTCGACTAGTTATATTTCGGAAGCGAAAATGGGAGATTTTTTAGGTAGCTATTTCAGTGTAGAAGATATTTTGATTGCTTCCGTATTGAGAACAAAACGGGAGTGCGCATAGCTACAAACCCACGGGCCAGACATAATGACATGGCGAGGGTGCATATATTGAATTCTACGCATGGACGGTTTGTTATGATTGTTCTGGCACCTGTGTTTGTGCTGGGGTTCATCCCCTGATGACTTGTTTTGGTTACTGAGGAGGGAATGCGACTGTGAGTCTGGCAGATTGCTTTCCTCATTGGGACGGGTAAACAGCACCGCATGCGTGCGGCTGCATTGGGGTCGTCTGTGCCTGTTTTGGGACGGGTCACGTGAGGCGGTGACCCCCCGTATCCATCGCATCCTGAACCATCTCTGGGTTGCTGACAACTGCAAAAACATGGTCAACCAGGTCATGTGCTCTTCCCGGTGTCATGACAATACTGCCTTCGGCACGTCGTTGCTGCCTCCTCGGTTGCTCCCGCGTGTCACGTGTGACCCTGCTTTGTTTTCTGTGCATGGGTCCAGGACCAGGGCTCGTTTCACATTTCAGCTTATGTAACCAAAAGCCTCGTCTAACCACAATACCTATAGCTAGGAATAACAGTATTTCCTTCCATTCCTAGCTTGCTTCTCGAAGTACCGGTCGGATTATTTCCCAAAACGGGAAATTTCAAAACCAGTGGCCTATTCTTCCAAATTATCAGCAGTGACCGAATTTCGCAGTAATTGGCACTATTGATATGGCATTGCCCAGGGCAACTATTCCTTGTCTGACCCGTCATCGTCGTCATATCCCCATTCTGTACACCATCCATACCAAGTACGTTTCAAGCACTTCTGGGGACGGTCCGGTTTCTCCGGATCGTCAGGGTTCTCGGGGTCCTCGGGTTTTTCGGGATCTTTTGGATCTTTTGGATCTTTTGGATCTTGCGGTTCCTCCGAAGTTGGCTCAGCCGTGTGGCTCGTACTGCTGCCATTACCCTTGGTTCCTGAATCAGATGAGCTTGCACTATGGACAACCTTACTGCTGGTGGAAGGCTTGGGCTTCAATGGGTTGGGTAAAAATGGCTCATCGTCTTCCTCGTCATCGTGACTGGTAAAACGCCAATTGAAACAATCTCTGCATGGAGGCTGTTCCTCGCATTTCGCAGTCTCATTATACTTTAAAATAATCTCGTCTATAACGGTGTGAATACGATGATTCAAGAGATTCACTCTCCATCCCTTGTCGGTAACCACATCATACACGCACTGTAATCCTGTATGACAAGCTGTTTCCATTGCGTATCCCGCAACGTTACACAGACTGGATGCTCCATTGCAAACTCCCATGTAGATAGGATCCGCCGTATTACCTATATGCCAGATATTTTCACGGTACTTGGGCAATCCAGGTGGCAGAGGCAAGTGCAATCTCTTGGAGGCCAACATTTCTCCAGGGGCTTCAATGGCCACCACTGGAAGACCGTATGTTCTTCCGAGCAAAGAAGCAAGCGATCCACCCAAAGAATGGCCAGTCACCCAGATATTGTGTTTATCGGGTGGGTATAATGCAGTGACATTTCTGTACAAATCAAGGGTCGCTTGATAGTACTTGTCTTCTCTCAACAACTCTTTTTCCAAGCAGTCTTGGTTACATGTGTAAGTCTTCTCGTAACAGTCACACACCGTAGTCCACAAGTAACTCACGCGTGCACAGCAGCATGAGAAGAGGAGGTTGTCGTTGGTTTTATCACCTACTGTGGTCTCTTCAGGGCCTGTTCCAATTAATCCAGCACCAGAAGTCCCCTTGATCCCAATCACAACCGTCTTGTTATCTTCACTAACGAAAATATGGCCTCTCATGCCTGCGTCTTCCCATCCAAAATTGATATCGTCGTTGGATTCATCTGGTTTCCATCCTCCCACATCGATCCAGTCCAGTTTCTTCTTTTCGTCGTCATCTTTGGGAAAACGAACGTATGCATTGGATGAGATCGTGGCGAGAGACACAATGGTGTCTTTATCGTTCATATCGGGGACTTCGATCTCGGTCTCGTCTTCCCACTCCAAATTGATCATATTCAATACTTGTGGGTTTCCCTTCATTTTGATCGAATATGCCAAGTATGAATCGATAAACCCGGGCGTGTGCCTTTCCTTCAATCTTCTAACAACCCCGTTCTGCTTGGCTTTCTTGATGGGCAACTTGATCTCAAATGGGTTCTTCCCAGCATGCACCGTGGGCCAGTCCATTTGGCTGTAAACCGACTCTAAATTGTCGGCGTCCACCTCGTCTCTCTTGTGCAAACTGTCTAGCAATCCCTCAAAGAACGTTTTGTACTTGTTTAAGTACGATGGCGTTATGTCTAGTCTTCTATGTTTGTGGTGCTTGTGTCCAAGTCCATGATGATAAATGTGTTTGAGATGGAAAAGCTCTGGTGATTTGTGTAGAAAGGGCCAATTCTCGACCGTCAAGTCCTCATTGATATCTTGAACTAATTGTTGGTCAAGGTTGTGTTGGTGTAACCACGGAGTCAAAATCTGGCGCCAAATGACGATAGTAGCGGCAAAAAAAGCGATAAAAAGCGTAGAATAACGCCAGAAGGACGCCCTTGACCGGCGCTGTGGTTTTGGGGCGTTTAATTCACCAAATCGCACCTTTTCATCAGTCATGATGGTTGGGGAATCTAGGGCTTATCGGGGTCACATATCGCAGGTGTGGTCCCCTCGGTCACGTGAGGAAGTGATTCGTTACGTAATGATAATTAATTGGGGATGATTATGTATGTGATGACGTTCTGCAAGTGGAAGCACTTAATTAGTTCAACCTAGGTCACTTTAATCAATAAATTAAGGGATGTACGTCTGCATGTCCTTTTTGTGATTCTTATGGATTCACCAATAAATTTTTAAGAATATTCCATCAATAAATAGCTTTGGCCGTTTTATGGTTTGCAACCTTCTCAATTTAATTAGCCACTCACGGATACAGACCAATTATATTACAAGTGTAGATAGATATTAAATGGCCCATTTATGGGCCAGTTGTGAGGCCAACGACAAGAATTTGTGCCAGGAAGAGCCTGTGTCTTTCCTCACTCTCAGAATCGACTAACTACTAAGCATGGTAGGTAGTGTAGATATTTATTATACTAATTGTATGGTAACTAGTGTAGATATTATTGTATGGCAACAAGTGTAGATATTATTGTATAGTAATTAGTGTAGATAAAACTATACTTATTCTATGGTAGGTAATGTAGATATTAATTGTATGGCAACTAGTGTAGGTATTATTTTACGGCAACAAGGGTAGATATTAATTGTATGGTAACTAGTGTAGACATATTGTATTGCACGGTATTTAGAGTATGGACTTGTTCTATGAAGTGATGGTCTGATTACTTCGTAAAGTATTAGTATTGTATTTAGTCTAAAGGTAATATGTTCTTCATTTGACTGCTATCTACTAATACTCTACATTTTTTCTTAGATCTATTTGGTTACTGATCCTTGAAGATTATTAGTTCTTAACATCTTAATTATTCTAGTAATCTTATGGGGTTTTAGTGGGTAGGATAATACAGTTCAGTGTTTTGCATTGTTCGTGCGTAACTGCATTCCTCCTTTATAGAGTATCGCTTCTTAATTGAATATTTTCTTAAAAAAGAAGTAGCACCGATAGGTCCTATCTTATTAGATAACAATAGAAATAAAATAAACCTGCCCGAACGTAGTGAGTCAATAAACCAGTGGTGGTACAAGTATTCTAATTGAATGTAATGAGTAAACTAAGCGTGATTTAAATTTTATCGTGGTAGTGGTGGTAGTTTCTCGTTGTGTAATTTTTATCGTAGTACCTAATTTTAACAAGGACTCCATAAATTATGATCTTAATACGTTCATATGTTCTATCTGTTCATATAATCTAAAGTCTACATTCTATAAGTACGATCAGCATTAGCACCACGCTCTCAGTCTAATCAGCACCTTCTAATCAGCACCATTATATTTCTAGATACTTCGGTTCAGTCTGAATTGAAGCACTCTCTACCAAATAATGTCTCAGTGACACCACCCGGATGTCACGAACCACCTTAACGTCGGCCCCCGTTTTCTTCACCTCTTCGTCGTAGCTGTGCTGAAGAATGTTCTGAAGCTTGGGCAACACTTCTGCTAGCACAGCAGGCCCCAATACGCTGCCGTTATCGTAGAACGCATTGGCCACCAATGCGCTGAATAAGTCGCCGCACCCATTGAATGAGCAGTCAATCTGAGCCACAGGGAAGTAGAAGATCTCGGGCTTGTTGTCCTTGGCAGCAAAGCCCACAGAGTACATTTCTCCGTCTATAACCACGGACGAGATCACTACGTAGGGAATCTTCCAATCTTGGTAAAAAGCCGTAAGGGCGTTTTTGACAGATTTCCAATCAGTGAGCTTGGCTCCACTGAGAGTTTCAAACTCAAATTGGTTCGGAGTTATGAGAGAAACATGCCCACTGGCAAAGTATTTCTTATAGAGAGGAATGACATCTTCGGGCACGTATAGCCTGCCGTTATCTCCCAAAACCGGATCCACGATCCAGGCGGGTTTTTTGGGACTCTCCTGGCGGTAAACTTCAATGAGGTGATTGTAGATCACCTCCATGGTCTCTGCACTTGGCGTGTAACCCGTAAGGATCAAACTGTAGACGTCGTTGAAATCGACGATTTTCTTGAGTCCTTGGAACAATTCGTCCACTAGCGCCAGGGAGGTCTTGGACCCTGCGAATTTGCCGTAACCGGGATGATTGGAGAAGTTTGTGGTGTTGACTCCGTCGACGTCCCAGCCCATGTACTGGAGAGGGAAGACGGTTGCTCTGTTTCCGACGTAGCCATGGACAACATGGGACAGAATGGAGAGGATGGACTTCATCAATAGCGAGCTATAGCGAGCGATAGCGAGCGAAATAGTAAGGATTGGTGCGGATTACTGGGAATAGCGAGACCCTAGCGAAAGAATTGGTGAGGATTAGTGGGAAAAGCGAGAAAAATAGTGACGATTGGTGTGGATTACTGAGAGAAATAGCGAGAACACTTGGAGTGAGAAAGCGATTGTCAGAAGGTGACAGAAAGAAAGTGAGAGAGGAATAAAGATGAACACAAAGTAGACACTTTTAATTGGAATTGGTTAATTGGAATTGGTAATTGGAACTTGTCAATTTCCACTTCGTGGCATTCAGTGATACATTGATAAGCTAAATCATACTTTCCGTTTTGACATATACCTCGTGAGTTGTGGGGTACGCTATACTATACACATTAAGTAGATTGTATCGTTGGAATCCACCAAATGATTTGACGATTACTTCGGGAGTATCATGAGATCAGATATTCGTACTATACACCTTTTCAGCCAAAACACCGCTTTCTTTCCGAGATCATGGCTCTCGTTGTGTCAGAATTACTAGGCGAGGCGAGGCTCGCTACGACGGTTATTTCTCGCTACGCCACGTCACGCGGTGCCACCATACGGCACGCTAATTAATTACACCAATCTGATATACCCACCGATCTCATCAATCCACTATAATATTGTTAATATACCCTAGTTTTGTTAACCAGCAGTATTATCTTAATTGATCTATTAATCCATTTTACCAAACTTAGCATTGTCTCTTTTCTTTAATATTTGCTCACATCTCCTATTCCGATCATGTATTTTTCTAAATTTACACCAAAAACCCCTAAAAATTCAAAAGTACACACCCAATCTCCCATTCCCATCCTACATCCCCATCCTCACACTTCTAGCACCACCGTATCCAATTTTTCATCTTTTTTCTCTCTTCATTTCTCACTATGTTTCATGTAATAGCTAGGAGAAACAATAGGAGAAAAGAAGAAAGGTGATTCAATCATCAAAAGTCATTAATTTTCAGACAATTGTCTCTAATCAATTGATATGATTGATAGTACCATACAAAGTTACTCTATGTACTACAATACCATAGAATATTCACTCACTATAAATATTCACTTCCTCACTTTGTTTCTCACTACTCTCACTTCTCACTATTTCTCCCTTTACTTCTGTCTATAAATCGTTTAGCGCGACTCTAACTACCACTGTTTCTTACCATGTCTCTTAAGGATAGCGCCACGCTCGACGTGGGATACCCCATTCTCGACACCAAGTTCGTCAACAACAAAACCGTGCTTGTGGCCGGTGGCGGGGGCGAAGGAAACAACGGAATTCCCAACAAAATCACCGCCATCAAGTGCAGCTTCAAAGTAAGCGACCCCAAAAGACGTCTCCAGCGCTTCCGGGAAATCACATTGCCTTCCAATGAAGACTCTCCCCAGTGCTTGGACACCGCCAAAATCGTTGGCGATGACGAAAATGACATTGCGGTGTTTGTGGGCTGCAATCAATCGTCGCAGTTGATCAAGTCCATGAACATCAACAATAACTTGAGAAAGTACGTGTTCAACAAGGACGAGCACTTGAGGTTTGTGGACGCGGCGCAATTGGAAGAGGAAATCGTGGGCGATGCGGATGTGTACCCAAAAATTGTTCGTTTGACTCCAAACAGCGGTGCTGGTGTGTTTATGACTTCCGCAGTGCCCTCGGTGATCTACGGCTTCAATCCAGATACTTTGGAGTTGAACTACAAATTCAAGCCTGAAAAAGACGTGGAAATCAAGGATCTCGTGTTGAGCCCGGAAGACGGTAAGGTTCTTTGCTACGTCACGTCCAATTCCATTCATACCATCTCCTCCATCACAGGCAATGCCATTGCATCTTCTAAAGATTCGGGCCTTGAAAAGTACAATCTCGCCAGAATACGTTTTCTCAACGAAAATACCGTGCTCGTTGCTGCCAGCTTGCGTGCTACAAAAGGCGCGGTGCTTTTGCAGTACTCGTTAAAAGATCAGAAAATCGTCAAACAAAAGGTCGTTTCCAAGAAATTCAACAATATCACGGCCATCGACGTGGCCCCAGCAAAGGACTTGGTGGCAATTGCCGGTAACGATTTGTCCGTAACCATTTTCAAGATTTCAAGCTTCAAAGAATTGAAATCCTTCAAAAAATTACATCCGTTTGCAATCACTTCCGTGGCATTTTCTCCAAATGGAACCAAGCTCGCTACTGGCAGTGCTGCAAACACACTTCACGTATTCCTGCTTCCTCCTAATTTTGCCAATGGCAAGTCCACAATCGGTACTCTCTTCCTGTACTTGATCTACATATTGGTGGTTGCGGTATTGGGTGTAGGCATTCAAAAGGCTCATGAAAACGGCCAATTGGACGAATACATGGAAAAATCAAAGGTCTACGGCAAAATAGGTTATGATTTGGCCAACCAATATGCCATCGAAGGTTATGGCTACGCCAAAGAAGGTTACGAGTATGGGTTTCAATTTTTAAAAGAAGAAATCGACAAAAGACTCAATAAACCAGAAGAATCGTCTTCTGAATATTTCACCGTCACGGCTTGGTCCGATGACGCCACCCCCGAAATTACGGGCGAACAAGATATTTATATCACCAATTATCAAGACCTTTCCACACAAGTCGAAACCACTGTTTCTTCCTCTACACAAACTGCTTCACCTACCCCAGAGGCCACTCCTTCTTCTACCCTTGAAGCCTCTTCTCCTACATCGGTCGTTTCTGAAACAGTAGCATCGCCTACTGTTGGAGACCAAGTTACCGAGGTCACTAGGGATATCTCCAACGAAACCAGCGCAGGCTTAGATACCGACTCTTTTTTTGAGAACAAGGAAAATTATATCGAGACTGTGGTTGAACCAGTTCCAGAGTCTACTCCCGTGGCTGAACCAGTTGCAGAATCAACTCCTGTGGTTGAACCAGTTGAAGAGTCTATCCCCGTGGCTGAAGAATCAGTTGCAGAATCTTCTCCAGTTGTCAATGAGCCTGTCGCTGAGTCTACTCCTGTTGCAGAATCAACTCCTGTCGCTGATCCAGTTGCGGAGTCTACCCCAGTTGTCGATCAACCTATCACTGAGTCTGCTTCTCCTGAGTCTTCCGTGGCTGAACCAGAACCTGCTGCCACTCCAGTTCCAGAAGTTGAAATTCCAAGTTTCTCCGAAAACGAAGTCTATGTCAACAACCAAACTGAAGCTGTAGCACCATCCTCTACGTTGGAGGAAGAAACTACTGAAACAATTGTTCAAACAATTGTGGAAACCGTTGTGGAACCAAGTGTGACAGAAACGGAAGTCATTGAAGAAACTCCAGTTCCAGCTCAAGAAACTACTGAAGAAGAATCTTTGGAAGAACCTGTGACCTCTTCTGCTTCTGAAGCTTCTGAACCAATTGAAGAAGATGAGAGCAATACTGCTGAACCAGAAGAAGAATATGAAGTAGTTGAAGAGGTGGAAGAAATCATTGAACTCGACGACTTTGAGGAAGTTCATCCAGATACCCCAGTGTCTGATGAAGTAGAAGAAATTGAAGTCATTGAAGAGGAAGAAGTTGAAGATGAAGATGAAAGTGAACCAACTGAACTTGAAGTTACTACTTCAAGTGCTGAGCCAGAAATCGTATCTCCTCCAATTGCCACGGAAGAGAAAGAAGCCCCAGAACCAGTGGTGGAGACTGCAATTATTGAAAGCACTGTGGAACCAATCAGTGATGTTCCTGAGCCAATTGAATCTACCACTGAGCCTGTTATTGAACAAGCCTCAACGACTGCTGAAACTGTGGTATCAACCCCAGAGTCAATTGAAGAAGCTAATGTGATTATTGACACTTCTGAGCCAGAAACCACCGTTGAACCAGTTGAATCGAGTCTTATTGAGCCAATTACCGTGGAAACTCCAGAACCAGTAGAACCGGTTGTGGAAGCCCCCAAACCAATTGATGAACCAGTCGAGCCTACCCCAGAAGCTGAATCAGTCGAACTAGTCGAACCAGCTACGGAAACTGAATCAGAGGAATTGGCTAAACCAACTGCAGTGGTCGAGTCTCCTGCATCCAGTAAATCTTCAATACAATCTTCCAGCGAAACGGTCCTGACGGCTGCACCAGTTACAACAAAAGCACCTAAAAAGAGAGTTGTCCGCAAAACAAAGACCATCAAGGTCAAAAAGACCAAAACCCCAGTCGAACACGACGAACTCTAATAGTTTTTCTAGTACATATATACCATAGATCTTCCCGTATCATCGCAAAGTCACGTGGACTCTCACGTGAGTAGATATAACGCGTACTGTCCCAGATCATCTAGGCCATTTCCAGAGTTGCAAGAGTCCAATCCTACGGCCCAGGTGTACATCCAAACACCCATCCATAACTTTAAATGCATCATTAACATATTCGATATCATCCCAAGCTGTCCAAATTCATTTTCCAGCAATATATAAAGAGCCTTCGCCTTCCATATGTCCCACTTCAAGTCATTAGATAACGTCACAGATCCATCAGATTGGAAAATTACCAAACTTCCCCAGTTGGCAGAGCTCGATAGCCTCCAGAGGTGTTACATATGCAAGGAATTTTTCAGGGCTCCGGTCATCACGAGTTGTAATCATACATTCTGTTCGCAGTGTATACGGGAGTACTTGATCACGAATAACTTGTGTCCTCTCTGCAAAACGGAGCTTTTTGAAAGCAATCTCAAGAGGCACATACTATTGGAAGAGATCGTGCTGTGCTATTCACAATTGCGACCGCATCTACACGATCTTTTGAAGAAAAAGGACGAAGTTAAGCAAGACGATAAACAGCAAAGTACGCCTGAAATAACGTCTGATGTGATAGAAATCTCCGATAACGACGACATTCCAAGGCTGGGGCATGAGCAACAGCCAAAAAAGAGAAAGGTCGAAGAAACAATCACTATTCCTGATAATGAAGATATAGTGCTGTGTCCTGTATGTGGAGACCAGATGTCAGCAGAGGTTCTACAGTTGAAGCATATCGATGATTGTCTTAGTGGGAAAAGACCCAAGCGTGCACAAAAGAAACCCAATGGGATTGCTTCATTTTTCAAGCCTTCAGAAACTCGTACTGTCGCTGTATCTACACCTTTAACTCCCGCAGCCAGTTTGCCGATTCCAGCCTCATTGGGAAATGCCAACTACTATTTTAACGAAGCATCAAGACACAATACCACCGAGGGCAAGAAGCTTCCGAAACTTGACTTTCTGTCGTTGGCCACTCCTAAATTAAAGGAAAAATTATCAGCATTAAAAGTGCCCACGCAGGGCACAAGAACGCAATTGGAATTGCGGTACAACCAGTACTACGTGCTTTTCAACTCCAATCTCGACAGCAACCGGCCCGTGGACGAAAAGGTTGTCCGGCAAAAACTCAGCCAGTGGGAACGGTCCCATCTGGCATTTTCCACCACGTCTGCAGATTTGTTCAGCAGTCGAAGCGCATTAAGTCACAAGTCTATCACGGATAAAAACTTTCTGGTAAAGCAATGGAGAGAGGCGTATGGGCATGAGTTTCGGGAATTGATCAAGACCGCGCGGGGCACTATGGAGAAGAAAGGGGTGGATCTAGATACTCGGGATGAATAGGGTAGTCTAGAAAATTATCAAAATTATCAACTAATCACTAATAGATAATCAAAATTATTAACTGATCACTTACAAATCACCAAACAATTCAATTTATTTTGAATAACTTGGATAATCATTTTTTGATGGTCATTCAATAATCAGGTTTCTTCCATTGACCTCCATAATTTGATAGTTGTACGATAATAAATAATCATTCATCTACCAATAAATATCTTTGGTCCATCGTTTGTACCTAATTTAAGGTACAACTGTATAATAATTGATCATCCACTTCAAGTAAATGTAGACCGATCTTATGTGTGATCATAGTATTCGATATCATCGCTATAACGTTAGATGATATGGTGCACTATAATTAATTGTCTACCAAATTCGTGTACCATATTCTTAGATGGTTACCGCGTGAGCCACATATCTTTATATTCAGAGACCGTAATTATGTTCAATCGTAAACATATTATCACCATCGTGACTATAATTTCAATGCTATTATCTTATTACCAATTACGCTACAATCTGATGTTGTTAATCGAGATTTAATCGAGATTTAAATAAATTATAATAAATATTTTTAATATTCTTAATATTATAGATAAGCCCTTGACCATGGTCCAGTGACCATATCCCAATGCACTAGTAAATGTATTACACATGTCTTACATAATCAGGTCCTATAACAGAAAAAGGTGACCAGAATAGTATTGTAATGTTCACTAAATAAGCTTGATGTTCACTAGTAGTTGCCTAATAGTGATTGTGCTCCTAAGACGTAACAATTAGCCAATATCACATATGTAAATTTAGCTATTGGCTAAGTTACACTTTCATGAAATTAACTTACCTTTACTTGAATAACCATTGCATCATTAACCTCACGTGTTATACACACTTCTCCACATTCTTTCTACTCATCGGATCTACCACAACGTTGAACGCATTATTCACATAATGCGCACTTCGCTGTCAAATTACCGATCCGCGGCCTTAACGTTCGTGGGATTTACAGGGACCACAATCCCAATCAAATAAACCCTGAACCCTGACAAATCACTACAATTACCTAAACCTTGAACCCGGATAATTCACTATAATTCCCCTTACCCCTCCCCCTCCCCCTCCACAATTAACCACCTCATCACATCACCCAATTTATCCTAATAAGGCTATAGGATCCGCCTTACTAATCGCACGCCAATTACCACCACCATTTCTCGTTTCCGCCGCACCGTGCCAGATAACAGCGCCATTGCCGGTTCTCCCTACAATACCAAGTTTTTCCGTTGCATCCTTCCGCGCGATATATAATCACACCATCGCGGTCGTTGCTATATAAGCTCCCCACTTTTTCAACAAAAGTATGGACGAATCTCTCTATTTGACGACCTACGAGGCCGCCCTTGCGGTGGTGGCCACCTCCATGAAAAAAGCGAGACTCCGTCTCGATACTTTGATCCTCAACTCGATCATGGGCGGAATGCTCTTCTCCACAGGAGGAATGCTCTATGTGTTGGTAGAGGGTGGATCTTCCCAGCTTTTGGACCTGAATCCCGTGTTGGTTCTGTTGATCCAGGGACTCCTCTATCCCATCGGGTTATTCTATGTGGTGGTCATGGGAATGGATTTGTTTAATGCCAATGTGCTCTATTTCAGTGTGGGTTTGTGCAGGGGTGCGGTCTCCTTCGTAGACCTTTGCACTAGTTGGATTGTTAGTTGGTGGTTTAACTTGGCCACTACGATCTTTGTGGCGTATGTCATCTGTAATTGTTCCCATGTGACTCAGCAAGAAGCGTACGTCAGAGGTTCTGTGGAAGTGTTAATGACAAAGGCCCTGTACTCGTTCGCAGAGACTCTTCTTAAGGGAGTCGCGGGCAATTTCTTCACTTGCTTGGCAGTTTACTTACAATTGCTTGCCAAACCATTACATGTCAAGTTGATTTTGATGACCTTGCCCATTTTCAGTTTTGTGGCTATGGGTTTCACCCATTCAGTGGCAGATATGTATATGCTCACCATTGGACTCATTAACCACGCGCCAATTTCCGTGGGAAAAGTGGCCTGGAAAATCTTTTTACCTGGTGTCATTGGTAATATCATAGGAGGCTTTTTCTTTGGTGCGTCTGTGTGGTATTTGCATATAGTAGTTGTGGAAAGAGACCAGGCACAATTGAACTTGCCTAAGTATGAACTTAGAGATGAACAGCCAGACTTGAATATCGATTCCAGAGTGGTTAAATCAAAATCAAGACAATTTGATGATTACGATGAAAAGGAGGATTTGCCCGGAATAGATGAGTTGGACGAGTTCCCTGAGGATTACATAAGAAGAACAACCACAAGAGCTTCCAGAACAAGCACAAGAACCGTCAATAGAGTGGGAAGATCTCCCAAAAACGTCTTTCCTGTGTATGGAATGGGTGCGCCTTTGCAGAGAGAAGAAACCGTGGCGTCCGGAAGGTACCAGAACGAATACGGTGATAATGACGCATACTCCACTTATTCTGGCCATCCGGAAGTGGAAACCACTTCGGCTGATTACATAGGAGACCAATTGAAAAGAGTATTTTCAAGGAAACCTTCGAGGCCTCAAGACCCCGAATCAACCGTCGAACCAATCATACTAAGACGTCAGTCCAGTGCATCCATTCAACCCAGAATACGCAGAAGTGTTTTGGTCACTGCCAATGCTAATCATTCAACAAGAAACTCCATAGATTTGGGTTCTCGAAGGAACTCCAATTCCCAACAATCAGCACTTAGATCAAATTCAAATCCACAACAGCAAAATATGGAAGTGGTGGCGGGCTCGCCCGACGAGGCCTCTTTCACAACCGAATCACATCTGATAGAATCGGCGCCCCGAAAATCAGAAAATTTCAAGGTAGAACCGTACCAACCTTCTGATTAAGTAATAGATTTATAGACAGCCTTGTATTGCATAATAATTTATAGATTAATGAAGATAATTTGCAATCGATTTGTAGTGATTTTAATTCGAAGCTTCAATACGTACATCAAGTACAGCTGGGTTAAAAAAATGAATTTGAAAAGTTAAATAGAATGGGTGCAAAAAAGTAAATTCTTTGGACGAGACAGGAATCGAACCAGTGACCTTTTGCTTGCAAGGCAAACGCGCTACCAACTACGCCACACGCCCGTAATTTTGATTATTTTGTGAGCCACATTCTTGCGTCAGATCAAAACGTTTGATGAAAATATGCTTTTACTCAAGTATAAAGCCGCAAATTCACTCATTCCATCTCATTCTGTTGTGAGCAAACATTAAGATGCTTTAAATAACGATTTAATTATTTTTAGTTTTTGTAAGTTTTCTAGAAAATCAATCAACGCATTTTCTTCTATTATTTTCAGACTTATCTGGGGAATAAAATATACATAAAAAAGCAGAGAAATTCGACTAAAAGCACATTCGACTGACTCAATATGATCCCCAACACCTTACATCTCACCATTTGAGCTCTACGATCAAATTTTGCGCTTTTGGTATCTTGACGCATTCTCGAATCCATACGGATTCAGGCACTTGTTGGTGTGAAAGATATTTTCTGAGTGCGCGTGGGAATAACGTGACCACGTATCACTCGAAAATTACTCTTTTGAGACTTCTATGGGATTTATGAAACTAATGAACAAACGTAAGATGTTTAATAACTTTCGTAATTCCACGAGTCCACTAGTAATAGTGGCAAACATGAAATTGTGGGAATTTCGGAATTGATCACTCTGAAATAAACACAGTTTCAAACTTGATCAGAATAATATAAAAGGCTGGAGTTTGGAGAAGAAATAAATCACTTTGATTTACAACGAGTTTTTTTTGGATAAAACAATCACTACTAGTTTACTACTTGTGATTATCAATTTATTACTTCGAAGAACAATAGCTTGTTATTCTGATCATTTTCTTTTTAGAACGATTAGATTACATAAATCATTACCAATACAAATTACCAGTGCCCTAACCATTCTTAGTTCAATAGCACTACGAACTGCACAGAATACTCAACTAAAGGGACTATTTCCGAAAATTCACTCAATTCTACAATACCTCCGAGTTCCGAAGATCTTCAAATCGCGTATTGTTTGCATTAGAATTCGTATTTATCTAGGCTGGCATTGTCTGCCTCCCAGAACAGCTCTACATGTATGACAATTAGGCATCTGGCAGTCTATTTGAAATTTGCATTTTCTACCTCCACAGGCTCTTTTCTGGAAAAGCCAGGCTTCTCTCTTTGAAATATTTGCAGATTGCTCGATGTCGGCGAAGCTTTGGATCCATTCACTCACATTAGCAAAAGCCTGCAACAGAATCAGATCCACCACCTGATCATTTTGGTCCAACGACTGGATTAGCAAAGTCGAGTCATTGGCTCCAGGGTCCAATGTTTCGTAGGTGTAGGGAGATTGGACATCGGCCCAGGTGGTGTATTGTTGGAACGATTCAGGGTTGAGAATATCAGATAAACTCATGGTGAACTTGTTAAATTGAAAAGAGAAAATCCAGGAATCATTGGGGTGATCGAATTATATATTGGGAAATTAGCTTTGGGTTGGGTGCACCCCAATGCCTGGAAACTACGTGCGGCACTGCTTAAAGGTGTCAGACCACGCAGGGGGAATTTAGCACATTTGGCACATTAGGGACAGTTGGCATATTTATCATAGAATTTGTAAAGAAGGCTACTCATCTTATTATTCCTCAGATTTGGTCTACATTTATTACTTATCCTCCCTCTAGGGATTCATGGTCTCGTTTTTGGAAACGTATTAAACGCCTTTCTTTTCATTACCCAGATAAAGTGGAATATCTTCATCGTTTCAACTTGGGGAGTACAGCTCATCAAATCGCAGCCGCTAAATCTCCATGTCCCTTCTGTCTTCAAGATATGGATAACCCCTTTCAACACGTCTTTACGGAGTGCCCTATCACCCAACAACTTTGGACCAATTACGGATTACCGCTTTCTAAACTAGGACTCCCATCCCTTATTGTTAACCTTTCCGACTCTGACCAATTCTTATTCCAAGTAGATAGATTTCTCAAATGTGTTTCCCGTTTGTGGGGA